>CM062804.1:405538926-405926426 GCA_031772625.1 Pinus tabuliformis | reverse complement strand
ATCACAATTTGAATAAGAGTTATCTAACACATGAAATTCGTACTAGGGGATAAGTCTTTCTCAATCCAACTTGATTTTCCTTAAGGAATTGCTTTGTTTTCTTCCTTTTCCAAGTCACTAAGGAGATGATCAAGATATTGCATTATTTGATTTTTGTATCTCATCAAAGACAACAAATTGACTAATAATAAACATCCCATTAGATAACATTGTATCCTTTCTTTTCATCTGAATAGCAAGAATAATGCATTTCATACTATGATTTGCTAGCTTAGTTTGTTTTTCCTTAGGAATTAAGGCATAGAAAGTGGAGCTGAAAACTCAAAGATTATTTATTGAAGGCTTAATACCATACCAATATTCATATGAATTAATTCCATGTAAGGTTTGGGAGATCGATTCCTTAGATAACTTGTTGTATGAACTTCTTCTTCCCAATTCCTTATGCTTAACCCTTTTAAGTGAAACACAGATCTGGGCATTCCCATAAAAGTGTGACCCATTATTTCTATGACTCTAGTCTGTTGTGGAGTATAAGAATTGGTCAACTATATTTTTATTCCATTTCTCCTACAATGATCATTAAATTCATTTGAAGTTAATTTTTTGTGTTATCTGTTCTCAATATGTAAATCTTTTCCTTGGTGGCATTTTCAACTAATCATTGAAATTGTATGAATGTGTCAAAGGCTTCTGATTTCTCCTTAAAAAATTACACCCAAGTATTCCTTGTAAAATGATATATGAAAAGAATAAAGTATCTACATCCACCAAGAGAGGATCTCACAAGACCAGAAAGATCACTATAGATTAGTTTCAAACATCTATTTTCTCACCATGTAATTGTGGGAAAAGGATCCTTCTTTTGTTTTCCAATAATGAAAGCTTCACATTTAGCAATATCCTTTCTAATATGGGGAAATACTTTAACCATATCATATGATTTTAATAAGGCTATTAAAATTCAAGGGGAAAAATATGTAATGCCATACTATTAGAGAGCTAGGAGATAAATCCACTAATTTTTCCAAATCTTGTTTGTGAGCAATGATTGTTCCTTGTAAATTTAAAAATTTTCCATCTTCATGTCCTTTCATGATTGTTTTGACATTTCGTTTAACTAAATTGATTTTGATCCATCCATCTTCCATGATGATCTGATGACCTCCTTGTCTAATTCACTAAGGACAATATATTTTTCTTAAATGTTGGAACATACCATACATTTTAAAGTGATACTTTTCTAATTACTGGAAGAGAAAAGAAGATTGGTCATTTTCCTTTAGGTGTATGAGTCTTTTCATATGCCAAATAAATTGCATTTAGTTCCATATCTTGATATGTCCACAAATAATATTTTCTATAACACATATGCGAAGTCCCTTTTGTATCAAATATCCAATCACCTTCAAATTCCTTTCTTGAAAATTTTTTGGTGGCCACTAGATCTACACATTCATTTTCCTAAATTCCCGTGTATACATAATCATCTTCTTCATTTTCTGCATATTGAGCTAATGTTGAAGCATGAGGCTTGGAATATTGTTTGAATTTTTGTTTATTCTTTTGAAAATTCTCATTTCTTGTCCTACAAGCTTCTGCCACGTGTCCAATGAAAGGACATATTTTGCATTTAGGTTGACTTATTTCTTCACCATTTTTAAAATTTTCTTGATATCACTTGAAGTATTGTTGATGTGGATCATTTCTTCCTCTTCCTTGTCTTTTTCCACAATCATGGCCAACGTCTTTCCTTCTTCCTCTTCCTCTATAATTTCAATAGACCAACATCTATATCTCTTGTTTTCATTATAATTGCCTCTTTCTCTTATATTTTCATTTGATGAGCCTCTTCCTCTTGGAATGTCTCCTTGCCTTGAGTTGGGAAAGAGAAGATCTTCCCATGAGTCCTTATTTTTACCAAATGACTTATCATTTATGATGACCGAGTCATTAAGGGAATTAAAACTTTGATTCACCAATTTATCAACAATTTGTAATGTTTCTAAAAAAAAATTATAGGAGGGTGGAAAACATTTCATCAATATGGTGGTAGTTAAACTTTCTTCCACATCTTCAAAGTTATATTCTAGAGTTCTTTCCAAATATTTTTCAAATGAGAGATGTACTCCAAAATATCTCCCCCTTCAAGAATTTTATGTTCGGTCATTTTTAAATTGAGCAATTTAGTACGAAGCTCAACCTTTTTTGCTTCGGACTAAGTATCGAACATTGTTTTTAAAAAATTCCATGTAGTACAAGTATCAAATACATTCTCAATATGAATATACAACTCTTTAGTGATTGAAGATCTCAATAGTGCAAGTGCATTTTCATTTCATTCTTCCCATTTTTCTAGTTATGTAGCATCAATGAGCTTAATTGGAGCTTTGTCTCCTTTATAAATATCTTTCCACAAATTGTTAAAGACTAATGTATTTTACATATGATGATGCCAAGTCATGTAGTTCTTGAGTGCTAATTTTTCTTATTCAACAAAGAAATTAACTAGTTTTGACATGGTTAATTATTTCTCAAATTCCCATGATCGAGAAATTGAAGACTATAATTCATAAGAGACACTACAAACATTGCAAATGAGTGTTATAGGGGCTTTGCCTTGACCTTCTTATAGCCTCATGCAAAAAAAACATTGGTAGAGTATTTCATTGGTTCTTATGAATACTCATTGCAAATGAGGGTTATAGGGGCTTTGCCTTTACCTTCTTATAGCCTCATGTAAAAAACCATTGGTAGAGTATTTCATTGGCTCTTATGAATACTTGAATTTGATATTATAATACTTCAATATGCACCAAATTGTCAAAATTTGAAGAAGTAACAACATTTAAAACAAGAACATACCCCACTTTGATGCGAAAAAGTTGTTCAAAACTTCAATTTCAATATAAAAATGAATATGAAAGCTTTCATATACATGGCATTGAAAACAATTTTCCTAAGTTATACATACACACACACACACACACATATATATATATATATATATATATATATATATATATATAAGAGACCAAATGACGAGGGTATATTTTTAATAGCTAAGGGATGTGACCCTCTGCCTCTAGATCTCCTCCATAGCATGGATAAAGCTTCACATACTTGCATCGATTTTGATGTGGTTGAATCAATCCTCGATTTCCTTCATGCACTCCAACAAAAACCTAGTCGTCCTAACATACAACATAACAACTACCAACAAATGCATTTCCCCGGTCAATTCCGGCAAAGACCATGCATTATCTTCAACCTCTTCCCTTGTTTCTTCTCCTAGAGAGGCGATATTAGTCTTCTTATAGTTTCCCTCTAGGATTATGCGTGACTCCCCCTTTCCCCTACCCATGTGGATTCCCCTTCCAGGCTCCATCAAATAATAAAATATCTAAATATTGTGTGGATTTCCAAACTTGAAACTCTTGACCATTCATCCAAAGTTGTGAGATTGATTTGGATTTCAAGTGAGTGAAGGAGGAGGGAGGACTAAGTAGTGCTATTTGAAATTGATTGTGCCACTCTTTTTCATCCTCACAAAGATTTTTCTCCTCACTTCTTTGCCTTCCTTTGGATCTTATGAATTTTGCTAATATCCCCTTAGCCTTTGCTATTACCATGATTGGACTATTTATTTCTTTCTTAAATATTGCTTGATCATGTGCAATCCATATTTTCTAATACAATTATTTAGGTAGAGCTAGCCACACTCTTCTAAATGTTGGTTTTTTTATCAAAATACCGTTGTAGATTCTTATCCAAATTGAGAACATTTATTTCCAAGAATTGGGTCTTTTAATTTAGTGTCCAATTCCAACAAAGGAAATGAACCAAATTTAATCTATAAACTCACATTCATAAAAAATATGACGTATTGATTCTACTTGAGAGTGATAAAGGGAGCATCTAGAGGGCCCATGTATTCCCTTTTTGCATTTTTTTGTTGTTAAAATATTCTCAAGAACCAACATCTAGTTGAAAGAGTTTACTTTGGGTAACCCATCCAAGTGCCAAACAAATCTCCAAATTGTTGAATGTTTTGGAAAAGATAGAAATTGTATTTGGTGGACATATCCCCCTTTAACAATGACATCCAAATATCCCCACCCTCTATGATCATAAAGAAATGAGTCCAAGCATAAACAATTTTTGAGGGAGTCAAAATAAGAGAATCCAATAGGGTGATAAGTGATGAAGGAAAATCCACATTCCACTTTAATTAGATTCCCAAAGTATCAAGACGCATAGATATATCATATAAATACTTTAGGTTTTAAGCATTTGTCTACAGTTTTAAAGGAATAAGACAAAGCTCACTTTCCATCAATTACTTTCCTATTATGTTATCTTGTTAAATGATATTTTTTTTACCATTTCCTAGAATCCGTGTCATTTAATTGGATTGTAAGAACAAAAATTTTAAAAAACTTCTATATGGGAGATCCTTTCTTATCTTCAAGAGGATTATCTAGACATCATTTGCAGCCCCTCTCAAAGATATTTCTCATTCAAGACATTTTTCTACTAGGTTACTTGTCTTGTTATCATCTTCTAGACCATATTTGCTTCGAGTGCTAGATTCATAAGAACTAGATCCTTAACTCCTAATCCTCTTGCTGCATTTGGAGCTTTAACTTATTCAAGTTTATTAGATGAAAATTTTATATAGTCATATTTCCACTTTTCCATAAGAATTTCCTAATATCTTGAGTGATTTTCTTCCTAACATAAATTATGGTACATGTTAGAGTCAATATTTGCATACTACCATCAGTGACCAAAATTGCTCTTTTCATATTCATTTTAGTGTCCCACACAGAAATTTTTTATCATTCCACTAGGTCATGCAAAAAAATAGTCACTGATGGTAGTCCTAGTCCAAAAACATCACTCTTCCCTAAATGTGATTACTTGCTGGCATAGTTTCATATCTTGTTGACTGTACATCATCCATAACGTTATTTTTATCATGCTATTTGTATCAGTCATGAGGTTATTATGTCATCTTGAAATTCAGTCCTTCAAGGTCTCATTAGGTCTTTTAGGGTTTTTCAAGGTTTCATTAGGTCATTAGGGTTGCCAAGGTTCCATTCCATTGCATACGACCAGCAAGTAAAAGGTGATCAAATAACATCCCTTCACCATGTAAGATGATTTGTAAAGAGAAATGCTTATTTCATTATGTAATTTTATGTCTTTCAAATGTAATAATTTCACCATCCCAAGCTGTTAACTCAGTGTTCCAAGGATGCCAAACCGTCAAAAGGTCAACTTGTCAAAGGAAATAGTCAAGTGAAAGGGTAAAGTTTCAAAGGGTTAAGTGCATGCCAAAGGGAGTTGTCTTTTCCTGAGGGTGTCCAAATCATCATTTTCCACAAGCACTAAACCCTAATTTCCTCACCCATTGAGCTACGGTCGGCTACGAAATCAGAGACATCTGAGTATATGAGGCATAAGAGAGGTCATTTCAACAATTATTAGTCCATTTCATATCATCAACATCAAGTCTCCATAATTTGTCAAGAAGTCATTCCAAGGGACAAGTCATTCCCCACACATAAGGGTTGGTTTTTCTTCAAACTGTGTTTCTGACCATGAAAAGATGAATTTGACAAAAGTGAGAGAGGTTTTTGTCCATCATATAACAAGGAAGAAAACATTCCTTCACTTTTTACACAGGTGTCGTGGTTTTAAAGAAATGTCAAAAATATAGTTGCTACAGGAGAGTTGTTTCACTTGTACAGTGACTTTGGAAAACACAATTTTTCTTCTAGCTGGATTGTCCAAATGACTTTCTTGATGATTAAAATGATAACTAGACACAAATATATTTCTAATGAGTTATCCTACCCTCAATTTGGAGTTGAGGAAGACCTCCAAAAGTTTCCTCCAAGCGAACACTTCATTTTTGCACCCTCATTATGCACTTTTTGACCAGTCTTGGGATAATTGACTTTTCAGGGGCTATAATTGATCATTTTCAGTGCTTGATAGGTCAATTGTGTAACCAAGAGAGATACCTTTCCAACAAGCTATCATGCGCTTGATTTGGACATCGGGAAAGCCTCCAAAAGTGGCCTGCAAAAAGGCACTGCGCATATGTAGGAGGTGCTACGCATAGGGCCAGAAAGGGCCAAAACGCTCTGCCTGCCACCCAAAACATTGTGTTTACCTTCTTTAGCCCATAGACAAGTAAGTATAACCCCTAAACTATTCTCTTAGCATTCAATTCATTTGTTTGAGGTTGATTTTCTATGGCAAAACTGAAACCCTAGAATCCCTCCACTT
This sequence comes from Pinus tabuliformis, assembly GCA_031772625.1. Lineage (NCBI taxonomy): Eukaryota > Viridiplantae > Streptophyta > Pinopsida > Pinales > Pinaceae > Pinus > Pinus tabuliformis. The sequence goes on along the minus strand of CM062804.1, from coordinate 405,920,126 downwards.
ATTCCTTAAAACCCTAATTCCTCCTATACATCCCTTCACCTATTCCTAAAACCCTAACCCCTCCTACATATCCCTCCATATCCCTTATTCCCTCATCCCCAAAGCAACATCTTAAAACCCTAGTCCCTCTCTCTCATTTTCATAGTTTATACCCTCCCTCTCATTTTCATAGTCTATATAGTCCACCAATACCACATAAGTTCATTTCCCCTTCCCTTATCCCTAATCACCAATACTCACTCCTTCCATACCTTCTCTAGGGGTACACAGCTTCAAAACTTGGCAAACATGGACAAAGAAGACAGAGATTATGAGGAGGAGGAAAACAGTGGCAGTGACAGTTCAGGAGATGAACCTCAGCATCAGAGAAAACCACACAAGGGGGGCAGAATTATTAGAGAGGGCTAGAAAGTTGTTTACAGTAGATATGCAAGTGTTTACTCCACTTTATGTGGAAGGGGCCTTGCCTTCTTCATCATCTCATAGGAAAATGCTTGCTTCACAAAATTTGGAAGGAGTTTTTCCTTCTTCATCGACACAACAGGTACAACAGGTGCAGCAACTGCATAAAGGGAAGGAAAATATGATGGAGGAAAGCCTTGATGATGAGGAGGAAAGGGAATTTGATTTGATGGAACATGATGAACCAGAACAGCCACATATTCATCATGGCATAGAGACAGTTGAGTTGGTGGCTCAAGATGAGGCAAAAAAGGAAAACATAATCATACAGGAGAAAGAGGCACAGATCCAACCATTGATGGACAACTTTGCGAGAGCTAAGTATGTCATTACATATCTTAAACAAGATAACAAGCAGGTGAGTGATAAGTAGGTCCTCATGGAGCTGGAACTTCTCAAGGCGAAGAGACAAAATGACAAGGGCAAATCAGCAATGCAAGAGGAAGAAACACCGGTCACCTTGACTACAAAACAAAGAATTGAGAGGGAAATTGAGGAGGATAGAGAAAATTGGCTTGACAGGGTCAATTTGCATTTAGAGAAGCTGCTACAAAGGGCCAACAGGGACAACCAAATCATCAGGCATATGGCTTACCATTACAGGTTCCGAACAAAATTTGTAATATAAGGGTCAAGCAAATGAAAGCAAGGCTAAGATGAGCACTCAAAGGCAAAAAGGAGGAGGATAGGCTTAGGTTGCTTGCTGAAGCTTCCTTGGCTGATCAAGATACTTGATGGTGGTATTTTCCACAAATTTTGAAGAAATTTTTCCTTTTGACAAATTTGGCAATTTTGACACAGGAATTTTGGCTCTATGTGCAGCGCCACTGGCGCTGCGCTTTTCCTAGGGACATCTAATGAGAGAAGAATTTTTTGATTCAGAGTGATGAGTGCACGCACCCTGTGCATTTTCTAAGCTTTTAGAGCAAAAATAGTCAACCAAAAGGTCAAAAAAAACACTCTAAAAATGACCTTTCTGCCCTTTTTTGGACACACAAAAGTAGTCTTGGGAGAATCAACTTTTGAGGGGTAAAATGAGCTTCAAATGAAGAAATTCAAGATGTTTTGGAAAGAAGACTTGAAGAGCTTTCCAATGAGATATCATGAGCTCAATTTGGATACCAGGAATGCCTCCAAAATTGACCTTCAAAAAGCACTGTACATAGGGTCAGTGGTGCTGCGCATAGGACAACAATTGCACTGAATTGCCATTTCACTGTGCTTTGACTGTAATTTTGGATCTTTTCTCATGGAGGGTGTTTTACTAATGTAAATGATGAATAGGCTTGTAAATATGATGAGTAATAAGTATCAGAAGGTAGATTCATTAGATTAAAAGTTATTTTGAGCATAAATGAATCAGTGTCCTCACTTTTAGAGGCAAGTTGTTAGGATGCCTAGATTCTAGTTTCTTGTTCAGTTTTGGTTAGATTAGCTCCTCATATTAGGGATTCGACCCCTGAGGATGGGAGGAGGTCGAATAAATGTCTATATCTTCTTCTTCTTTCTCATTGTAAAGGGTTGGACTTAGTTGGATACTTAGGCTTTCATTGGACATAATTTTGTATCAGTTTGGCAGGAGATTAATCAAAAATTGCAGCTATTTCTTTGGGATCCATGTGGTATGATGTTTAGTTCAGTTTCCTCTCTCGTTATCATATTTTAAAATGTTTTGTGTGCTTGATTAATCATTTCATTGCTTCTAAGTGTATGTTTTCAAGTTGATATGCAAAACCCATAACATTAATGCTCTGCTTTGGGAAAATATTCACAGTTTATGTTTTCTTCAGTTTAGGAAGGATCCATGGTGATCACATGCTTTTCCTAGCTCCTCGACTGTCTTGAATCACCTCACCCATAAAACCCTAGAGTGCTGAGCCTTGTGCCTACCTTGCCCCATCGAACACCCTGCAATTTTGACCTAATTTCCTTCCCCAAACTGTTTGGCTCCTCCTAATCCAGCAAAACCCCTTCAAAATCAAATCAAACCTTGTGCCACTATACCTAGCCTAATATCAGTTTATTGATCCAGTCATCTTGGATGAGATCCTTACAGAGAGAGCCCTCTCCTAGCCTAGTAGGGCTAGCTACTTGGCTAAGCATGGTTTGTGGTTACCTTGGCATTGCCTTCCTTCAGCCGGAGGTTCAATCCAGGTGATAACAGTACACATTAAAAAATACTAGAATAGAGGAAAGGATAACAAAACTAATTTGATAAGGGCCACTCTATTAATTGATCTCAACCACTCCCCATTGATAAGTTTTCAATATGATTTTCTCTAGATCACATTGCCAAAATTAGGATGAAAGGTTATATAAGCATATCAACATTCCAAGGTACTATAAAGAAGTCCATGATTCCTGATGAGGAAACATTAGAATTCTAGAAATGCATTAAAGCTAGCCCTCACTACTATTCCAGTCATAGATTTGACTCTTATTGTTATACCCATATTCAAGGGCACCATCATCATTATTCCTTGAAAGAAGATTTAAAATAATATCCCACAATTATTTATTTATTTCCATTTTCTTCTTCATTCTTAGCCTTTTTTGCAAGAAATAAATTATTCCCCTTCACATCATGCAGATTCTATAGATAATTATGTCATTAGGTATGTCTATATTAGAAAGGGGCTTCCCGATTTTAGAGTTTTTTTATTAAAAATATTATGTGTATGTTCAAGATTTAATAAAAAGGAAAATTATTCATCATCATCACTTAATAAGAGGTTGTGATTAAGTTTACTAAATTTACTTACATTTTATAAGTGGGGATTTGTGATTATTTGTGTTACTAAAAGGTTTTTTTAGCCACATAGCTGACTTCCAACCCTAAGATTTTAATTTATCTTTCTGGCTTGCATCGATAACCTAAGCTTATCAGCATTCATTAGTCATTTACCCTATGTTGTTAGGATAGTGCAAATCATGTCGCAAATTTCCTTCCACCAATTTTTGATGTATTCGACTTTCCAAGAAGATAATGGGTGTAAGATGCAATCTTCTGCATTATCTGAAGAAAAAAAAACAAATTGTATAATTTTTTTTTTGTAAATATAAACACATTATATTTCATTCCAAAAGCAAATATTTACAAAGGTGTCTATGCATAATTGCCATATAATCTCCAAATAAACACATACCCACTATAGACCTATTATAACTCCCTTCGTGGACCATAAGATAAGCAAGAGGTTTCATCTCAAAAATTGAGGTTAATACAATAGAATATACAACATACTAAACATCCTAACAACCAAAATGTTACCATCAAGCAAAAGACAGAAATCACACAAAGATTTTTGGCTAAGCATATCATAATTCCACTCAAGAGTCAACAGTGTTTACAACCAGAACCAACAGGACCCCCACAAAAACAAATGGCCACCATTCCAACCAAATGCAGCATATATGCAGTACTCCAGCAAAATAGCAATGTGAAACAACCTAGAGAGTGTCCCAAGCAAGGAGAAACTAGGAGACTTTCTCATAAACCATAACGTACCCAAAGAATAAGAGCAACACATACCAACCCTACACCATAGAAGCAACTCAAACCAGAGAGTGTACCAAAAATACAAAACTAGGAGGCATGCGGACAAATCGTGGCATGTCCATACAAACTAAGAGCAATGAATATCAACCCTGCACCATAATCCTCAAAAAACATATCATAGCTGAAAGACCATCAGAGAATTGTTCTTCATGATCTAAAGAGGGAATAGTAAGAGTCAAAGCACTATCACTTGCTAGAGGGTCTTTCAAATCCCAACAAGAAAAATCACTCAGAAAGAAACCTTCCATTTTTTACAAGTGAACATCGACATAATGTTGGCATTATGATTCAGGTGTTGTCCTTGATGGCAAACTCTTTCAGGTGGTAAATCAAGAAGGACGCAGGAAATATGTTCAGCAAGTGCGTCCCCGCAGGTATACCATACAGAACCCGCGTCCAGGGACGCAGGCCAGCCGTTCAGGAGGTGCGTCCGCCCAGTGCACACATTTCAAGGCAGAGAAAAGCACGTGGGGGTTTCTTGTGTGGTATCTAGCCGACGGTTTTTGTGTTTCTATGGTGTTGGCTCGTGGTATTGTTCCACGCTTTGGGGAGAAGCTTGCCTATATAAAGCAAAGGAGTTCATTTGGATTAAGTATCATCTTGGTTGAATATCTCTTGGTGAGATCTAGTCCAAATCTATAAGGGCAAATCTTCTAATGGACTACGATCTATATGGCGCATGATCAGATCTGTGGATCTGAGTGTTTGGGTTGGTTCTGAAGTCCTCTTATCTTCTATATCTGAAGGGACGCAGATTCAGTGAAGGGAAAGTGCGCCGGGACGCAGTACAGTAAAGGCTCAGGTGCGTCTCTGAGGCAAAGGGCGCGGCGCGACTGTGGTATTGGGTGCGTCTCTGAAGCGAAAGACGCGGCGCGATAGTGTTTCTGTGTGCGTCGGTCGCAGAAAAGCAAAGAGGAACAGTGCGTCTGCACGCAGAACAGCATAAGGTACACTGCGTCCAGTCGCAGGCCACAGAAAGAAAATATGCATCCCTGTCTTAAGATGATCTGTTGACTGTATATTTCTGTCCATAAGGTGTTCTGGGTTGTTTCTGTAATTACTGATCTGATATCTGTAGTAGACTGTATCTGTTGTATACTTGTTGATCATTTGATTCTTCATGAAAAGAAGTAGGGGGTTGTAGCTCCCTTCCAGGAGAGACTGGAAAACGAGAGAGAGTTGTAGCTCTCTGCAGGTTGCAGCCTGCGTGCTGGTAAAGGACTGCACCAGTACAAAATCATTGTAAAAAGAATTTCTTGAAAGAAGATAGAGACATATTGCAGCAGGTGGTTTTTCTCCCGCATTGGGTTTCCACCTTACATCTTGTGTTCTTTGGTGTGACTGTCTATTTTCTTTATTCATGCTCATTGTTTTATGGTACTGATATGCAAGAATATTTCAAAAGATCAAATAAGGAAGATTTGGTAAATTGCTAGATAATACTGATTCACCCCCCCTCTCAGTATTATTTCCAACAATTGGTATCAGAGCAAGGTCCTTCAGAAAAGCTTGATCGCTTGAAGGTAGATCGTTCATCATGAGCAACTACGAGAGAGAAGCATCAATCAGGCCACCCGTCTTCGATGGGACAAACTTCAATTATTGGAAGGTAAGAGTTACTGCATATCTTCAATCTCTTGGTACAGAAGTTTGGAACATTGTAGAATCAGGCTATGCCTTTCCTTCAGCTACTCCTACAGATCCAGCTGAGAAAAAGCAGTATGAAACAAATGCAAAAGCAGTCAGTACTCTATTAGGAAGTATATCTCAAACAGAGTTCATGAAGGTCATGCACTTCAAATCAGCAAAAGAGATATGGGACAAAATGATCACTAGCTATGAAGGAGATGAACAGGTAAAAGAAGCTAAACTTCAAACTCTCAGGATTCAATATGAGACTCTCAAGATGTATAATGATGAAAGTGTGGCTAATTATTTTCTTCGGGTAGATGAGATTGTTAATTGTATGAAAAATTTGGGTGAAGAAATAAAAGAGACTATAGTAGTTCAAAAGATTCTAAGATCTTTATCCCCCAAGTTTGAATCTAAAGTATCTGCAGTAGAAGAAAAGGAAAATCTCCGTGTTCTCACTATGTCTCAGCTGCATGGAATTCTAACTGCTTATGAAATGAGAAAGGGAGGTCCATCAGACAAAAGGGAAGCTGCTTTTAAAGCATCAGGCAAAGAAGATCACTATGAAGCAAGTCATGTTCCAGAAGAAGAGGAAGGAGAATCAAATTTTGTCAGAAATCTTCAAAGGGGTTCTGGAAGGTTCAGAGGTAAGCTACCTTTCAAATGTTTTGCTTGTGGAAGAGTAGGTCATTATGCTGCAAAATGCTCTTATAAGGATAAAGGAAAGGAACCAGTTAGATGGAACAAGAAACAGAGTGCAAATAAGAAAAGCTACTACACCCATGAAGATAGTGATGGCTTATCAAACAGTGATGAAGATGAACAAGGTAACAAATATAGATTGTTAATGGCATTTGAAGATGATGATTATGAGGATGTTGTAGATGTGGATAACCTTTATGATGAAATTACTAGACTCAAGAGATGTATAGAAGAAAAGAACATGATTATTGATACTCTACAATTTCAAATTGGTGAAAAGGAAAAACATCTTGAAAAATTAGAAGGTGAAATTGTTGGTCTTAGAAAAGAAATTGAGAAAACAAAAACTATTAATCTCAAGTTTGTCAAAGGATCTGAAACTTTGAATGAGATTATCAGTGTGCAGCGGTCTCCACTAAATAAGACAGGTCTGGGCTATAATGGAGAAACTTCTCAAGCATCCACTTCAAAAAGTTATCTTGATGCAGCAAGAAGAAATGAGCAAGAGCACAAGGAAGATCATTAGGTAAAGCAGGGACAAACGTCAAACAGAAACTATCAGGGGCAATCCAGCTTAAGGGTGAACAAAAGCCACAACCAGCCACAGGTAAAATCTTCCCAATTTGGTTCAAGAATAGATGAAAATAGAAATTACAATCAGTTGGCTGGTAGATTCAATAATCGCAGAAACTTCTTCAATGGACAATGCTTTTCTTGCCATAACTTTGGTCACAAAGCAGCTCAATGTGTTGCGTATAAAACAATCATGACTAGGGAAGCTCAAAAACAAAGAAGTATGACAGGGATTACAAAAAGGACCTATAACAACTTTTCAGCTCTTGAAAATGAAGTTGAATGCTCTATTTGCAATAATTTTGGACATGAAGACTTTGAATGCAGAAGCAGGTTTCCGGAAAGAAAGGTACAAGAACAAAAAAAAGGAACAAGCCTCAGGCACCAAAACATGGAAAATAAAGGAACCTCAAACAGAAAGATGTGGGATAGCATTCTATGCAGAAGGACAAGAAAATCTATGGTACATTGACAGTGGATGTTCAAAGCATATGACAGGTGATAAAGAAAAACTTGAATCTTATTCTAATTTAGAAAAGGGAAAGAAAGTCTCTTTTGGAAATGATACTCCTGCAACTATAAAAGGAAAAGGTATTGCTCCTTTAAAAGAAGATGTTAAGGCTGGAAATGTTTTGTTTGTTGATGGACTAAAGCATAATCTTCTAAGTGTAAGCCAGATGTGTGATCAAAGAACCGAGGTTATATTCAGATCAAATGGATGTCTTGTTCGTGATCTTGATACAGGTAAAACAGTTCTCAAAGGAAAAAGAACTCCAAATAATCTATACATATTTGATGAAGGACAACAACAATGCTATCTAAGCAAGGAGGAAGAGCACTGATTATGGCATCGAAGGTTGGGACATCTAAGCTTCTCACAAATAAGGAAAGCTTGCAAATATCAGGCAGTTCGCGATCTTCCAGATATCAAAATTCCTGACAACACCATATGCAGATCATGTCAGTTTGGAAAACAGACCAGAACTAACTTTCCAGAGAAAGAAGGATCAGCCAGCATGCCTCTTGAGCTAGTACATACAGATGTATGTGGACCATTCAGAAAAAGAACACCTAGAGGAGAGGAATACTTGATATTATTTATTGACGATTTCTCCAGGTTTGTTTGGTTAGGACTTATGAAGCACAAAGATGAAGCTTTCGAAAAATTCAAATCCTTCAAAGCTTTGGTTGAAAATGAATCAGGTCACAAAATTAAGTGCCTCAGATCCGACAGAGGTGGAGAATTTACTTCAAATGAATTTTTCGATTTCTGTGATGAACATGGGATAAGGAGAGAATTTTCTACAGCTAGAACTCCTCAGCAAAATGGAGTAGTGGAAAGAATGAACAGAACAATCCAGCAAATGGCTCGTGCTATGCTTGATGAATCAGGAACTCCTGCAACCTTCTGGGGTGAAGCTGCACATGCGGCAGTTATTATTCTCAACAAGACAAATGTCCAAGTGAACAGCACTCAAACTCCTCATGAGCTCTGGAGTGGTAAAACTCCTTCGGTAAAGCACTTCAAAATCTTTGGGAGCAAATGCTATATCAAGAATACTGAGGAGCAGCTTGGCAAACTTGATCCTAGAGCAGATGAAGGAATTCTTCTTGGCTACTCTCCACATAGCAAAGCATACAAATGCTACAATAAAAGACTTGGCAGAATTGTTGACAGCATTGATGTAGTGGTTGATGAGAAGGGATACATTCCTAGGCAAATACATCGTGAAGACATTGAAGAAGATGAAAGCTACCCTCAAAGACAGAATGATGAAGAAGAAGAACCGCAAGAACAATCTCAAGAAGGACCTCACGAAGAAGCAGAAGAAAGAACAAGAATAGAAGAAAAGACTCCATCCAGATATGTTCAAAAGAACCATCCAGAATCTCAGATCATGGGACAAAAAGAAGCAGGTATACAAACTAGAAGAACAATTGCAGAAGCTTCAAGTTATTTGGCATTACTCTCCTCTACTGAACCACAAAATGTGAAAGAGGCATGCAAAGATGAATGTTGGGTGAAAGCAATGGATGAAGAACTTGAGCAAATCGAAAAGAACAACACTTGGGAGCTGGTTCCTAGACCAAAGGATAAGAATGTTATCGGAACAAAATGGGTTTTCAAAAATAAATTGAATGAAAATGGAGAAGTAATTAGAAACAAAGCCAGACTTGTTTGTAAAGGGTATGCACAGCAAGAAGGAATAGACTTTGAAGAAACTTTTGCTCCTGTTGCAAGACTTGAGGCCATCCGAATGTTTCTTGCTCTCTCAAGTTGTCAGAACTTCAAAGTATTTCAAATGGATGTGAAATCAGCCTTTCTGAATGGAGACTTGGATGAAGAAGTGTACATTGAACAGCCAGATGGTTTCATTCTTGGAAACGATCCAAATCTTGTATGCCGATTAAAAAAGGCTCTCTATGGTCTCAAACAAGCTCCAAGGGCTTGGTACTACCGGTTGGACAAATATCTTCATCAACAAGGTTTTTCAAAAGGTTCAGCAGATAGCAATCTTTATATAAAAGTTGAAAATGACAAATTACTAATACTTGTTGTGTATGTAGATGACATTATTTTTGGCAGTAATGAAGAAGCTATGAGTCAAAGCTTTGCCTCGGTCATGCAGAAAGAATTTGAGATGTCCTTGCTAGGAGAACTGACATACTTCCTTGGTTTGCAAATCCAACAAAAGAAAGGAGGAATCTTTTTATCTCAAACCAAGTATCTCAAGCAGATTTTGAAGAAATATGGCATGGAAGATGCAAAACCAGTATGTACACCCATGGTCACAGGATGTAGTCTCAGTGCAAATGATGAATCTGCAGCAGTACATCAACCAACCTACAGATCTATGATTGGAAGTTTACTATATTTGACAGGTACCCGACCAGACATCATGCATGCAGTTGGAATAGTTGGAAGGTTTCAGGCAAATCCAAAGGAGACTCATCTTCAAGCAGTGAAGAGAATCTTCAAATATCTTCAAGGGACTCAAAATTATGGCCTATGGTATCCTAGAGATACAGATCTCACTCTTCATGCTTATACAGATGCAGATTGGGCCGGAAGCGTGGATGACAGGAAAAGCACAAGTGGTGGTGCATTCTTTATGGGTCCCAGACTGGTATCTTGGTTCAGCAAGAAACAGAGTTCAATTGCCTTGTCTACAGCTGAAGCGGAATATGTTGCTGCTGCATCTTGTTGCACCCAACTTCTTTGGATGATGCAGACTTTGCAGGATTATCAAATCACTTGTACACCTCCTATTCCTATCTTATGTGACAACACAAGTGCAATCAGCATCTCAAAGAATCCGGTTATGCATTCAAAAACCAAGCACATACCAATCAAGTACCATTTTCTCCGGGAACAAGTACTTGAACAGAAGGTCAAGTTGGAGTATGTTCCTTCTAAGGAACAAGTTGCTGATATTTTCACCAAACCGTTGCCCAGGGACACTTTTGAATACCTCAGGCAAAAGCTGGGGTTGTTGATGCATCATCTCACTGTTGATCATCTTCCTATTGATGGTATAGGCTCAGGGGGAGCACATAATGCATTGTTGGCATTATGGAGAAGGAGATCTTGGAAATAGCTGCAATATGTCTCTGTCTCCTTCATGATGGATTTCTGGTTACAGATCTGGAGAAGCATGAGCATAGGGGGAGCATAACCTTTGCCCTTGATGTCAAAGGGGGAGAATGATGACGCTGAAGATTATGTGGTTGCCATCAAGTCCAAAGGGGGAGTTTGTTGGCATTATGATTCAGGTGTTGTCCTTGATGGCAAACTCTTTCAGGTGGTAAATTAAGAAGGACGCAGGAAATATGTTCAGCAAGTGCGTCCCCGCAGGTATACCATACAGAACCCGCGTCCAGGGACGCAGGCCAGCCGTTCAGGAGGTGCGTCCGCCCAGTGCACACATTTCAAGGCAGAGAAAAGCACGTGGGGGTTTCTTGTGTGGTATCTAGCCGATGGTTTTTGTGTTTCTATGGTGTCGGCTCGTGGTATTGTTCCACGCTTTGGGGAGAAGCTTGCCTATATAAAGCAAAGGAGTTCATTTGGATTAAGTATCATCTTGGTTGAATATCTCTTGGTGAGATCTAGTCCAAATCTATAAGGGCAAATCTTCTAATGGACTACGATCTATATGGCGCATGATCAGATCTGTGGATCTGAGTGTTTGGGTTGGTTCTGAAGTCCTCTTATCTTCTATATCTGAAGGGACGCAGATTCAGTGAAGGGAAAGTGCGCCGGGACGCAGTACAGTAAAGGCTCAGGTGCGTCTCTGAGGCAAAGGGCGCGGCGCGACTGTGGTATTGGGTGCGTCTCTGAAGCGAAAGACGCGGCGCGATAGTGTTTCTGTGTGCGTCGGTCGCAGAAAAGCAAAGAGGAACAGTGCGTCTGCACGCAGAACAGCATAAGGTACACTGCGTCCAGTCGCAGGCCACAGAAAGAAAATATGCGTCCCTGTCTTAAGATGATCTGTTGACTGTATATTTCTGTCCATAAGGTGTTCTGGGTTGTTTCTGTAATTACTGATCTGATATCTGTAGTAGACTGTATCTGTTGTATACTTGTTGATCATTTGATTCTTCATGAAAAGAAGTAGGGGGTTGTAGCTCCCTTCCAGGAGAGACTGGAAAACGAGAGAGAGTTGTAGCTCTCTGCAGGTTGCAGCCTGCGTGCTGGTAAAGGACTGCACCAGTACAAAATCATTGTAAAAAGAATTTCTTGAAAGAAGATAGAGACATATTGCAGCAGGTGGTTTTTCTCCCGCATTGGGTTTCCACCTTACATCTTGTGTTCTTTGGTGTGACTGTCTATTTTCTTTATTCATGCTCATTGTTTTATGGTACTGATATGCAAGAATATTTCAAAAGATCAAATAAGGAAGATTTGGTAAATTGCTAGATAATACTGATTCACCCCCCCCTCTCAGTATTATTTCCAACACATAATTCAAGCAAAACCACATGTTATGAAGCATCTGCTTCATATCCTCTGGAGCTGAAAATACATTATAGTTGTTGACTTGTTTATCTTGGAAGACAAGTCAGAGCAAAGTCATGAGCTATTGATTAATAACTAGAGAGTTCAAGAAATGCCACCACCACTGACAAAACTTTCCAGGGGTAGGTAAAAATTTCCCCTCCTTAGACACTAGTTCAAAATCTAAAAAGTAAGAGTGGTAACCCGCCTCCTTACTTTCCATAACAAGGATCTCACACTGAACTTCCAAAGGGACCACATCAAAAGCAGAAGCAACAGATTCAAAAGCAAAAGGTTGCACCCTTTTATAGTCATAATGATTAAAACCACCTTTGTGACTTCTCATCCTCTATCTTGTAGGCATGAGGACTGAGGCCAAAAGACACATAGGACATAAACTCAACATCCCATGCCCAATTAAATTTTGAGAGGAAGGAAGCGAAGAACCTTCCAGACTAGACTGAAAATTATAATATCATCAGCAATAGACCAAACACAAGGACGAGAACCTAAAAGGTTGGCCAATTCCCCACACTGAATACTCATAAACACGAAGACAACCAACCAACTTTGAAGACACCTAAGTGAACCAAGAACAAGGGGAATGTCAAGAACAATAAAAACTTCACTCTAAAAACCACTCTCCACAAATACCTCACTGTCAAACAACCCAAGGAAATATCCACCTCCAAGTACAAAAATATTGCAGACACTGAAAGATCAACTACCCCACAGTCCCATTGAATGACCCAAATGAACATAGATGCCCAGATGCAGAGAACAGGGAGAGCCAAAAACCCATAAATCACCTTACAACCATAAATAGGCCCAATGAAATGCCATAAATATAGACCCAGGGGAAGAAATAGGGACAAAACTAAAATCCAAAACCAACTTTAAGTTGAAGGTATCAAAAGAATCACCTAATGCAAAAGCCCACAAAATTGAAGAGATTGCACCGAACTGCAAAAGTGCCACTGTTGTTAAGGGATAAATTCCCCTAGGGTCTTGGATTGATACCTTAGCAGATCAGAGGTTATTTACAGAGAGAAACACACATTCCATACAGCCATGATGCTAATATAAACAAACTATACGAAAAAGGGGTGCACCTGAGGGTCCTTCGTTTGAGAAGATCCAGTTAGGGTCCAAACCCTCTTTGAGTTCCTTTTAGTCCTTCAACCTGCAAAACAAACAATTCCAGAAAGTACAGCAGTATATTGACCAAGCATCATAAAGAAATCATCTTCATAACATAAGGAAAGGTAGTTAGTTATACAATTAAAAACAACCATTCACATATGAATTATAACATTGACATCATGAACATGAAGAATATTTATATCAGGAACAAGACAAGTGTTTCTTTTATTATAAATAACTAAAGTACATAAAGGAATGATTTCACCTGATTCGTCCTTTCGCAGGCTCCAAGCGGAACCGTCCTCCGGATTCGTCCAGTCTCAAGCCTTCAACAAACTCCTTCCATGACTTACTCCATGATCTCTCAAGTAGAAAGACATCATCACACAAGGAAACAAGGGTTTCCTATAAATGGGGGAAGTGTTGGAAGCACAAGGATCTTCAGACCTGGTCAGGGAAAATCTCAACAGAGTGATCTTTCTCTCTATCCTCTCCTCCCTTTATGCCTTTCCCATTGAAGCCTTTTTATACTTCTCCCAAAGTAATTTTTTAGTTGGGAATTCATTGGGAACAGTTGGGCCACGGGAACTAATAAGTAATCATCAGGTAAAACCCGCGATCTCCGCCCGAAATTAAGGAGTTTTAATTTTTTTAAGTGTTTTAAGACATATACGCGGGTTGGGTATACACAGACCGCATACACACGCGTTTAGCTCAGGGCAATGTCGCGTATAGGGAGTAAAACACTATTTTTTGAATATTTGGACTAGGTCTGGAAGGAGGGGTTGCCCTAGGCCATGAGTGCAGCATCACAAACATCAAGAGTGAGGTTTGGAGCTATAACAATTACCCCAGGAAATGCACACCAGGATTCTCCCCAATGACCACTGAAAACAAAAAGTAGAGAAACCACCCTTCAGCAAAGACACACCACTAGCTCACAACCACCAGACCAATCAGAAAATAATTCCAACCCACGTTATTACGAAAAGAAGCACCAGAGGATGACGTGGAGGAATCCTCACAACCCACATGAATATACTACCACCTTCCCTCATACCTACTAAAAAATAAATAGACTTCACGTCTCGACACTTATCACACCAACTAATGTACCTCAAATAAATTATAAAGAGCCACCTGCCCTCATGAATGCTCCAGGTGTTACGCCGACTCATCCAGTGACGCAACTCATAATCCTTCATTGGCACCCCCATCAGGGAAACATATTGTATAATTTTTAAATAAGAAAAGTCAATACAAAATTTTCCATTGATGTGGACTCACATCTTCAAGATTTGTTGGTTTTATGATACAAACTAACATATACATGCAACTCTACTTTTTTTAGACTCCTAAAGTTCTAAAGATAAGAAATGAAGATTTTAAACCATGTTGGTTCGATGATATGAAGTGAATATAATTATTCCTTTTTCCAAATACAATTATTAAAATAAAAAGGACTCCCTAGTGAGATTATAGAGAAATTCCATCAAATGTAGTGTGCTTTAATTTGCCATGTTCCCATTTTTTTTAAATCATAAAAAGTTGGACTAACATTTTTGCACATCCCTTTATAAGGATTACTTCATTTGTATGCTTTCTTAAAAGACATTGACCTTCATTTGTATTTTTTCATATAAAAAAGGAGCCTCCTCTTGTCTCGTGTCCTTATTTGCTAAGCATTTTTGGGTTCTCTTATCCTCATTACACCAAAAAACAAGTTGTGACTTTTTTATGGTATATCACGTTAATTTATAGAAATTATCACTAATATCTCTATCGAGTTAGATGGTAACATTATTTTAGTTGATGTATTTGTTTTTATAGCCCCAATGGAATTTAGCTTAATCCTTAAATATGATTATTTGTATGCCATGAAAATCCAGTGGCGTCTTTGCTCTTTCATGTGATGCAATTTCTACATTAAGAATGTGTTATTGTCATTGAGTTACTCTCATATTGTATTAGTAAACCACATGCGGATTATAGTAATTATTTCATTTAGTTGCTTTGAGTTCATTCCTACTATTTGGTTTTTAAAACCTTCTTCACAATCTAAGTGTATGGCCATCTCCACCATTTTCACAATTTCACTAGCATGGAGGCACAAGGCTATGAATGACTTAAACTTGGATATTGATGATGTGCCTTCTCCCTTAGGGGTAAAAAATATAATTTCTCTCCCTCGTGTGAATGTGCTCCTACCTCTTCAACCATGATCTTCTAGGACATTGAAAAGCTATTAAACACCATCTTTGGATAATCCTTAGGACAAACTTCACATTGGTTCTCTTATCAACATTATTCCAAGTGTTAAACACTCCACTTGTGGCACCTTAGACCCCATTCCTCTTATTGATATTAATTACTTTGATTACTCCCTAAATGCCTAGTTTTCACTTGATGAGACCACCTTGGCCCAATTTTCCATAACAATGTCCATTGATGTTGCCTTTGAATGGGGTATTGTCAAATAGTTTGAGTTTGGGAACACTTTCATGAAATTATAACTCACAATGAGTTTGGCATGATTTTCCAACTATTATTTCATGGGTGCATGACATTGCATTAGATGTTTTGGTAACTTTGGATCATTCCCTTATCCATTGTTGGCTCACTACGGTCTATTCTTGAACTAGGATATAAGATTAGGATCTCTCTCTATAACATCGCATATGAACCTTTTCCACCTAAATTCACTATAAGATCCACCCTATTGGACATTGGTACATAACCGTAATTTTCTTCTTCACCCTTGCACACATCTAGCTAATACCTTGTATTATCTTATTGGACTAATACCTTTTATTCCCTCATATTCAATTTCATGTTGTTAGGTGTAAGATGAGCCTTTTCCATAATCTTGTGTATATCAATATGAGATTTGGTGAATTGACAGGAGACCATTTTGAAAAATAGTCTCTCTGGGCACAACCACACATTTGACCACTAATCGAAGGTGTCCCCTTGGCTTCAAGGTTGGCCACTCACAAGTATTAAACCTTGCCCAAAGTTGAAAAAATCCTCACTTTTCACCATTTTTTTTTGGTTCGGCTGGTGAGACATGTCCGAGGGGATTGAACTTCCAATCACTTGGATACACAAGGGATTTCCAACAATCATTTTTTCCAATTGTGCTACCACCCGCAGGCCTCACTTTTCACCATTATATCCAACCCCTTTTACTGATTTAAAAATAAGGCATGGGGATGGGATTTGATCCACTTATGTGTGCACAGGTCATGAGACGATTTAATATAATCTCTCTAGACACAACCACACATTTGACCACTACCTGAAGGTGTCCCCATGGCCCAAGCTAGGCCCTCATGGGAATTGAACCTTACCCAATGATTAAAAACCCCTCACTTTACATCATTCGATCATAGTTATATTTTGAGAGTGTCCTTATCATATTTATCTCTAAATTCACTAGAGATAAGAGGTTAATCCATCATGTTGTTATTTTTGTAAATCTCATGGTTTACCTCTATCACTTGGGCACTATTTTACATTATTAACATTGTTCACTAACTTTGTTCCCTAGATTATTTTGGTCATAGTAAGCAAACATATCCATTTATTGTGCATAAATCTTACATGCATTTAAGAAAATATGGCTATCAACACTCTTAGTATGTGGAGGTTACAACTCTCTTTACACTCATTTGTATTGGATATTGATAATCTTCCATCATCTACTATCTCTATCCTTGGTCCAAGGGTATCTCCATAGAGCAAATTTAGAGGGGGTTTGTAGAGTATAATTGAAGTATACTTGGATTTCACAACAGAAGCTGCATTATCCTAAGTTTCATCATTATTACTAAACTCCAAATTTACAATGACTACATCAACACTCTTAGTTATCTTAGGGGTTGAATTTATCATAGCCTTTACTCTCATCTTGGATAGTTCAAGGTTTTTTCTCACTATCTAAGGATGTAACCTTACTATCACATACCTTGTTGCCAATTAATAATATAAACTACGAAACAAAAAGCTCAAATCAAAGATTCCAAAAAAAACTTATTCCAAAAACGAAGAGGATGATGGCTCTGAGACTCCGCGACACTACGCCTTGAGGTCTAGGGTAAGATCACCGGTGTTACTATAACCGAACCTACCCATTTTCTTCCTACGGACATCCCTGTGTAACAATTTGTGGTTTGACCCCTACCTTTCAGCGCTGTCGTTACCATTCCTTGACCTCAAACTTGACTGTCATAATGGAAAAAGATGTCGTCGATTATTCAGTAGACCCAAATCCCTACGAGGATGTTTGGTCATGCCCTCGCACCGTGTTAGGTTCTAGATCTTTTGGCTCATCACACAGCCTGTTGTCTTCTCAGGTTCCTGTCTCGAACCATTCTGGGCCATATGTGTCCCACCTGCCTCCATCTGTTGCATTAGACGCCTCTTCCGACTTAGACTACCCTCCGCTCTCACCATCTACCCTCAACCTACTCGCATCTTGCCTAACACCATCACCCTCCTTTGTCTCTTCGCTTCCTAACCTTCCTCATACCTCTACTCCATCCTGTACTCCCCTCTCATCTAACATCACTCGGCCTGGGTCAGCAACCCCCCACTTTACCACTCCAGCTGGATGTGCTATCCCAAACCCTATTTTCTCTCTGCACGATTTTCCCATTCCCTCAGGATGCTTCAGTATGCCTGTCCCTAACCCTAAGAGCACTCCACCATCCCTTGAGGCAGCTTATCAGGGCATCAGGGGACCTTTCAAGGACTATCCGATGGCACCTAGATCCAACAAAGTCAAGAAAGGGAAGTGCATGAAAGTGATGGACACGGACCTTAATCTCTCGTTGGGGGGAAGATCTCACAATGGTGAAGTGGTGAACAAGACCAACAGGGTCCTGGCGGGATGATTGAGAGGGCAGAACTACTCTGTGGAGCGTCTATGACTCTAGACCATGGAAATATGGGGTTCAATCCTCAAAAAATTTCCCTCGATCAAGGTCCTCACGCGTGGGTGGTTTGCTCTCAGATTCCACAAGAAGGAGTATATTGACTGGATCCTCTCAAGATTTTGGCACATCGAACTTGCTCCAGTTTTTCTTAAAATATGGAATCCCCTTTTCGATCCAGAAAGGGAACAGCTTGGCGCCAGGCTAATTTGGGTGTGTTACACTAAAAAATGTCACCTTGACTACTTACAATTAGTATGGCTCAAATCAACAGTCATGCTACCCTCTTAGGCAAGTCTTATGCCTCTGTTATCCATCTCAAACTCAAAGAAGAGAGAAAGTCTTGTAAAAACTATGTTTATCTCTGGGGTCGCAGGTTCTCTCTAGCCTTACCTGCGGGGACGCTGACCATGTTCACAAAATCTGCGTCCATGGACGCTCTGTATGTTAAGGGACAGGTGCGTCCCTCTGTAAAAGGCAAAATGCGCGAGTTTTATCTTGAAAAAGTTACTTGTGGTTACTTCTAGAACATTCTAGAGGTCGGTTTGATGAAATGGATGCGCCTCCAGTTGGTTCATGTATCTCTATTAAGGGGGAACTTATCCCATCAATAAGGGAGCTATCCCACCCAAAGAGGGGGATGATCCCATTGATAGTGGACCTGAATAACCTCTTTACAGCACTATAAATAAAGGCATTGAGCCAGAAGGAGGGGAGGTTGGAGCTATACATTTTCTTTGGGTAAATGCTGCAGGAATTAGGTCTCCCATTTAGAACCTTGTGAGGAGAGATTGTCTTTGCTTGATTCTACTTGGAAGTGGGTGAGCTTTGTCAAAGTAGAGGAAAACCCTTGATGGACCCTGGGAGGAACTTGCACAACACCAAGGCCAGGTTGTAAGAGTTTCTTTGTTTCGTTATTAATACAAACTGGTTTATTTTTCTCAATAGCTTGTGTTAATGAGTTATTTCATGTGTTCCTTGGTCTGCATGTTGAATATATGTTTTATTATATGAAATGCAAGTGCTTGGTAATTGTTTGATTGTTTGTGGTTGCAGGAATTGACTTGAAGGAGGAGCTCATCCGGATCGTCAAGAACAGACTACAACAACAGCGTTTTGGAATAAAGTAAGCCTAAACACTTGTAGTTTTCATGTTTTAAAAGGTATATTTAGAGAAAGATCACTCCATTTTGTCTTGTTTGTCATTAGAATGTCTTAGACTTCTAGGAAGGTCAGTCGTGTCCGCACCCTTGACCAATTCCGTGTGACAAATACTCCAATTGTTCCATCTCAACCGGATGCTTCACCTCAACAGAGTTCACCATCTCAACATCACCAACCTTCTGTTGACCCTTTACCTTCTTCGCCTAATTTTTCTTCCTCCATTTCTTCCTCTTCACCTGGTAAAAGCCTTGATGTTAGTAACCAGGAGGCTAAGAAGAAGAAGAAAGGGAAGAAGAAGAAGAAGAAGAAGAAGCAAGATAAGAAAGAAGTCAACCAACCAACCATGGCTGTAAGTGTTAGTTGTGTTGAGGAACATTCCGACATGCATCGTAAACCCAAATACCCTTGCAGGCTTTGTAAGGGTGACCACTTCCTTGTCAATTGTCCTGGTATTCCAAAGGTCCTGGAAGTATGGTCAGAAAAATCCCATCAACTTTCCGTTGATCCATCAACCAGTGATAGTCAGGTTCCTGGGAAAAAGGGTAAAGTCAGGTTTCCTTGTAAGTTATGCAAAGGGAGTCATCAAACTCACATTTGCCCTCACATGGATGAAGCCTCAAAATTGTTGGAAAACCTTACTGTTCCACAGCAAGAATTTCCAACTGGTTACCGTAAACTTTCTCCCAACCTACCGTCAACTGACGGAGTGATTGATCAAATTTCAAGTACGGTCAATCACACTCTTCCATTGGAGAGTGAAACTCATGTCACTCAGGTTGATGATCCATTAGTTGATCAAGTGGTCGATTCAATTTCACATTCGGTCGATCACACTCTCCCTTTCGAGAGTAAATTTCATACCGCTGATGTTCTTCTTGTTACATCAGATTCTTCTATGCCGGGGGGCATTTCACCTGTTTCTATAGAACCCCCTCCAAGCACTGAGGTCTTTTCCTTTGATTGGAATAGACTGACAGAACCTCGTCTTCCTTCCTCCATCCCTTTCCAAATCATTGTCAAGGCTGGTGGTAGGGACATACATCGTACTCAGGTAGATGAAGGTGCTTCTGTTAGTATTTTATCCTCAGCTGTTTGGAAAGCTTTGGGTTCCCCTCAACTTGCGCCTATTACGCAGAATCTGAAAGCTTTTAACAGAACAATTAGTGAACCTTTAGGGATCCTTCCTACGTTTTCTATTACCTTGGAAGGTAAAACTGTCTGTATTGATCTTATGGTAGTTCGAGGTCCCTTGGATTTCAATTTACTCCTTGGGCGAGACTATGTTTATGCAATGAAAGCTGTCATATCGACACTCTTTCGCGTGATGTCTTTCCCTCACAATGGCAGTATTGTGACTGTAGACCAGCTTTCGTTCCCTAGTCTTTTTTCAACTACCAATAATATGACACCCCTAAATGTTCCTGATTCTAAAGTGGTATCTACCCTGCCACGGGTTAATTATGTGGCAACCGGTCCCATGATTTCAATTACCGATGTAAGTGAGCCTCTCACTGTTTGCTCATCTTCCTTTGATTTAGCTCCGGTAATTGACATGGAAAACTCTATGGGATTACTTGAACACGATGTTCTTATCCCTTTTGAGTCCCTTGACATGTGTTCCTTCCCAAGAAGTATTCTTCCTTCGGATGAAGACCTCTTGGAAGCCATGATCAAGGTATGTCCATTGACATGTCTTTCCTCCAGTTGGAAGCCATGATCAATGTTACGAGGATAGTTTATTCCTCTCTCAACCTCGTTAAAAAATGAAACTGGATGGTACGAGGAAAGTTCCTTTTACTGTGTCGACCTCGTTAAAAAATGAATCAGTGAGTACAAGGATAGTTTATTCCTCTCTCAACCTCGTTAAAAAATGAAACTGGATGGTACGAGGAAAGTTCCTTTTACTGTGTCGACCTCGTTAAAAAATGAATCAGTGAGTACGAGGATAGTTTTTTTTTTTTCCTGTATCAACCTCGTTAAAAAATGAAATAGGCTATAATGAGGACAGTTCTTTTACTGAGTCAACCTCATTAAAAAATGAATCAGCTAGTTTTTAGGTCATATAGATAGTTAGAAAGTAGGATTGTGAGGAAAGTTCCTTTTACTGTGTCAACCTCATTAAAAAATGAATCAGTGTGTTTGAGGATAGTTCCTGTTACTGAGTCGACCTCGTTAAAAAATGAATCAGGTCCGAGGAAAGTTCCTTTTACTGTGTCAACCTCGTTTAAAAATGAATCAGTTTATGAGGATAGTTCTTTTACTGAGTCAACCTCATTAAAAAATGAATCAGGTAGATTTTAGGTTATGTAGGTAGACTGTAAAAAGTAGGGTTTTGAGGATAGTTCCTGTTACTGAGTCGACCTCGTTAAAAAATGAATCAGGTTTGAGGATAGTTCCTGTTACTGAGTCAACCTCGTTAAAAAATAAATCAGGTATGAGGATAGTTCTTTTCTTGTGTCAACCTCCTTAAAAATGAAACAACTCCCTTTTCAAGTTAAATTTTGAAAGTAAACCTTCATTTCGTCCAGCCGGTTGAATGCAATGAAGCCTGGGGGGCATGTACCTCGTTTTGCATCATTATGCTGGGGGCATGCGAACTTTTTGAGCATAGTTCCTTGTCTTGTGTCAAGCTCGTTAAAAAATGAAACAAGGGTAGGTTAAGTAGGTAGATTGTAGAGAGTAGTCATGAGCATAGTTCCTTGTCTTGTGTCAAGCTCATTAAAAAATGAATCAAGGATTTTAGAGCATAGTTCCTTGTCTTGTGTCAAGCTCGTTAAAAAATGAATCAAGGTTTTTAGAGTAGAGTTTTTGTTAGGTAGATTATAGAAAGTAGTTATGAGCATAGTTCCTTGTCTTGTGTCAAGCTCACTAAAAAATGAAACAACTCCCATAAGTCTTTCCAAAATCTTGAAAGTAAAGCTTCATTCCATCCACCTCATTGAATGCAATGAAGCTTGGGGGGCATGTACCTTGGTTTGCATCTTTATGCTGGGGGCATGTGAACTTATAACAAGCATAGTTTTTCGTTTCAAGCTTGCATAAACATGAAACTGAATCCGAGCATAGTTCTTTTCCTGTGTCAAGCTCATTAAAAAATGAAACAAATCCTCCTCTACTTGAGTCGAGAGATTGACTAGATCTCGTAAATGTTAAGTTGTACGTTTAGGTTAGTTATTTCAGTTTTTGCATAATTTTCTTACAGTTTTAGGTCGAGTCTTTCAAATGATCTCGTTCATGAACCTTCATTTCATCCAACTGGTTGAATGAAATGAAGCTGGGGGGCATGCGCTCTAGCAATTACGCTTAGGGGGCATCAAGCACAGTTTTCTCTCTGTTTCAAGCTTGTGTAAAAATGAAACTACTTTGAAGCATAGTTTTTCTCTGTTTCAAGCTTTTGTAAAAATGAAACCTATCTCGAGTCAATTTCAGTTATTTTCAAGACTCGTTAAACTCATGAAAATCTCGAGATTATTTTGCTATCTTTCATTCTCGTAAAACAAATGAAAATGCCGAGTTCTTTCCGTCTTTTCCTGCTCGTAAATTAAATTGAAAGTCGGCCACATGAGTATATTTTTATCATTTTTTCGAACTCATTAAAACTTACGAAAAATTGAAAACCATGAGTACATTTTTATCCCTTTTTCGAACTCGTTAAAACTTAAGAAAAAGTGAAACCTTGGAGTTCTCTTTTAAGCCCTTTTCAGACTCCTAAAACATGAAAAGATTGCCGAGCGTTTCTTTTACACTCGTTAAAACGGAATTAAAAGACGGTCCCCTTATAGCTCTTTTCTGACCGTAAAAACAGGAAAAGATTGCCGGGTTTTTGTCGTTTCAAACTCGATATGGAAATAAAACGACGTGTCCTTGATCGCTTTTTACTTTTCAGGTCAGTGGCACTAATTATGAAAGTACTCCTTGGTCGCAAGATCAAGCGGTTCCCCCAGGTATTATTTTATACTTTTTCGGGCTTGAGGGACACAAATGTACGAAAAAGTTCAACGTGGAGTCTCCTTTAGTTTTTTCAGACTCTCTAAAATTGAAAAACGCCAAGTTTCTCCTATACTGGGCTCGTTAAACTTTTACAGTAGAGGACCTGTTCAATTACAAACAGGAACGAACCACTCCTTCCTAGGGTTCGAATTTAAACTAGGTTGGACTCGTCCAAAGGATGAGCTTATAATCAAGCATATGTTATCCTCCTCAAGCTTGTTAAAAATAAAGAGGTACTTGCCAGAAATGGTGGGGGAAAAGAGAGAAGAATGAACCTGTTTGTTACCTTTTGTCTCAAAAGAAACTTTATTACCACTCTTGAACACGACACTTTTCATTCACCTGGGTTGGGAAATCTTTTACCTCACAGTTGATCAAACCACTTTGAAAGTCTTTAACCGGGTTCCGGGGATTAACTTTGAGTTATTCGTCACCAAGCCATCTGTTGTGTCGTTATGTGTTCAAGAGGTCTGCAAGAAAAAGCTTTCATCTGCAAAATACTTGTCATCCATTTGACCATCCCTGAGTCAGTCCTTACAGCAACATTTCTTCAACTTGAACAATGATTTCGTGTTGTGGGCTTGCCTACAACGGGTCGCTTTCTATCGACATCGACACATTATCTAGAAAGATGACTTAGGAATCGACAGTACCTTGAAGTCTGCATGCATCAATGGCAGGTTTCTCGCCTTTGACGTCAGTTTACATCATTGACTTTCGATCAAAGGATTCCGTGAAGTGTTCGACATCAAAACATCTATTCACATTTCACGGGTTGTTCTTGGTACTTTGAGAACCATTGACATTACTAGTGGTTTCTCTCACGCTTGTTAACAGTTCACATCATTGACTGGTAATCAAGTGGTTTCTAACATGTTCGACATCGAATCATTTAATCACATGCTTAGAATCGTACCAATTCGGGAAGTAGAAGTGAAGACCCTGGATCTAGTTTCTACCATCCAGGCTGCGAGGAGTTTTGTATTCATTATCTATGTAGACTAATCATAAACAGATGGCTGCGTCCATACTGTGTCTACAAAAGTCTATTAAAATGATGTACTGCAAGATCATTCCTGTATCAGAATAGTTAGTCCATTAGTTAAAGTTTTGAATCTGAGTATGGGAATGCCTACCTCAGTGATGATATAATCTTATCCATGTATTTTGTGTTGAAAATTGCAGGTTCCAACCAGGCCATCCACAAGGCAATCCTTGAAATGATAAAGCGCTTCACCCTTCCTAGAATTACAAAACCCTATTCTATTCCAGGCTTTGCACTTTAGGGGGCAATCTGTTACACTAAAAAATGTCACCTTGACTACTTACAGTTAGTATGGCTCAAATCAACAGTCATGCTACCCTCTTAGGCAAGTCTTATGCCTCTGTTATCCATCTCAAACTCAAAGAAGAGAGAAAGTCTTGTAAAAACTATGTTTATCTCTGGGGTCGCAGGTTCTCTCTAGCCTTACCTGCGGGGACGCTGACCATGTTCACAAAATCTGCGTCCATGGACGCTCTGTATGTTAAGGGACAGGTGCGTCCCTCTGTAAAAGGCAAAATGCGCGAGTTTTATCTTGAAAAAGTTACTTGTGGTTATGATCCAGGTGGATATTGGTGGCCACCTGCCAAGTCCACCTGGACCCCCACCATTGTCTTTCTCAGCATTTTCAGTTTCCTTAATTGTAGCACAACTTACTATTTTTAGCAGTTTTTCGGGTCCTGAACTTCCGGAGCCGTTTTGAGGCCCTAAACGACGTTTTTTGGGAAATTTGGGGGCAACATGGGTCCATGGACCGATGTTGCCCTTCCCAAAGTGGTAGTGCTCGGATAGATCTTTCTAACGAGCTATTGTACGCGTCAAACAGAGATCGTATGCCAAAGTTACGACCCCGGGAAGTTGATGTACCAATTTACCCAAACGGGGCCCACAGTTTGGCGTTTCATCTCCTAGGGTTAGGTTTTGGAATGTTAAGGGTTGTCCATTGTTTCTCAACAATAAATAGGCCTTCGAGCCTCATTGTAACACAGTTCAGAGGCATGTAGCCATCACATCTCTTCTCCGAGATAAGCTACCATCGCCCTAGCTAGTTTATTGCCATTTCTGTTTGTAAGCATATTTCAGTATTTTCCATTAATGAAATGAAGTATTATTTCCGCTGCATCTTTGTGTATATGGTTATCTCTGTAATTTGTTGCGTTCCTGTTTAAATCCGGATCAGTGGTATCAGAGCGGTCTGCTTTTTCTCTGTTTTTCTTTGCATGTCCCCAACAAGGTCGGGATATAAGGAGTTAGGGCTTGAACTGGTTGAACCTTTGCAAGACCAGCCTCGCAAATCCCGACGGCCTCCCATGGCGGACGAGAAGAAAGACAAGGGGGCAGGAGATCCCATCAAAATCTTGCTCGAAGAAGCGCTCGAGCGACAACGGAACGCGATGATGGACAGCTTTGCGCAGATCCTTCAGCGGCTACCCAGAAGCGGCGCATCGGCTTCCAGTAGCTCCTCTGGAAACACCACACCCTTTAAGGTACAAGTTAATTTTGAAATCCCCATATTCGAGGGTCAGATAGACGCCGATGCCGTAGATAAATGGTTAAATCTGCTAGAGGGTTATTTTTCTGTTCATGAATTTTCGAGTCGGGAAAAGATTGTTTTTGCTCTTCTCAAAGCAGCCCCCCACGTCAAGGACTGGTGGGAAACCTACTGCGAGCAGAAGGATGAAAGTACTGGCTCACTGTTTTCAGCCGCACCCACCTGGGATTCGTTCCAGGATGCCATCAAGGAGCAGTACTACCCTGTCGGAAGCTATGAGGATGAATACATAAAGTGGACCACGCTGCGGCAGGGAAGGGACCAAGACGTGCCGGAGTTCACCAATCTTTTCCATACCCTTCGCACAAAGTTGGGTATCAAGGATTCGGAGCAACATTTGATACTCAAATACCGTGGCTGCCTGCACAAGTACATCCAGGAAGAAATACAGTTCTTAAACATCCCCTCGCTCGGCGCAGCATACCGGTATGCCGTCAAGGTCGAGCAGAAGTTTAAACAAAAGAAGCAAGACTTTGGATCTGCGAATCCAAAGCAGGGGAAAGGTGCCCCTAAACCACAGAACAAAGGACAAAGCCAAGGCGGGACAGCCCAAGACAACCAGCCGAAGCTGCAAGCAAAGAGCAACGCCGCGAAGCCGAGAAAGGACACTGGAAAATGGTGCGAGTTCCATAAGAGCTCCACTCACAACACAAGTGAGTGTCGGGCCAAGCAGTCACTGGTGGCTGAGCTAAAGGTTTCAGAATCAGATGCATGTTCCGACTCTAAGTCAGAACCCGATAAGGGGTATGAAAAAGGGAAGCATATCATTGATGCGGATCCCAGCGCCACTGTTGCTACCGCAAAGATCCAGAAAAATGAACCCGAAGATCCAGAGGAGGAGGAGCGTCTCTTCCACTCCCAGATGTGGGTAAAGGGCTCCCCGATACAGTTCATTGTTGATAGCGGGAGTCAAAAGAACCTCATTTCGGCAGAGGTCGTGAAGCGGTTGGGCTTACCGACCACAGCACATCCACAACCATACACCATTGGGTGGCTTCACCAAGGGCGAGATCTTCGCGTGAGCCAGCAGTGTCGCCTTCCATACAACATCAAGCCCTTCACGGATGAGGTATTGTGTGACATTGCTCCCCTTGAAGTTTGTGATGTATTACTAGGACAACCATACTTGTGGAAGCGACATGCTGTGTATGAATCAAGGCCCCGTGCTGTTATTATTACATTGGGAAATAAGTTGTTCAGGATACCAGAGGTAGCACCACCTGCCGCCATCTCTTTGATTACTGCAAAACAATGCAGTAAGATCATTTCCAAAACCAGGAAATTTGTTTTCCTGATGATACGCCCTCAGGGAAGAAGAAGACAGTGGCCACGGCCTCCAAACGGGGTTCCTCTGCACGGCAGCTACAGATGGACAAGATTGTGGAGGAGTACGAAGACATTTTCACCTCCCCGGCAGGGGTTCCTCTGCACTGTCAAGTCAAGCACTCCATCGATCTGACCCCAGGTGCGCCGCTACCCAATGGACCAATTTATCGGCGCTCCGTTCTGGAGAACAATGAAATCAAGAGACAGATTCAGGAGCTCCTGCAGAAAGGTCACATCCGTCCGAGTTCTTCGCCCTGTGGTAGCCCGATAGTGTTGGTACAGAAGAAGGATGGGACGTGGAGACTCTGTATTGACTATCGGGCACTGAACAAGATCACTGTCCGTAATAGGTACCCGATCCCGCGGATTGATGACCTCCTAGACCAACTAAAGGGGGCGAAATATTTCAGCAAGATCGATCTGAAGTCAGGATATCACCAGGTACCAATTGAACCCTCAGATGTGTGGAAGACTGCCTTCAAATCCAAGGAGGGCCTCTTCGAATGGTTGGTCATGCCTTTCGGATTGACGAATGCTCCTGCAACCTTTATGAGGCTAATGGATGACATCTTGCGGCCATTCACCAACTCCTTTGTAGTAGTATACTTGGATGACATTCTGATCTTCAGCCAGAGTTGGGAAGAGCACCTCCACCACATCCGACAGGTTCTCCAAACACTGCGGCAACACAAGCTATGTGCCAATTTGGAGAAATGCACTTTTGGCATGACCGAGGTTCAGTATCTGGGATACATCATTGATGAACAGGGGGTGCATGTCGATCCAGCCAAGGTCCAAGTCATTCGGGATTGGCCCTCTCCAACCACTCTAACAGAGCTCCGCAGCTTTCTAGGTCTTGCCAACTTCTACCGCAGGTTTGTGTTGGGATTTTCTCATATTTCTTGGCCCTTGAGTCAAGTCACCAAGGGCGGGGCGAAAGCAAAATTCTTTTGGTCTGAATCTCAACAGAAGTCATTCAGGGAGTTGAAGGATCGCCTCTGCACGGCACCAGTGCTCGCGTTACCAGATTTACAACAACCATTTGAGGTCGAGACAGATGCCTCTGACTATGCTGTTGGGGCAGTCCTTACTCAACATGGACATCCAGTGGCATATCACAGTGAAACACTTTCAGACACAGTCCGGAAGTACCCCACTTATGATAAAGAGATGTATTCCATTGTACAGGCCTGTCGACAATGGAAGCATTACATTTTGGGGAAGGAAACGGTCATCCACACAGACCACCGACCTCTGCAGTTCATACAGACCCAAGGGAAATTGCAGAATGATCGCCATCAGAAGTGGTCTACATACCTGCAACAGTTTCACTTGAATATCAAGTATAAAAAGGGCAGCACCAATAATGTTGCAGATTGCCTCAGTCGACCACCGATCATGGCGCTAACCACCGTGCTCAACTCTTGCGGGCACGAGACTTCTGATTGGCCACTTCTCTACAAAAGCGACCCAGAATTCGGCCACACATACCAGACACTCTTGGAGGGTCGGCAAGTTGCAGATTTTCACCTCCAGGATGCCCTATTATGCCACCTCGGTCACCTCTGTGTTCCTTCAAGCGAGCGTGCCAAGATGATTTGGGAAGCACACTACAGTCGGGCTGCTGGGCATTTCGGGGTCGAGAAAATAGTGGCAGTACTGCAAAACTATTTCTATTGGCCGAATCTTCGACAGGATGTTGGGAAGTACATCCGATCATGTACTGCATGTGCCATTGCCAAACCGACCATTAAGAAGCAAGGCCTCTATACCCCGTTGCCTACCCCTAGTCGACCTTGGGAATCCATCTCCATGGATTACATGTCAGGCCTTCCTTCCACTAAGCATGGAAATGACTGTGTTTTTGTGGTCGTCGACAGGTTCTCAAAGATGGCCATTATGATGGCCTGCAAGAAGAATATCACAGCAGAAGCCACTGCTAAACTCTTCTTTGAACGAGTGTGGGTGCACTTTGGGATCCCACAGTCTATCATCTCAGATCGGGACAGTCGGTTCCTCAGCACCTTTTGGTCCAGTCTCTGGTCAATGCTGGACACCAAACTCACGAAGTCCACAGCCTTCCATCCTCAAACTGATGGCCAGACGGAGGTTGTCAATAGGATGATTGTGCACATTCTGCGCATGTATAACTCAAAGCATCCACGCACATGGGACGAGAGCCTCCCCTACGTTCAGCACAGCTACAACCGAGCTCTTCACAGCTCCACTGGCCATAGCCCTTTTCAGGTGGGTTTGGGATTCCAGCCACTATGCCCCATTGATGTGGCCATGCCACTTGCAGCTACTCACATGAATTCAGCTCATGTCCAGTCCGAAACAGATAAGGCCACCAGCTTCATTGAGCGAATCCAACATATTCGCCAGCAGGTCCATGACATTCTTGAGAAATCAAATGCCAAGTACAAGCAGCGACATGATCAACATCGGGTGCCACACAAGTTTCAGGTGGGCGACAAAGTCTGGTTGCATTTGCAAAAGGAACGCCTTACTGGAGCCTATCGAAAATTGAGACCACTCCGATATGGTCCTTACACCATTACTAAGGCTATGGGAGACAATGCATTTGAGCTCAGCATTCCCCCATTCCTTGGCCTGCACCCAGTATTTAATGTGGACCGCCTTCGGCCATACTTTCCACCATTGTTAGACACATCCGACATTGCAGAACAGCTCAAACCCACAGAATTAAATCCAGATTGCATGGAACAAGCTGCAACTGATCGGATCATGGACACACAGATCAAGAACACTCGCCAACAGAATATCCAACTGTATCGAGTTGTCAAAGCGGGCCAACTCCTTCAGCAGGGCAAGTGGCTCACCAGGGAACAAGTTCAGCAGAAGTTTCCTCATCTCATGGAGGAGCTCAACGCAATGGGGACCATTGCTTCCTAAGGGGGGAGGAATGATCCAGGTGGATATTGGTGGCCACCTGCCAAGTCCACCTGGACCCCCACCATTGTCTTTCTCAGCATTTTCAGTTTCCTTAATTGTAGCACAACTTACTATTTTTAGCAGTTTTTCGGGTCCTGAACTTCCGGAGCCGTTTTGAGGCCCTAAACGACGTTTTTTGGGAAATCTGGGGGCAACATGGGTCCATGGACCGATGTTGCCCTTCCCAAAGTGGTAGTGCTCGGATAGATCTTTCTAACGAGCTATTGTACGCGTCAAACAGAGATCGTATGCCAAAGTTACGACCCCGGGAAGTTGATGTACCAATTTACCCAAACGGGGCCCACAGTTTGGCGTTTCATCTCCTAGGGTTAGGTTTTGGAATGTTAAGGGTTGTCCATTGTTTCTCAACAATAAATAGGCCTTCGAGCCTCATTGTAACACAGTTCAGAGGCATGTAGCCATCACATCTCTTCTCCGAGATAAGCTACCATCGCCCTAGCTAGTTTATTGCCATTTCTGTTTGTAAGCATATTTCAGTATTTTCCATTAATGAAATGAAGTATTATTTCCGCTGCATCTTTGTGTATATGGTTATCTCTGTAATTTGTTGCGTTCCTGTTTAAATCCGGATCAGGTTACTTCTAGAACATTCTAGAGGTCGGTTTGATGAAATGGATGCGCCTCCAGTTGGTTCATGTATCTCTATTAAGGGGGAACTTATCCCATCAATAAGGGAGCTATCCCACCCAAAGAGGGGGATGATCCCATTGATAGTGGACCTGAATAACCTCTTTACAGCACTATAAATAAAGGCATTGAGCCAGAAGGAGGGGAGGTTGGAGCTATACATTTTCTTTGGGTAAATGCTGCAGGAATTAGGACTCCCATTTAGAACCTTGTGAGGAGAGATTGTCTTTGCTTGATTCTACTTGGAAGTGGGTGAGCTTTGTCAAAGTAGAGGAAAACCCTTGATGGACCCTGGGAGGAACTTGCACAACACCAAGGCCAGGTTGTAAGAGTTTCTTTGTTTCGTTATTAATACAAACTGGTTTATTTTTCTCAATAGCTTGTGTTAATGAGTTATTTCATGTGTTCCTTGGTCTGCATGTTGAATATATGTTTTATTATATGAAATGCAAGTGCTTGGTAATTGTTTGATTGTTTGTGGTTGCAGGAATTGACTTGAAGGAGGAGCTCATCCGGATCGTCAAGAACAGACTACAACAACAGCGTTTTGGAATAAAGTAAGCCTAAACACTTGTAGTTTTCATGTTTTAAAAGGTATATTTAGAGAAAGATCACTCCATTTTGTCTTGTTTGTCATTAGAATGTCTTAGACTTCTAGGAAGGTCAGTCGTGTCCGCACCCTTGACCAATTCCGTGTGACAGGGTGCGCCTTCTAGGGCTCCCAATGCAATTCTGGTCAGAGGATGTCTTCAGGGGCATAGGTAATGATCTGAGGACATATCTAGAACACGACAAGACATATGAGTCCTCCATAAACATGACTATGACACGAATCCTGGTACATCTAGATACTAGGGAAGGATTGGAGGAGAATATCACCCTCCATTGGAGACATTATTCTCACAAGAAAATCCTTGACTATGAAGGAGTACCCTTTTGCTGCGGGAGATGCCACAAGGTTGGGCAACTATTCAAAGAATATCCGCTCATCTTGCCTTCAACTACTCCTACCTCGAAGGGAAAGAAAAACTTGCAGACTGAAGACCCACTAGTGGAAGAGAAGCCCTCTCGTCTGGATAGTCCATTGGATGTGGCTAGGGACATTGTTCGGCCATCTTGCTCTACACAGGTTCCGCCTATCTTCCCTTCCATGACTAGATCCCGAATTGCTATGGCGGCTACTCCATCCACGGGTACTACTCCTCCTTTCTGTTCCTCTGTTTTGTAATTTAGTAATTTCATTTTTTCTCTGGCTGCATCTACATTCATCCCCTGCATGAACACCGCTCCTATCAATTGTTCACTCAACCCCCTCTGGATATATTCTCCACCACTCCTCCAGTTGTTCACCCATTGGGTTTGTTTGACCGTCTTGTATCATCATTTTCTTTTGGATCACATTCATACGATCTCTGACCTCATATCCCAGTTCTCCCTAAACATATTGGATTAGGTATTTCATCCTCACTTGCAGAGCCCAAACCCTCCCCGAGAAGGCCCTCTAAGATTTCCAAAGCCATTAATCTTGCAGGGGCCGATGTGTCCTTAGGAAGACAGAACACTATTGAAAGGGTACTTAGATCACATGAAATCCTTGCTAGGGTTCCCCGATGAAGTGGGTATCATTTAACTGTAAGGGTTTAGCTAGCCCCTCCAAAAAATTAGCTCTGAAGAGGATTTTGGATTGTGAGCCCTATGATATCATTTTTCTTCAAGAGACCCTCAGAATGGCTGAGCAGATTACCCGGACCCTTCAATCTCTGAAGCCTGTATGGAGCTTTCATGCCTTGGATGTCTTAGGGAGATCGGGGGACATCGCTAT
Source organism: Pinus tabuliformis (assembly GCA_031772625.1). Lineage (NCBI taxonomy): Eukaryota > Viridiplantae > Streptophyta > Pinopsida > Pinales > Pinaceae > Pinus > Pinus tabuliformis. The sequence goes on along the minus strand of CM062804.1, from coordinate 405,887,626 downwards.
AGGTTTTAAACCCTGTACCATTAAAACTATCTCTGCTTGAGGAGGACATGGATTCCTCGGTTTAGACATTTTCTCCACAGAGTTGGGTAAGAATCTTCACATTATTAATATATATGCTCCTAATTATAGCAGACCGGATTTCTGGCATAAACTATTAGGGCACTCCCTGATAGACAACTCTACCATTTTAGGCGGAGACCTAAACTTTACCATTCGACATGAAGAATCCTAGGGACATCATTCACAGCTGGACCCCCTCTTGGACCAGCTAGAACAACTATTGGAGCAGTGTCACCTGATTGATATCCCCATGAACAAAAAGATGTTGACATGGCACAACAGAAGGATTGGGGATGTGGCATTAGGCAGAAGACTAGATTGATTTCTCATTCACGAAGATCTGCTAGATTTCCTCACTAATTACAGGTAGTGGGTGGGGTTTGGTGGGATTTTGGATCATTCCCCCATCTATTTGGATCTGGTTGGTCCCTCAAGAAAGCCGAGGTCTCCCTTGAAATTCAATTCAACCTAGTTAAAGGACCCATATTATCTCAGACTAGTTACTGACTTTTGGAGAGACCATCCACTTTCAAATGATCCTTGTGTAGCTAAGGGCTTCTGCCGTGTTATCACTACAAAATTTCTTCTAAGTTGTCAAAAAAAGAAATGTTAAAAGGTAACCTCAAACCAACTTTGGAGATTAGGATCTAGCCTTCCTAATCTCAGAGAGGGCTCTCTCTTTTTTATTTAACTTTGTTTAGTTATTTGATTTTAGGCTAGTTATGATTGTGCTTGGGTTTTTTATTTGAATTTGGGTGGTGGGATCACTTACTTAGATGAACAGAGGGTTGCTTTTACCATTGGGCTATGGGGTCAAAATGCCAGACAAACAAGACTGGATCAAGTTCTAAAAATAGTGTCTATAGGCCAAGATAGAGGAGTTACTACATATCTCAAAGGCTTGATGATGAAATGGTTTCCAATCGGATCCAGGGAGCAATTAAGGGTTCCTTAGGCCGGATTATGAAGAGAAATGAAAGAGGTCAACCGGGATGGGAGAGAAATTAAGGGTTCTCAAATCTGGATATCAGAGGAAAACATATAAATGATTAACTGTGAAAAAAAGAGTGTACTTAAAAGAATTCTGAGTTAAATTTCCAGTTAATTCATTCGAATTTAGATAAAATTTAAGTTTATGAAACACATAAGAAAGTAACAAAATCAGACAAAGAAGATACTTCACTGCAATAGCTCATCTCATGAATCCTGTAATGCAATCTTTTTATTACTTGCTCCAGTCTGTTGACTTGAAAATTGGTACAATAACCCTTAGGTTTAAGATCAAAATAACTCTACAAATGTATAGCAATCCACACCCAATACTTCGAATTATGAAGTATTTATACAAAAAGAATTTACAAAATATCCCAAACTGTCTTGGGAACTAATCTAGGAGAAAGAAATATCTTCATGCAAGAAGATAGAGACAGTTATTGAACTGTTGCTTGTTGTCCCTGTTATTTAGGTTCTGCTGGCTTTGATCTTTTGCCTTTTAATCTGCTTTGTTGTTTGGTATTCACGCTGGATGTTCTATTTACTTTGACCTTTCATCTGATACACTTTGACCTAGTTGACCTGTCAATATCCTTTTACTATGCCCTTTTACTTTTACTGTACATTTTACATTTTTACTGTGTATTTCTATAGTAAATCATTTAGTTTTTCCCATGTCTCAGCATCTGTTAATTGGATATTGAACATCTTCCTATAGATCTCATCTGCCTCTATATACTTGGCAAAAGTAGGCTTATTAACAAAAAGGTGTTTTACCTCATGCTGGAGGTAAAACAAATTCTCAAAAGTTTGATACAATACTTTGCCATTAGGTATACCCTTCATGGATGAAGTATTTACCTAATCTCTGGACATTTCTCTAATCTTTTTATTATAGTCCTCTTGTGTCATCAACTTGTCGTTTATAACCAAGGGATTTGGTAAACCCCTTTGCCTCAAAATTTCGAACTTAACCATGAATTTGTCAATGGCCAGTTGCATGGTTTGGCACTTATCCTCTAGGTTTAACATCAAATTCCTCTTGGTGAGGACCCTCTTCACTTCTAAAATTGTACCTGTTCTGTCAGGTATCTCTAATTCCTGCAGCTCATACTTGTTCTTGGAGTTGAGGAAGTGAATGATCCTTGTAGCTTCCTCTGGCATGTCTCCAAGTTCTGCTTTGACTCTTTGAATGGCTTCTGTAGCTTGCTTTATTAAATCAATCTATTAAAAAATAACCTGTATGGATGGCCAAATATCATTGAAAGAGTCAATGATATTGGCCCACAGTTGCTCCTTAGCCTGACCTAGAGGTTCTTTCAATGTCAGTTCCTTCTCCAGGTTTTTGATTCGTTCATTCATCCTTGTAGACTTCTGTTGTTCTTCTTTGTGCATGATTTGGGCAAGTTTGTAATCTGTTTCCAGGCTGGTCACTTTTTCCTTAAGCCTGTTCATCTCAGTGGTCTGAATGGACATTTCTTCCATTGCTTTGACCAACCTGTTTGCTTCATCACTTGTAGACCCTGTTGCTGATGTAGTTGGTGTAGATGCTGGCAATGTTGTGGCCATTGGAGCTATGGGAGCTAAGGATGCTGCCAAAGTAGAAGGTATAGCAGTGGTAACTGTTGGGATGACAGTTGCAGGGGCATCATCAAGACTATCTTGTTTTAGCTGAATCAAGCTATCCAATTCTTTCTCCATCTCCTTTAATTGATTATTCAATTGAAGTACTAGGTCCATCATCTCTTCATGATTGTTTTGGCTCTCCAGGACCTCCTTTGTTTGTGGGTGTTGTAAATGAGGTAGCTTGAGTTGTTTCTTAAGAGCTGCTCTATCCTCATTCTTCTTTTTTATCAAATTTTTAGCTGCCTTAATGTCACTTGGATCATGGCCCAGCTCAATGACCAAGTCCTCCAATGACTTGATATTGTTGTCTTTGGCCTGTGAGGAGACCTTCTCTAAGTTATACTGGGTTGTTACATTATCTAATGAATCCTGCAACCCGTGTGCAGCCATGGATTTTTCTGTAAGGGTGGAGTAAATCGTTTCTCCAACCTGCTTGTGGAACTCTATCTGGTCAATGGGATGAACATCCCTGGCTAACCCCTCAAAATCAGTCTTCTTATAGTCATCCAAGGTCTTTGGTTGCTGAACAGTGGGCTGCAAAAATGATACCTGCATCTTTCCTGCTTTGATGTCAAAGGCTGACATCAACTTGCTATGGTTGGCTAGTGTATGTTTGAATTATTGGGCATATGTCTCTACCTTCAACTTCTCATTCCTCATCTTTATTTATTTGTACCTATCTTTGATGTCCTTTTCCCTGTCAGCTGGCTTGACAAAGGAAGAAACCTCAACACTTTGTTGTCTCTCAATCATTTGAGTGTTGGAGGTTGATGGCTACTGTGTTGCTCCTGATGCAGCTGTGTCTTTACTTCTCTGCCCCATTGTTTCAGTGTCAGTTATTTCCACTGATTCAATGTTCTCCTCCTGTTTAGACACAAGATTCAATTTGGGCCTTTTTCTAAGTTCAAACAGCTCATCTGTAGTCTCCATGGCAGAACTAGATGCCTCTTCCCTGTTCCTCTTTGGATTATTCTCCTCATTGGCTGGGATCTATAACACAGGAGGATTACTCATTGGTTCCCCTAGTTATAGAACCTATAGGAAAGAGCTCTGGTAAAATTGCTTTTCTAAATCAATGAGTGTGTTTTCAACATCCACAACTATGCTTTCCATATCAATCAATTTTTTTTCCAACCACTCAGATTGGTTGGCAAACTGTTCAATGTCAAGTTTTGGGTGGTGGATGAAAGGTCCCAATTTTACCTTGATTCTCAATTTGTTTATGACCCCATGAGGGTCATACTGCCACATGAATCTGTTGCTGAATTTCATTTGTTGTAGTATCTTTTCAGCCTCTGGTCCAGCCTCTCTGTTATTGCAAATGAATGGGCCCAATTGGTTTTTCATTTTAAACTGGGTCTTCTTCCTAGCAGATAGGAAGTGGACCTCATCAGAGTTGATGATTTGTCTAGAATACTCAAGTGCAAATATCCTCATAGGGAGGTATTTGGGAAACTTATAAGGAGCTAACTGGTAGACATAAACCCTGATTTCAGTGTGATTCTGGTACAGGTACCAGTCTCCCACCTTGTTGTTCTTAACCAACTGTAGCACCCTCTTGATTTCTTGGTTGATTCTCGGTTGAGTGTTATAGGTCAGCGTGTTCATGACTAGGCATACAAATGAATCTATGAAATCTTTATATGTAAATGTTGTGGAGAATTTCTGGATCAAGGGTGTCCATTAGACTACTAATCTTTATTTTCCCTTGGTAGCTTCTGGATTCTTACAGGGAACTTATCTGCTTGGTAATACAAAAACATGTGAAATAACACTGAAGAGTATTTTAAAACTCTTTCAATGGGCAGTCTTGTGAATTGTTCATGCATCCTATCTGCAATGAACTGAGCATAATGATGAATGATAGCAGGAGGCTTGCCTAGGGTAAACATGGACAGGAAGGACAGGATGACCTCATCCACATGCTCATTTGTGGTGTATCCTAGGATGCATGAGAGCATGGTGATTATATGTCTGCCAGTTTCTGAAAAAATAGTGGCAGCATAGGGTGGGGTATCTATAGGAGTATGGCGGTCTTCAATGATGAAAGTCTAGAAGATTTTCCTTATCTTAACCAGGTCTAGGGTGATATACAGGTCCAATAGGTCTCCAATGGATAGAGGGATCTAATTAGGGTTAGGTTGGACTTGAAGCATTTGGTTGATGGACTCTGGTGTAATGGTGAATAAGAGCTGCTGGTTTGGGGCAACAATAGCTCTTTGGCTAGGGATATAGCAGGCATGACAAAAATGTATGATATCAGGGAATGGGTGAACTTCTGGGAATAGGTATTTGGGTAAATTGGATTCCCAAAGGTGGATATCATCGGCATGGTTCAGGAATCTGTCCTTACTCCAACAGTGGAGCTTCAGAAGGTAGGCTGCAGTAGTAGTGTCTTTTATTTGGAAATCCCTGTCTGCTAGTGCCAAATGGTCGATGTCCAAGTGAGGGGTTGACATAGGTCTCATGTCCAGAGAGGTCTAGGAAGCCATTTTTAGGGGGAAAGGTGTGAATTAGGCTTGTATAGGCTATAGCAATGAGGCTTTGAAAACTTTGGTGCAGTGAGAGGGTAATTTGCAGTTTGCAAAAGAGGGGTTTGGGTATTCAGGTGGAAATACTCTTCAATTTAGGGGAAAATTAATTAAATTCAATTAATTAATCTTTGAATTAATTGTACGCTTTCAAATTGAGAGGGTCGTTCTGGTTTTTTCTCAAAATACCTGGAAATTGGTGGTTTAGGCTGCAAATTGGTTTTAATGGTGACTGTAGATGGTACGGTGGCTTCAGTTGTGCATTGGATGCTTGAATTGGGGGTCAGAACTTGTTCGGGAGGTAAACGGTTGTTAGTTCCAGTTGCATAGGCTCAGGGTGGTGCAGGAAGGCTTGGGCAGCATTCACAGTGCAAATGAGCGAAAAGAGTCGAAATGGGCTTCTCCGGCCTTTTAACCGGCAACGGTTACAATTTGGCGCGAATTCATAAATGAACAGTGGATGGTTTTAGCATTTGGCAGGGAGGCGGTTTTAGGGGCCATCGCACCGCTTTTGGAGAGCGGGCGGCATTTCCTTGAGAGCAGGCAATTTCACCTGGGGCTGCCACGTAGTAGAATAGGGCCTAGGAAAAACTGTGAATCTCGCATGCTCTTAGGCTGGTAAAGGTCAGAGAGGGAATGAGCGTGATATGGATGCGCGTCATTAGATCTGGGGGTAGGAGATCTAACAGCTATCGCATAGTCAATATGCACAGAGGGGAATCGGGGTCAGGATTTGCGGGGCCCAGGGGGTTAATTACAATAAATTGTAATTAAATTATAAACAAAGTGAGGATTAAATATAAGCCCTGGTTAATGGAGTGGGAACCAGGGTTTATTGTGGCGGGGTTTTCTTAACCGCGCCTGGATTGGTGGGTTAAAAGGTTTATGTCAGGGAAATACAAATCGAGGAGTTAATTAAAAAATGTGAGGGGGGATTAATCTTAGGATAAGGGGGTTTACGGAAATTAATAAGGGAGAATGTGATTTTTGCAATGGAGAATGAGTTTCATACTGGGGAAAAGGGGTTTTGGGTAGTGGGGTGACCTTTGAAGGGTAATTTACTAGGGAAATGTATGAAACCAAGGGGTAAGTGCCAAAATGAAGGAAAAAGGGTATTTTTATAATAAATGATGGGATAATGGAGAAATTAGTAAGTATATAGTGGGGATGAAATGAAATGAGGGGAAGTTAATCAAATAAACTTGTGAACATCCTTTCACTCTTATAAACTGATCCTGCACACTGAAACATAGGATTAATCATGATAAATGTGCTTATGATTTAACAACCTTGTACATCTGCAACCTTTCTTCTACCTACCCTTTACTTATCCTAACATTTTTTCTTCATTTTATTGGGTGCATTTGAGCTAGCAGACCCTTTATTTCCTTTTCTTTTGACAAGTAAACAATCTAATTCTAACCTTATAACTTCCAATGGCTCAGATTAAGCTGATGAGCACATTTTTATTTCTCTACCTAACTATTGATCTGCCAAGGTTAAACAATTTGGCTAGATGTTTATTCTATATCTATAAATATGAAATTTAAAGCATGAATTAGTCAATATTAAGCTATTTGACTATCATGGGTTGTGGTATTTATGACAAGCTGCACACAATCATTATTTTGCACATAAAAGTAAAAGTGGTGGCACTTGAATTTGCACACTTTCATGATCTGCTTTTATTTAGGGTTCATATTTTTCACTTTTTTTATCTTTTCTTTTTCTTTTTGTCCTTTGATTATTCTTTTAGGACATACCCTCTTTACATTTTGTAATTTTTTAATATGGAAAACATTTTTCAGAAAGAAAAAGTATGTACAATATTATAGGACTAACCACAGCTAATTCAAAATTATGAATCCTATTATTATAGGACTCTAACATGTTGCAACCTAGTGAATCTTAAAAAATCTCTATAATCTGGGCAAAGGAAAAAAAGGCCAGGGAGAAACAAACCCTATGTGACATTGAATGCCAGATGGATGAGCTGACGGATGACCAAGGCAGGGGGTACACCTCAGTTGACGCAAAAACCCATTTGATGTGCTTGAAGGCCTAGAGATCCAAGATTTTGTTGGATCGATAAGAGACATGGAGACTCAGAAGTCGAGCTATATGGATTCAAGCCGGGGATGACAATACTAAGTTCTTTCATAAATTTTCCAATGGAAGGAGGGCCAGCAATACCATATGGAAAATGCCAACTGAATAGGGGCAAATGGTCAACACCTATAATTAGCCGGCACATATGGGGAACACACACTTCAACCTGCTCTTTAAAGCCCCCCTAGTGCAACTCTTGCCAAAATCATCCGCATTGTAGGGCATTTCCCTAGATTTGTGGATCCACACTTTATGGAGGATCTCATCAAACCTGTTACAATGGGGGAACTAGAGAGTACATTGAAATGGTTCAAGAAGGATAAAATTATGGGGCCGGACGGATGGTCAGTAGAATTCTATCTATCCTTTTTCGACATCATTGGCGCGGACCTTCTCAAGGTAATTGAGGATTACATAACTTTTGGGAGAATGTATGAAGCCATAAATACTACCTTTATCACCCTAATTCCAAAGATGGACTCCCCACAATCCTTTAGCAACTTCCGTCCCATTTCCCTTTACAACTGCCTTTACAAAATCATCGCCAAGATCATTGCAAACTGTATCAAGCCGATCCTATCTGAAAACATATCCTCTGAACAATTTTCCTTTCTCCACAATCGTCAGATCCATGAAGCTATAGGTACTGCCCAGGAAGCCCTTCACTCCATCAAGCTGAAGAAACTGAAAGGTGCCATACTCAAAATAGATCTCTCCAAGGCCTTTTATCGAGTTAGTTTGATATACATCAAGATGATTTTAACTCACCTGGGCTTCCTTATTCCCTTCATTAGATGGATCATGTGCTACATTACATCTGTCTCGTTCAATACTCTCATAGATGGATATCCTTCCTATTTCTTCCATGCAGAGAGGGTACTTAGACAGGGTTGCCCACTTTCCCCGTTGCTCTTCTTGATTGTCATGCAAGGTTTAAGCAAGCTAATATCTTATGAAAAAAGGGTAGGGAAGCTATTGGGTCTCAAGATCACGGATCAATGTATTCTCACACATCTTCTTTTCGTGGATGATAGTCTTATTTACTCAATGGTGGCATTCAAGGCTTCAACACTCTCTCTGAGGTGTTGCGATTATTTAGCTCAGCATCGAGGATGGAAATAAATAGACCCAGATCCACCATCACCCTATCAACTTGTTCCCCACAGGAACTTCGTCATGCATATCAAAAGTTCCCCTTCCAGAGACTTTAGTTGGAGGATGGATTAAAATATCTGGGATTTCGAATAAAATCTCATGGATACAAAATAGCTAATTGGACTTGGTTAGTTTCCAAGGTCGAAAGAAGATTGAACAATTGGGGTCATCGACTTCTGTCTAGATCTGGATGCCTGGTGCTTATTAAATCTGTTCTGGAAGCCACCTCGCTCTATTGGATATCTCTTTCCTGGATTCCTCAAGGTATCCTAGCCCGGATTCAAAGGATATGCTACGATGTTTTATGGAAAGGGCACAAGGATGGAAAACCCTTTGCATGGGTTAAATGGAGTAGAATTTCAGTCCCAAAAAAATGGGGGGAAAGGGGCCTCAAGGATCTTGCAGCCTTTGCTCATGCACTTGCAGCCAAACTGGGTTGGCTTCTCCTGAAGCACAAAATTTTATGGACAGAAGTTGTAACTTATAAATACATTTGGCTATGGAATATCATGGAATGGTTTCGGCTACCATCTTGGAACAAGCAAGGCATTTCGGTTATCTGGAAAGTTGTCATTCAAACTCTCCCCTTTACCCAGAGCAGGTTGACTTGGCGAATTGGCAATGGTTCGGCTGTTCGCATTGAGGCTGATTCATGGATTGGTTGCGGTAACATGAACAATCTACCTCTAGAACTGATAACATATCTTAACAACAGAGGTGTGGTCTCCATCGTCCATATCGGGGACCGATTGAATACTTCCATTTATCAACAAGCTTGGATGTCTGCTGATGATCTTGGCATACCCGATCAATGGAGTCAGGAGTGGAGGCATTATACAACTGCTTTAACTGAATCACATGTGAGGCTCAAGGACAATAAGGATGAACTAATCTGGGCTCTGGCTGTGCGAGGGGATTATACTCCTAAAAAGGGATACCCCATCATCCACGCTCCCCATAAGCCCAATTCTCTAGAATGCAGATGGCACATGATATGGAAACTAAAAGCACCACCTCGTACATGCCTCTTCATGTGGAATATGATCATGGATAAGACTCCAACCGGTACTAATCTCATGAAAATATCCTTTCAGGGTCCATCCTGGTGTGTCTTATGCCGACAAGAGGAGGAATCGAACAAGCACTTATTCCTAACATGCACCATCACGCAACAGATTTGGGAACATGTGCTGGACATACTTAACATCAATCAGCGATGGGAAGGAGATTGTATAAAAGATGTGTGGAACAGTTGGTGGACTATTTCCCCCACCATGAAAACCCGAAACCTCCCTCTTATTCTGTGCTGGAACATTTGGCTCTGCAGGAACAATATCATTTTTAACAACAAACTCATCAGATGGCCTCTTATTGTCTCGAAAATTTGCAATAGTTATAATGAAATCCTGGATGAGGAACAACCTGCCACACATCGAACTATCATCCCGGAAATCATAGATCATGCTCATCCTTGGGCCTACTTTGATGGCTCTGCACAAGCACAGGGGTGTGGGGGGGATACTACTCCATCTATCCGATACACATTTTTTCCGCATCTGTATGGGATTGGGTGCGGGAACAAACAATTTTGCTAAGATCACCTCACTTCGCCATCTATTATATTTTTCGTTATAACAGAACTGTCAACAAATAAAAGTCTTTGAGCACTCTAAGATTGTGATAAATTGGTTCAATTGCACTACTGCATGCCATGTACATTCACTCAGGAACATATTGGTTGATGCTTTTTTTAAATCACATTTTGATCATATTTCATGTACTCATATTTACAGGGAGCACAACTCATTTGTTGATCAGTATTCCAAAGAGGCAGCACACCATCCCAGAGGAGAATGGCTGATACAGGAGGAAAGACAGGGACAGGCCTATTAATACTATCATAGACCATATATAGAACCGAATCAACAAAAGGCCGATTGGCCCTAATTTTATCATAGTATTTTGAAACATCAACATCAGAGACTCACAGAACTGAATATTTTTTTTGAAATTTTGTAAACATATTTGTATATGCATATTGATCTATGATGGTACACCCTTCTTTGGTTCTTTGTACAAACTTACTACTTTTGTTGACTACGGTCACTCGTACGACATATGAAAATGACATCTATAGCATGTAATTTTCCATTATAATAGAAAATTACGATTTTTTCCATGGGAAAAAAAAAACAAGCTCAAATCGAAACAACATTTCTTTTTTTCTTGTTTGGTTTATTATGAGATGTGTGGTAAGATTATTTCCTACTTAGCGACCCCTACAATCAAATATCATAAACTCATTATGAGTAACAAATACATGTTGGCCTTTTCATTAGAGTGCTAACACAATGTTGAAATAAATTGTCACATACCTCAAGATTGACACCATCTGTTTTATGTTGTCTTACTATGTCATTATTCAAGTAGATTAAAATAGATGCATGGCCTATGTCAACTTTAAAATGAGCACTCAACTTCAAATCATGTCTATAGTCTAGTATAGAGCATAGGTTCCACTCATAATTTAGATACATTACAACACATTTCTCACTTCTTCTCAACTTTAGATGTTAAAAGAGATCACTCTTTTCCATGTTTCCTCTTTAACCATTAATCTAGCTCAAGCCTTGTATCATGGTATTTATTCTCTCTTCATCGTTCTTTAATTCAATTTAAAACCAAATGACGATGTACTTATTAGGGAATTTTAAGGTCTAAAATGGAGCCCCTAAGGAAAATATTAAAATAAAAGATGAATTTCTAATGGAAAATAACTAATTTTTTTTCACCTTATCTCCTTATAGGTTTACTCAAATATCAAGTGTAGTGATATGAAAATGGAGGAGGAGGCCAATTTCGTCCTCCTAAAAATAGGGATCGTTCTCCGATGCTTTGCAAGGAAAAATGGGTCTTAACACAAAACCAGATTTCCAAAAGGTCTCTTCAAGTTATGAGTTAATTTTCACATGTAAACTTAAGCATAAGAAACACAACATCGCATAAATCCTACATGCATTCATGAAGAGTAAAACAAAGGATTTGGTGACGAAGTTCACCCCTCCTGGGCTACATCTTCGAGCCTGCCAACATAGCTAGACCGCTCAATATATTAAGTGGAAAAGGAGTACATAAAAGTTTGTTGATAAAACATGTGGTTATTTGAATCCCCTTCAAGAAAATATTATCCTGCAAAGAACTCTCACATAAACATCATGACAACCTACAGCCAGTCATGTAAACATAAACAACACAAGATGTCTCCTACAAACCCTGTATTCCATCTGAAAATGAGCATACATGAGCATATAAGCACTTTGATTCCACATTGAAGGACAAATAGCAAACTTTCCTCAACAAGACATAGTGAGAAAGGTATAAAAGAGATGAACCCTACAACTAACAACTGCTGTAGTAAACTTCTGAAGGTAAGAAAACCCCTACAAGGCCTTCTTCATTATCAAACACCTTAAAGAACTTCTCCAAAACATTGATTCATCCATACACCCATGAACTTGAACCTGCAAAAAGTTCATTTAGATGTGCTCAAATCAACAAATAGAGGTCACCATTAGATCTAGAATGTCCAAAAACCCCTAGGTAGACTCTTCTTGAGCTCCAAAAGGAAAAAAATCCTAAAGATATGGCTCTACAAGCTCTCCATATAGTTTTTTTGTTATCTGTCCTACAAATCGAACCAACAATCTAATTGTCCTACAAATCCGCCCTATTTTCCGCGTTATGAAAGAGAAAAATTTGCCCATTGAAGGTGCAATTTGTTGGATACTTAAATTGTCCAATAACCCTTATGCAGAATAATCTGGCCACATGGCCCATGCGGCTAGGATTAACCGCCCACCCTCGTCGTCCTTGGCCCTTTAACTCCCAGGTCATGGTCATATTAACCCCCACGGGGTCGAGGGTTGGGCCAACAACTTGCCATTTCTACCGAAGCTATTCACGCTTATCCACCTGTTCATATTGGAGGCCATATGGCATGGGGTTGGCCCCCTTACAAGCGCTCTCTGTTGGTTTCCCTCTCCACGGTTCTGTGTAGGTGCATACAACCTGGGCTTAGGGTCAGTGGTAGTCCCCTCTCTACATGCGCTCATTTCGGTTAGTCGACAATCATGTGGGAACATTGTGACTAGGGAACGGACTAAGGTCTCGATCTCCCTCCTCCTTGTTCCATGGTTGTGTGATGTTTCAGGTGATCGGGGGTTGAGGCTGACCACCTGACCCCTCCTCCCAAAACAGCGTCAATGAAATTTTAAATAACTTTTGCACCCATAATGGTTAAGAAACAACATGTAGAGGAGTTAGTAGAGATTGGTGTTGGTAGGCTTGAGGTTAGGGGTTCAATCCCGCTCGGGCCTCTAGCTTAAACCATAAAATTTTAGTGTGCTCTAGAGGTGCCATGTGGCATCTTATGATTGGGCCACATGGAAGCCCATGACTGTGCCACACAAAACCAATCAAATTCAACCACCTACACGAACCAGAGCTTGACACTTGGCAGACACTGATTGGTCCGTACCTATACAGTCACCCCAGATGATGTCAGTAGGACAATAGCCCAGTCAGCTACCTAGTCAACAAACTTGCTAATTTTTTAACTCTCGGGCCAAATGACCAATATGCAATAACTTGAGCATACAGTTTTAGATTGAGTTCAAACAAATTTCGTTGGATTCAGAATGACGAATACTTAGACTTGACACCAGTTTCAAGACTTTTTGGGCACTTTCATTTTTGAGCTAAAATTTGATCACCTGATCACACCTCCCCACTGAGAACTTTTGGACTCCAAAAGTTTACTTCTCCTAGTAAATAAAATGAGACTGAAACTCAAAATTACCCAAAAATTCAATCCATATGCTATATTTTCATTTGGTGCCCTTCAAGCTCCAATCAAAACATTTCACTTATTTTCTTCATGACGACCTACAGTCTTATTAAGAATCGAGCCAAAACTTCTTATAGCTAATGCAAGAACAAAAAAACTGATGAGTGGAATCTGAACATTCTCTTTAGTCTCATCTTTGCACGATTCAAAACAAATTAATTTTGAATTTCAACTATTGAAGACAAACTTGACACCATCTTGGAAATCAGAAGCAAAATAAACTTGCTTTATAGTCCTCAAACTGAGTTTGTACACAAAAGTACACTGCTACAAAAATTCAATGACATAATTGACTTTACCTACAAAAACATAGTCATCTTGTTCAATCTTAAACAATGATTCTATTCACAACAAGTTTCATCTTGAATACTTACATCGGTGAGTACATGACAAACTTGGATGACAACTTGTACATTCCAAAAGTCCTTACACATATGGACTTATAAACAAGTCAATAACATAACATCAATGAAACATACTTGTTGCACATAGTGACTATTATTGTTCACTTTATAAAAGTACCCAAACAGGTAAACAACAACAAGTAATTACAAATTTACAAAGCAACTTTACAAACAGTTTACCCAATCTCTGCCTCTCTTAGGCTTATGGGTTCTCTTTTTGCATCAACTTTGCCTTGAAGGTTGCTTTAGGATTGTTGCGAGTCCTCTTTGCCACCTCTTTCTTCCCTTGCATTAGGTTGCACAATCTCTTTTCCCTTCTTGGAACGAAGCTCTGGATGTAATTTCCAACATCGTTCATTTCCATGCCCATGCATCTTGCAATGGGTACAAAATAACTTTCTCTTTCTTTTTCACAAGGAAGTCCCCTCATGTGAAGGATATTCATCATGCTTGATGCCTAGAATCTAATCCATCCTTTTAACCATTACCCTGTGTTTCTCACAGACAAAAACACAATGCTCAAATGCATCTTAGAAAGTACAAGGATACATATTCCACAAATAGTCAAAATTACCATCATTTGGAAAACACCCATGAGATTTATATCTATCCCTTGGGCTACAAATTTGTCGATGTGGAGTGGATGATTACATGCAAGGTCCCTTCAAGCATTCATCTTGCTTGGGAGACAATGAACATTGTCACCACTATCTTGGTGTGACATATCATCCTTTGATGATTGTCGTGCTTCAAACTGTTTAGAGCATTCTCCAAACTCCCTTTGACCATATCCCAATTCTTGATACTTTGGTCTCTCTTGTACCATGATTGGATTGGTGATCCCTTGGTAATTGATGTCAAGGCCTCCTCCTTCATAACCCATTTTAGAAATTAGCTTCATACCAATACCTTTGGTATGTTGCTCAAATGCTGCAAAAGAGGTGTTATGAACATAAACAGAAGGAATTGTACTTGAATTTCTTATTACCTCCTTGAAATTTCCATTCATCTTTTCAGCTTCTGAATATGATGTCGACATTGCAGATGACTCTAGCCACCCACTTTTACCAATTGGCATATGGTGAGAATCTTGGAGATGCTCGCAAAATGCAACATGCATCATTTTCCTCATATGATCCATAACTACTGTGTGAACCATGCTCACATATTGGTTTCATTTTGGAGGTGTATTTTGTTGTCATACGAGTGGAAATTTTAGCAAATTGTTCCTCAAGCACATGCTACAACTGAAGGCACATATGCCTCTTCTCCTCTTCAACTATTTCTAGCATTCTTCTCAACTCAATGTTCTCCATAAGAAGAGCCAAATTCATCTCCTCTAGCTCTTGGAGACTCTTCTTTCCCATTCTTACAACTTGGTTAGATGAAGCTTTGATACCAATTGATCTGAAAATAGAGGAGGTCAATTTCCTCTTCCTAAAAATAGGGATCATTCTCCAACGCTTTGCAAGGAAAAATGGGTCTTAACACAAAACTGGTTTTCCAAAATGTCTCTTCAAGCTATGAGTTAGTTTTCCCATGTAAACTTAAGCATAAGCAACATAACACTACATAACTCATATAGGCATTCATGAAGAGTAGAACAAAGTATTTGGTGACAGAATTCACCCCTCCTGGACTAAATCTCCGGGCCTGCCAACATAGCTAGACCACTCCATATATTCAGTGGAAAAGGAGTACATAAAAGTTTGTTGATAAAACATACTGCTATTTCCCCTTCAAGGAAATATTCTCCTACAAATAACTCTCACATAAACATCATGACAACCTACAGTCAGTCATGAAAACATCATCAACACAAGGTGTTTCCTACAAAGACCTTATACTCCATCTGAAATGAGCATATAAACACTTCAATTCCACATTGAAGGACAAATAGAAAACTTTCCTCAACAAGACATAGTGAGAAAAATATAGAAGCGCTGAACCCTGCAAGTAACAATTGTTGCAGTAAACTTATGAAGGTAAGAAAACCCCCACAAGGTCTTTACCATGCTCAAACACCTTCAAGAACTGCTCCAAAACACTAATTGATCCATAAATTGAACCTGCAAAAAGTTCCTTTAGATGTGCTCAAATCAACAAATAGAGGTCACCATTGGATCCAAAATGTCCAAAAACCACTAGGTATATTATTCTTGAGCTCCAAAAGGACAAAAACTCCCAAAGATATGGCTCTACAAGCTCTCCATGTAGTTTCGTTGTTATTTGTCCTACGAATTGGACCAACGATCTAATTGTTCTATGAATCCTCCCTGTTTTCCATTGCGAAGGCGACAAATTCGCCCGTCGAAGGTGCAATTTGTTGGATACTTAAATTGTTCAATAACCCTTATGTAGAATAATCTGGCCACATGGGTCATGTGATCAACCTTGGCCCCTTAACACCCAGGTCATGTTCATATTAACCCCCATGGGGCCAAGGGTCGGGCCAATTGCGCGCCCTTTCTGCCAAAGCTCTTTGCGCCGATCCATTGTCGACACATTGGCTGGCCCCCTTACAAGCGCTCTCCGCTGGTTGCCCTTGCGACAGTTTTGTGTGGGTGCATACAACCAAGGCCTAGGGCTAGTGGTAAGCCCCCTCTCTAGTGGTGCTTGTTCCGGTTAGCCGACGGTCGCATGGGAATGTTGTGACCAGGGGCCAGACTAAGGTCGTGAGCCCCCTCCTCCTTGTGTCATGGTTGTGTGATGCTACAGATGACTGGGGGTTGGAGCTGACGGCCCGAACCCTCCTCCAAAAACGATGTCAATGAAATTTTAAATAGCTTTTGCGCCCATAGTGGTTAAGAACTACCATGTAGAAGACTTGCTAGAGCTTGGCGCTGGTAGGCTTAAGGTCAAGGGTTCGATCCCGCTCGGGCCTTGGCCTAAACCTTAAAATTTTATTGCGCTCTGGAGGTGCTATGTGGCAGCCAATGATTGGGCCACACAAAACCAATCAAATTCGACCACCTGCACGAACTAGAGCTTAACACTTGGCAACACCCGATTGGCCTATATTTGCACAATCACTCTAGATGATGTCAACAATACGATAACCCAGTCAGCAAACCTGCTAATTTTTTAATTGTTGGGCCAAACGATCAATATGTGATTACTTGAGCATACGGTGTTGGATTGAGGTGAAACGAACGTTGTTGGATTCAGAACATTGAGCACTTTGACTTGACGTCGGCTTCAAGACTTTCTGGGCACTTTCATTTTGAACTAAAATTTGATAACCTAATCATGTAGGCACCCGTTGGTTGCATAATTAAATTCCACACGCAACGATTACCCACTATGCATACTTTTAAATATACCTACACCTAAGCAAAATTGAAAATAGATATAAACATATTTTTACATGTATTTTCATTTTTTTTTAGGTGTGGACTTACTAAAAATTATGCAGAGTGGGTACTCGTTGCACATGGAATTTAATTCCACATTCAACAATATCTACACTTGGCATTTGAGTAAACCTATAAGGAGATATGTCAGAAATACAATAAAAAATAGTTTTCTTCTTTTCCCTCAAAAAATATTTATCCTTAAGAATGACCACCATCTTGAATCTTATTGACTTTCGTAAAATTAATTTTATTAATATTTTAAAGTCATTTTTTTAATCTCAAAATTATGTGAGTGATAGTTTTATTCTTTTACATCCTTATATTCTTATTTTCATTTTCTTTATTAAAATCTATTAATTAAATCTAACCATCTTTCCTAAATTTTATTATCAAAATTTAATCACTTATTAATATTAATATTATTTTTGAGAAGAATCTTTAGCGAAAATCACATAGAGATAATTTTGTCGACGTGTTTCGAACCACCAACTAGTGTGGTTCATCGTCAAGACAAGTTGAATGAGTAGATCTTGCTATGCATTATAAATAGATCGGGCAGAATATCCAGGTAACGGCTAGAATAATGACAGCTAGATTTGACCGGGAAATGGCTAGTTTGACCAAGAAGGGTATAAACAAAATT
This sequence comes from Pinus tabuliformis, assembly GCA_031772625.1. Lineage (NCBI taxonomy): Eukaryota > Viridiplantae > Streptophyta > Pinopsida > Pinales > Pinaceae > Pinus > Pinus tabuliformis. The sequence continues at coordinate 405,869,843 of CM062804.1, read as the reverse complement.
TATTCAAATCAGTTAATTCGGTTATTAATTTTCTTATTAAAATAAACGTAAATGGAAAATTTTATAAATATATATTAAAATAAGTGAGTTAATACACTATAATCATAAAATAATTGAGTAAATAAAAATAGAGAATAGTTAACTATATTTTAAATAAAATATAAGTTAATTATATTTTAAATAAAATATGAGTTAAAGGGAGATTTAAATCTTAATCTAAATTAAGTAAATAAATAAATAAATTATTTATTTATCAAAGATGTTATATATAATTTAAATATTAGCTAGTTGTATAAATTAAAAATAGAATAATCTATAAATAGTTAATTCTATTTTAAAATATAAGCTAAAAGGACATATCATTATACATATATATTAAAAAATAAATTAGTTTCATATAAAGAGTATCTTGATATAAAAATATTGGAGAATTACAATATTAATTAATAGTTTATTAAGGGTAAAAATTAGTATATTAGTTTTAAATTAATTATAAACTTAAAATATATATATATATATATATATATATATATTAATAATATTATTATTAAATAATAATAATAATAAATAAATAAAATAAAATAGTAAAATATAAAATAAAATTTTAATTTTAATTTAAGAGTCAAAGAGCTTGAATATATAAATATTAGAGAATTCAAGTAAAAAAATAAATAAATTAAAAATTAATAATTATTATATATATATATATATATATATATACTTAAGGGAGAAAACGACTAGGAGGAGAGGGCTGGGACCCAGCAACTACTGATCTTCCAGCCATCCTCTCTATTGAGATTATTCAGTCTTTTCTCAATCTCAAGGGCTTCCCTAAATTTCCGGTGATGGAATTGCGACACTCTAGTAATCACACTAGCTTCTTCGATGCAGACATGGTGATTGGTTTTCACCACATGCTCTGCTAAAGCGAAAGACTTGGTTCTCATATGCTTGAGGTCAGCTGCGTACTCACTAATCCTTTGGTTAATGGAGCGACCAGTCTCACCGATATAGGGGATCCCACATGAACAAGGAATAATATAAACACCTTTCATGTCCTTGGGGTCAATAGGATCCTTCACAGATATGAGGGACTTATGAATGGTGTTAATAGGTCTAAAGGTTGCGGGGACATTATGCTTCTTAAGAATCCTCGCAATCCTATCCGTGGTCCCTTGAACATACGGAAGATGGACACCAGGAATCCGTTCCTTAGGTTCTCTTCTGGATAACGAATTCTTAGTTGCTTTGAGGAAAGCCTTTGTCCCAAATGTCTGCCATAACCGTTTTCAACAAAGACATTAAGGAGATGGGACTTCTCCTCCTCGAAGCTCCTTTCATCAGAGATCCTTAAGGCACGAGTCGCCAGGGTGTTGAGAACCCCCAACTTCTGGGCAGGGAAATGGTGGGAACTAGCATGAAGGTACTGCTCCATATGAGTTTTCTTGTGAAACACTCAGTGGGAGAGGGAACCATCCTTATTCTTAGAGATAAGAATATCAAGGAACGGGAAGCAACCATCGACTTCTTGTTCCTTAGTGAACTTGATGGCCGAGGATTGATTATTGAGATGATCGAAGAAGAGATCTAACTCCTCTTGGCCATGAGACCAAATGACATTAGTGTCATCCACATATCTCTTCCAAAGCTTGGGCAGGAGACGGGCTGAGTTCAGAGCCTTAGATTCAAAATCCTCCATAAAAATATTTGCAACAACATGGGACAGGGGTGAGCCCATAGCAACTCCACAGGTTTGCTCAAAGAACTCTCCTTCAAAACTGAAAAAGGTCGAAGTGAGGCAGATCTCAACTAACTAAGCGGTATCAGGATCAGTTAGACGGTTGATCACTTTCATAGCCTCATTTATAGGGATGCAAGTGTAGAGGGAGACAACATCAAAACTAACAAGAATTTCTCCAGAGTCCAGCTTGATGTCCTTGAGCTCCTCAATAAAGGAAACCGAGTCTTTAACGAAGGACCCTGTATGACCAACTAAGGGTTTAAGCTTCAAGGCAAGGAATTTAGCAAGAAGATAGGTCAGAACTTAGCAAGGAACAAGAAGTCGATGGTTGCCTCCTGTTCCTTGATATTCTTATCTCTAAGAATAAGGATGATTCCCTCTCCAACTGAGTGTTTCACAAGAAAACTCATACGGAGCAGTATCTTCATGCTAGTTCCCACCATTTCCCTGCCCAGAAGTTGGGGGTTCTCAACACCCTAGCGACTCGTGCCTTAAGGATCTCTGATGAAAGGAGCTTCGAGGAGGAGAAGTCCCATCTCCTTAATGTCTTTGTTGAAAACGGTTATAGCAGACATTTGGGACAAAAGGCTTTCCTCAAAGCAACTAAGAATTCGTTATCCAAAAGAGAACCTAAGGAACAGATTCCTAGTGTCCATCTTCTGTATGTTCAAGGGACCACGGATAGGATTGCGAGGATTCTTAAGAAGCATAATGTCCCCACAACCTTTAGACCTCTTAACACCATTCGTAAGTCCCTCAGATCTGTGAAGGATCCTATTGACCCCAAGGACATGAAAGGTGTTTATATTATTCCTTGTTCATGTGGGACCCCCTATATCGGTGAGACTGGTCGCTCCATTAACCAAAGGATTAGTGAGCACGCAGCTGACCTCAAGCATATGAGAACCAAGTCTTTTGCTTTAGCAGAGCATGTGGTGAAAACCAATCACCATGTCTGCATCAAAGAAGCTAGTGTGATTGCTAGAGTGTTGCAATTCTATCACCGGAAATTTAGGGAAGCCCTTGAGATTGAAAAAAGGCTGAACAATCTCAATAGAGAGGATGGCTGGAATATCAATAGCTGCTGGGTCCCAGCCCTCTCCTCCTAGTCGTTTTCTCCCTTAAGTTTTTTTATTATTATTATTATTATTATAATTTTTTTTTCACTTACTGGTTCACGGATACCCGGGTCAGTGGGTAGCCGCTACGTCCAGGGTTTTAAACACTGAGTGGACGCCACCCAAAGGGCATCAACACCCCTCGGCCTATTTACTGACCTAACCCCAAGAGCTTTCAGGATTCGACCTTGTGACCTCCCATTGGCGAGGCACTTGATTTGACCGATTGAGCTAACTCTTGGGGCTTATTATTATTATTATTATATATATATATATATATATATATATATATATATATATATATATATATATATATATATATATATATATATATTTATTTATTTATTATTTTATTTTTATACTTGAATTCTCTAATATTTATATATTCAAGCTCTTTGACCCTTAAATTAAAATTTATATTTTATATTTTATTTTATTTTATTTTTATCTTTATCTTTATTTTATTTTATTTATTTATTTATTTATTTATTTATTTATTATTATTATTATTATTATTATTATTATTTAATAAATTTATAATTAATTTAAAACTAATATACTAATTTTTACCCTTAAGAAACTATTAATTAATATTGTAATTCTCTAATATTTTTATATCAGGATACTCTTTATATGAAACTAATTTATTTTTTAATATATATGTATAATTATGTCTTTTTGCTTATATTTTAAAATAGAATTAACTATTTATAGATTATTCTATTTTTAACTTATACAACTAACTAATATTTATATATAACATCTTTGATAAATAATTTATTTATTTACTTTATTTAGATTAAGATTTAAATCTCCCTTTAACTGATATTTTATTTAAAATATAATTAACTTACATTTTATTTAAAATATAGTTAACTATTCTCTATTTTTATTTACTCGATTATTTTATGATTATAGCATATTAACTCACTTATTTTAATATATATTTATAGAATCGTCCATTTACTTTTATTTTAATAAGAAAATTAATAACAGAATTAATTGATTTGAATAAATTTTGTTTATACTTTTCTTGGTCAAACTAGCCGTTTCCCGTCAAATCTAGCTGTCATTATTCTAGCCGTTACCTGGATATTCTGCGGGATCTATTTATAATGTATAGCAAGATCTGCTCATTCAACTTGTCTTAACAATGAACCACACTGGTTGGTTCGAAACGCGTCGACAAAATTACCAAATTACCTCTATGTGATTTTCGCTTCTTCTCAAAATTGATATGGATCAGCCTAAATTCATTAATTAATATTTTTTTAATAAAAAAATAAAATAAAATAAATCATAAAATCACCATTATTTTTTTTAAGTTTTACATATAAATATATTTCATTTTCCTTATTAAAATCCATTAATTAAATTTAAACGTTTTATTAACAAAATTTAATCACTTATTAATATTAATATTATTTTTTAATAAATATATATATATATATATATATATATATATATTAAAAAAATAAAATAAAAAAATCATAAATTTTTTAAATTTATATTTCATTTTCTTTATTAAAATTCATTAATTAAATCTAACCATCTTTTATAAATTTTATTAACAAATTTAATCACTTATTAATATTAATATTATTTTTTTAAAATATATAAATAATAAAATAAATAAATAAATCACCATCATTCTTTTATTAGGTAAATAAAATAAATAAATCATAAAATCACCAGCATTCTTTTATTAAGTTTAAAAAAATAATAATAATAAAATAAATAAATAAACCATAAAATCACCATCATTCTTTTATTAGATAAATAAAATAAATAAATCATAAAATCACCATCATTCTTTTATTAAATTTTACATATCAATAGATATCATTTTCTTTACTAAAATCCATAATTAAATCTATCCCTTTCATAAATTTTATTAACAAAATTTAATCACTTATTAATATTAATATTATTTTTAATAAAAAATATATAAAAAAAAAACTTATAAAATTAACATCAGTCTTTTGTTAAGTTTTACATATCAATAGATAGATACCCATAGTATCCGGTACGTCCGGAAAGAAGTAGGAAAAACAAACCTGCTATCTTCTAATAAACAAATCACATGTTAATTACTCTGCGTGACTCCTGTGTGTTATCTGAATTACCATGAAAAAAAAGCATAAAAAGACACGATGGTTGCTCATATATTTTTGGTGTCACGGTATTAATAATTAAAAAACACGATGGTTGCTAATATATTTTTGGTGTCACTGCATTAATGATATTGAAATTTATCTAGAATATTTTAATAAATTTATTTTATAGTTTATGTAATTAGTATGATATATAATTTTATTAGTCTACCGGCAAAATTGAAATTTTGTTTATTTTAATCAAAATAAAAATAATAATTAAATAATTAATTATATAAAATATTTAAATAATATCTATTTATAAAAATTTAAATATAACAAATTTAATTTATATAAAAAAATTAAATCTCTTTTAATTCATATTAAATTTTTATTTAAAATAAATCTATAAACAAAATTATCATACCTCACATACCATTTACATATTAAAAAAAAATTAAATCTCTTTTAACTCATATTAAATCTTTATTTAAAATAAATCTATACCAACTTTAATTAAAAAAACAAAATAACATACATTATATGCCAATTTTAGTTAAAAAAACAAAATATCATACATCATATACCAATTTTAATTAAAAAACAAAATATCATACCTCACATACCATTTAAGTATAAAAAAAATTAAATCTCTTTTAACTCATATTAAATCTTTATTTAAAATAAATATATACCAATTTTAACTAAAAAAACAAAATAACGTACAATAAATACCAATTTTAATTAAAAAACAAAATAGCATACATCATATACCAATTTTAATTAAAAAAACAAAATATCATACATCACATACCATGAATTTCCTATATTCATCATCTCTTAAGAGAGTCCAAAAATTTCCACGTCAGCAAGCCCATACAAATCTAGTCACTGCACGTAACGCAAAAATACTGTGTATAAGGCTTCCTCGTACGTTTGATTTTGGACAAGCCACCGAGTGAGTTCGCGTATCTTATCTTGTCATCGATCGCGCTGTCATTGCAAGGGAGAATGAAGGGGAGATTTTGGATGGAAAGCCCAAAATCCCAAAAGGTTTTGTGTTTGATCCCACCAAATTCGAGCAAGACACAGGAAACCTTGTTGTATACGTATGCGGTTTCGATGACGTTCGTGTACTCCCTCACAAAGCACTAGCTCTCGGTAATCTCATCCCTAGCACACTTCAGATGTTTCAGTTAGATATATAATAGTCTTCCTTACGAGGGTTGGTAGGGTTTTAACTGTGGCTGAAAATAATTGTGCCAATTTAATTCCAGTTTCCTATATTTTCTTGTAATGAGTGGGTTGTGGGGAAAAGGGAGCAAAAGCGTAATGCTATACTTACCCAATTAGATTACAACACTTGTAAGTAAAAAATAAATCGGCAGCTAATCAACAGTCACTAAAAAAACAAAGAAGCTTTGTACGGAAGAAATATGATGAGAAAGTCTCTACTAATAACATATGCTTGCAACCCCCAATCGGGGTGAGAGAAAGGGAAAAACGTTCAAAAGGACAACGAAGGGGAGAGGCTAGCAAGGCTGGCCACCAAATGCTCTCATAATAACTCAATGGGACACGGGGGCATCATGCAGGCCTGATGAAATCCCGAGGCATCGAGGTGACAGGGAAGTGGGGGAAAAGGTAGTAGGAAATGGCGACGGAAGGGTGATGAGATGCAGGATAGGTGGGAGAGGGTTAATGAGGATGGCTAAGGGTGGAAGCGAGATCAGTACTCAACAAAGGAAGGAGAAGACCGGAGCTAGGCGAGAACTGGTTTCTTCTGCAACTGAGCGAAAGTCCGGGTATGTTTTCTCAGTGTCAATTCTTGCATCCCTTTCAACCTTTTGTAGTATGACGGAGGAGGGGGGGGAGATAGGAATTGCTGAGAGAGGGAGAAGTCCGCGTGAGTCTACAACCCTCCCTGCAGCGCGCAGTAAGGAGGCGGAGGGGGGAAAGAGGAGGAATGCAGAGGAAGGGTCTAGCATAGTAAAGAACCGCGAAGACCAGAATAAAGGCCTGTCGGGGTTCTGCAAGTGCTGGGTACAAGGGCAGCCCGAGGAGGTCAAACAAGAAGTCTGGGAGGTAGATAAGACTATAGAGGGCATACACTTGTCTTGCCCAAGGGGAGGGAATCCTAGGAGTGGCCAGACCATCGGGAGAACCTGGAGTGGGGAGGGCAAAATCTGGTATAGGGATACTCAAGAGATGGGAATAAGAGTAACTGCAGATAATCTAACCTTTGTTGTTGGTCATGGTAAACAGGCGGCTGTAAAGAGCAAGATGGCGTGCCCAGGTCGAGGAAGGGGTCGTGGTGGAAGAGGCCAACAAAGCCAGCCAGGACATAATGACCCCACGACCTCTACGCCTGCACTTCAGAGGCGTAGTCGGAAAACCATGAGGAAAACAGTGCAAGAGGCTGCAAGGGCATATAGAGAAGGAACTATGCTGACATCCGCAAGCTCATTCAGGAATCGGAAGAAAATGTCATAAAAGGAGACACGGAGCCTGAAATGGAGGAATGGGGAGATCTCATTCCTTACCTGGGAAACACCAGGGGATGAATGACGCTATACAAGCAAGCCTTGCACGTTTACTCGGTGCTGAAGCGTTTACTTGCCAAGGCGCTGGAACAAGTAGCAGGTGAAATGGCAGAGCTTGCCCAGGGCATGCCAAACATGAAGAAAGAGATGAAAAATCTACAAATCATAATGATTATGCAGGACAGCAAGCTGGAGGAAATCCAGCAACAACTGAAGAAGTTAACTCCAGCAACGAGGGACGCGGCAGCAGCACCTGAGAATGTGGAAGACTGAAAAGTTTAGTTTTTGCAGTTGTTTATTATGTTTGTTTTTGAGGACAGTATTCTCCTTTCTTTTTAGTAGTTTCATGACTGTCTGGAACATGTTCAGCATTTGCTGTTGCGAAGTTTATTTAGCGTGGATTGGTAGACTTATTAATTTTTGCTACTGGATGGCCTATAATAATTTGAGGTGGCCAATAGATCTGGTTTCCCATCTGGGCAGGTTGAGGCCACCAAAATGATGTATATGGTTCAATTTGTTTTTAAATAAATATAAAAATAAAGGCACTACTGCAGCTTACAAAAAAAAAACATATGCTTGCAACAATTTCAGTTCCTTGTTTCAAACGTAAGAAGAAAAGGAAGAGGGGCAATTAGAGGCACAATTGACAGCTTTTGTGCAGTTATATCAACCTTTTTGTTTCGAATATTTGATGTTCCTATTCCTGTTCTGTTACTTTGTTGCATGTTCCGATGTGCTATGGCCAAAAGGGACTTGGAATTTGATCCATGCGATTGCGCTTCAAGCAAATTTAGATGATGATTGAAAACCCATTATTATTCTTCAGTGGCCATTCTAAAAGAACTGGTTGCTAAAAGATTGGGTTATTTTGAGCTAACAAAATGGTATCTCAATAATTTTTATAAATAAAAATGAAATAGGTTAGTTTTAATAGTCCTTCCAGTTTTTGGGAATGGAGTATGCCCTAAAACTGCTTCTGCTTGGCTAAGAGCTCGTCTTCCTCGAATATAAAGGAACAGGTTGAGCTAGAAGCATCTGGGAGGAGTGAAAGACTATCCCTTACAGACTACCGACAGGTAATTCTAGGTGGGGTGGTTTTCCTTGAATAACAATGATGAGTGGTGGATAACAGCCCATGATGACTGTCCTCTCTGCTAATTTGATAACTCAATTATCATAAGTTTTTCCCACTGTAAAAAAAAGTCCTTGGAATTCTGAATGTGTGATTGCGGCTTTAAAATTGCATGAAAAATCATACATCACACTAAAAGCTCTTGCATTATTGATAGCATACTGAGAAATTTCTACTAGTATATTGGTTTCTGAAATTGTTCTTCTAAATTGGCTTTTCCAGTAGCTTCTAATGCTACTAAGTTTGAAATAGTACAAGACGATCAAGGACCAGTTAACATGACCAAAGGTGATATTAAGACATGAGTTGGTTGATAGATGGAAAGATCAAAATGTGAACATCTTGCAATTTGAGAGGAAAGCGTAACAATAGAAATAAAAGGAGTATTGTTTTCCCTATCAGAAGGACAAGAATAAAAGTTTGCACCTTTTTATAATTATTAATTAATTGTGAAGAAAGGGACATGCCAGTCAAGGGAAAAATAGAATTTCAACTAGGACCACATGACAATGATAAAACATTGAGAATATTTTAATTTTCTGGCATACGCACAATGATATGAATGTGTCTAACTTCTCATCTGCACAAGGTTGTTGCTTGGTGAGATTGTATTTTGCCTAAACATAATTGTGGCCTAGGCCTTGCGGATATACAAGTTCGAGGCAAAGTGTTCTCACTTAAAATAGTAATCAAATGCATACGAGGCAATGAACCTTGCAAGAATCTTGTGGATATCGAAGTTCAAGGCAAAGTGTTGTCACCTAAATAGGTAATCAGATGCATATTGGGCAACGAACCTTGCAAAATTCTTTGTAGATATAGGATAGAACAAGCAAAGCACAAAAAGCATATCAAGGGACCCTTGAATCTGCATGGCACCATTACTTGTTCAAGAGATTTCAATATAGAAGGTATTTTTATGTCGAAGGGAATGTGGAAAAGTTGGCAAGAGGTCTCCATCAATTTGGAACTTGATCTACTGGGTCTTAGAAGGGGCCTTACCATTGGTAATAATGACATTTTGTTTTGTCCTTTGCTACTAACAGAGTTTCATTGTATATGTTGGAAAGGTATGGGGGAAGCAGTTGAGTATTAAGAGGATTAATCAGTTGAAGGACCTCTTGGATGCGCAGAAAGAAGATTGGAAAGGATGGAAACATATATCTAAGAGTATGTTGAGAATTATAACTTGGATAGGAACTTGTGCACATATTTAGTGTGAACATGCCAGAAGTAGTTCAAGATGTTTTCAGAAAGTATTTCTATTCTTTGAAAAAGTATCATATTTTGCAATTCATTTTATTTAAAAAGAAGTTAAAGTCTTATATTTAGCAGTTGACTTGAAATTGTATCTCTTGCACGACTGAGATTAAGAGTAATCTTAAAATAGATTTTCCACTAAAACTATAAAGATAGGGCAAGGTAGAGCCTTTCAACACACTTGAGCAGTTGACCAAGATGAGTGACAGAGATTAGGCAATGAGGAAAGAGTTAGTTCCAGCAGCGTGTGGCCTCGTATAGTTGTTCCGTATGGATCTGTATAGTAGTGCCATACAACCTATACAGTAGAGAACCGTTGTTGCTGTTTTTCCTAGTAGTTGTACTCAAACAACTTGTAGAAGCTCAAATTTAGGGTGATTTTGGTAACCATGCAGTGTTGTTTTTTGGGCAGCCTATGGAGATTTGAAGGAGTAATTACCTCTGTATGAGTTGAAGTTAATTTTTATGTTTCTGATGTTTAATGTCTAACTATTGTGTGATTGATGCTATGGTATGGAATTTAATTTCGGTATTAATTAAATTCAACAATTTTTTGTTTGATTGAGATCATAAGGACATTAGTCACCTAGGGGTTGAATTTTCACATGGTATTAGTGTTAAATTTGGCAACTAGGGCCAAACTCCACCTTGGACAGCTCATATGATGAAGCTAATATTTTTATTGGATTCCTCTTTCCGAGAGGTGTAAGATTGATTTAAAGATCATCTCATTCTGACATGTACAAATGGAATTATAAATTTATTTTGTTTATGGACAAATTGTCATGGTCGGCCAACAAACTCATGTAGGCTTAGAAGCCCAAAAGACATGTCTTTTCATCCTCAATGTTGCATATAAATAGAAGGTGCACCTACCTCATTTGGACATCATTCATTCTCACACATATCTCCCTCTCCTCATTTGATTGGGTCATACAACTTCAGGGCAGCCTTCTTCTCCTCCACACGTGCAAAGTTTTTCTGCGATTTTCTATTTCCAGCGTTGACCAAGTTGCAGGAAGTTTGAACAGCATTAACCGGGCATCGTTGACCTTGTTTGACTGCGATTTTTTGTGGGATTATTTCTGTTTGGGCAGGCCACATTCTTTGGCACAAAAACCAAGATTTTCTATGTTGTTTGACCAACGTTGACCGCAACAAGTTTGACCATAGGTTTGACTCCATCTTGACCAAGTTTGACTAATATTTTCGGGACTATTTTGGGTTGATTTAGAGTATTCTTGGAGGCCGAGTTGATTGGGTTTGACTGATCTGATTTGGAGGAAGATTTCTGCTAAGTTGACTAGCATTGACTTTCTGTTTAGGGTATCCTATTGACTGCAGTTTGACTGGACAGATTTGATTGTGTTTTGGGCAAGTGAATTTTGTATATTTTACTCTCTCTCTGTTGAACTTTTGAAGAATAATAAGAAGACTTGATGAAAGGGTTTCCCCACATTGGGGTTTTTCCCTGGCATCCGCCAAATATTGTGTCCTCTTGTCTTGGCTTGTCTTCTATTTTTTATTTATGTTCTATCTGCATTTACTATCATGTTAATGTGATTGCTAATCCGGAAATTGATATTGGAATAATAAGAAAAATTAAAGTAAATTGCTTTTAAGCATAGAACATATGTTAATTTCTGGTATGTTCTATGCTTAAGAGCAATTTACTTCAATTTTTCTTATTAACCCAATATCAATTTCCAGATTATCAATCACATCAGCATGATAGTGAAATGCAGATAAAACATAAACATAAACAGAAGAATACAAGCCAAGACAAGAGGACACAATATGTGGCACCAGCCAGGGACAAACCCCAATGTGGGGAAACCCTTGATCAAATCTTCTTATATTCTTCAATAGCTCAGTAGAGAGAGATAGTGCAAATATACAAAACTAATATTTAATGACAGCAGCAGATAAGGCCTTGACCAGAGAAGTCAATGTTGGTCAAACGGGATAGAAATCTTCCGCTAAGTGGCTTGGTCAAACCCAGCCAACATCAGCCTTCAACAGTGAGCTCAATGCATCCTTCTTGCTGTTAGGAAGATCCTCCACATGGCAGCGACAAGCTATTGCAATCACGATTCAATCTGGTCAACACATTGACCCAACACTCCTCCACAAAATGTTGTTGTCCTCCACTGTTTGCTTGTTGCCCTTGCAAATCTGGTTAGGGCACAATATGTAGCCCTTAACCCTCTACGTTGTCAACAAAATAAGCCCTCCTAGAGCTGCAGTCCACCTAGGAGGGTCTTCCCTTATGCCATGCTGTGTCTTTTAAGCATTGTATATCTCAACGTTGCCTTGGAACAACCTTAGCTGCTTGCTATGGCTTGCAGCCTAGCAAAGCAGCTAGTTGTAACTGCAGTCTCCTACAACAGGCCCAAATAGTCACCTAAACAACAATGTCTTGCCTTCTCCTAAAATCGGCGTACTGCCCAACAAACTCGACTTCTAGTCTTACCCTAAGACAACCAATCTAAACAGATTTGTTATGACCTTTTCTGCTGCGACTGGGCTCTTCTTGACTACGGTTAAGGGCCTCCATATGATAGCGGATTAGGCCTCTCTTTTTCTGTGGCTAGGGCTCTTCTTTTTCTATGTATTAGGTTCTCCTTGTTGCGGAATTAGGGCCTCCCTTAATTGTGGGTTAGAGCTCCTCTTGACAACGTATTGGAGCCTTCCCTTTGACTGTGGCTAGGGCTTTTCTTTTGCTACAGATAGATCTCTCTAGACTGCGGCTAGGGCTTTCTTGAGACTGTGGCTATGACTCCTTTTAGATCTGCGGCTAGGGCTAGATCTTCTCACTAGGACTACAACTAGATCTCTTCTCTAGGACTACGGCTGGATGTCCTTCTCTAGGAATACGGCTAGATCTCCTTCTCTAAGACTACCGCTAGATCTCCTTCTTGACTTCTCTTGCCACCAAACCCAAACGAGTGGAGAGAGATCGTGAGATATGTGTTTTAACAAATGGCTTGAGGTCTCCTCTATTTAAATGCAACGTTGAGGTTGAGTTAGGGGTAATTTGGTTGCTGGCCGACCTAGACAAACTGTCAAATAATATAAATAAATTCATATCTCCATAAATACATGTCGAAATTAGATGATCTTTAGATCAATCCTACACCTCTTGTAGAGAGGAATCCAAGAAAAATATCAACTACCATAAATAAGATGACCCACATGGAGTCTGGCCCTAGTTTCCAATTTTAACACTCCCTCTCAACTAGGGATAAATCCATCTGCCATCAATGCACTGCTCTGCTCTCCTCTACTCTGCTCGGCTGAACTATGAAGAAGAATAAGTGATCGAGAATGTATCATACCATTCTCTATTGACCCGAAGTCAATCCTAGATGAATGAGAGTGTTTCATACAACTCTTACTGATCCAAAATCAATTCCAAGTAGAGTGTCTCATTCCACTCTTACTGACCCAAAGTCATTTCCAATTGATCCTAGATCAATATAGGTCATCCTAGCATAGGGAGTACGGTAGTACACGATGCATCCATCGGTGGTACTATGGTCCCTATCCTTATTTCCCTACTCACTGGCCAGATGAGGGGTATTTCCCATGAGTTCCAGACTACATGGGTAAGATGTCTTAGCAGGAGAAGCATAAACCACTCATCATGCCTACATGTCGCCATGGGGTATCACAAGGGAAGGTTGAACCACTCACCCTGTACACAACAAATCACTGGGGGAAGGCTGAACCACTCACCCTATGATTGTTTCTCAGCAGGAGAAGGATGAACCACTCATCTTTCCTACATAGAAAACCACTAAGGGAAGGATGAACCACTCGCCCTATGGTTGCTCATCACTCCAAGAAGTACCAAAAGCCCCTCGGAGATCCCAGAGCTCAATATCCATATCATACAAGACCCTCGAGAAAGAGTCTCTCCATGAATCCTAGTCATTCTCGGAAAGTCAAGAATATGACCTTTCCCAGGGGCTTCATCAGAATATAGGAAACCTACTCCTCAGTCGCAATATGATAGAGCCTTATTGCTCCTTGTTGTACCATATCCCGGATAAAGTGGTACTTGATGTCTATATGCTTGGAGAGATCATGAAATACGGGATTCTGTGACAATCAGATCCCACTCTGGTTGTCGCAGAGGATCACGGTGGTATCCAACACATGTCCAAACATATCATTAAAGAGCTTCCACAACCAGACAGCTTCACAGGAGGCCATACTCGCAGCTATGTATCCGACCTCAGCAGTGCTCAAAGCAACCGACTTCTGCTTCCTGCTCATCCAGGATATCGAAGCAGAACCCAAAGAGAAACAACACCTAGAAGTGCTCTTTCGATCCATCACACTGCTTGCCCAATCAGCATCAAAATAACCATGCAGTCCCTCATCTTCGGCAGTGTATCCCAGTCCATGAGTGATTTTTCCCCGAAGATATCTCAGAAGATTCTTGGCACCAATCCAATGTGTGTGATGAGGCTCAACCATATATTGGCTCAATTTGTTAACTGCAAAACATATATCCAGACGGGAGTTCACCAAGAACATCAGTGCTCCTATGAGTTGACGATACTCAGAGGCATTTCCCAATTCAAGTCTGGCAGCACTATCGCATAACTTCTTAAAGTTAAGCTCCAATGGGGTAGTCATAGGCTTGCAGTCCACCATTCCAAATTCAGAATCCAACTCCCTCCTATGTTTGTAAATGAGAGGATCTCCACCCGTCAAAAAGAGGTCATCCACATAAAGTACCAGTATGATAGGATTATCATCTTCAACCTTAAAGTAAAGGTTTGGATCGACTTCACTCCGAGTGAATCTCAGCTTCATCAGATAGTTGTCAATCCTCTCAAACCAAGCCCGGGGTGCTTGCTTCAACTCATAGAGAGCTTTCTTTAATCTGTATCCATGAGGTTCCTGGTCATGAAGCTCAAACCCATTGGGTTGTTCCACATCTGTGGTCTTGTTATTACTTGTAAGCTTTCCCTCGGTACATCCCGGACATATACCTTCATGCTCTTCTTTGAACTTGGGCATCCCTGTCACCATCTGTCTTATATCGGGTAGGGCCTTGTAATGAAGATGGGAAAACCTCTGGTGCCATAATTCAGATTGTAGAGATGTGTTACAAGACATAGTCCCCAATGGACTTCTTGCAACTTGATACAAAGTGCCAACTCCGAACCCAAGAGTAAAAGCATATTGAAAATTCCTTTTCCAGACACGTACCTTTCCATCGATGAATGCCACCTTGTAACCTTTGTCTTCCATTGCCAAAATGGACACCAGGTTCTTCTTGAGATCAGGTACATATAGAACTTCTTGTAAATGAATTGAGTTACCCTGATTCAATTGAAGGGTAACATTCCCTACACCCTTTACGAGATAGGTGGCATTGTATCCAAGAATAATCTCCAAGTTTGTTTCCTTCTCTATCAGATTAGAGAGAGCCTCCTTGTATCTGGTGAAGTGCCTTGAAGCACCACCTATCAATAAGCCAATTTCCCAAAGTGTCCGGAGGAGAGGTGGTGGAGAGGGAAGATATAAGATAATACTCCTTTTGCTTATTATTAACAACATTTGATTCTTCATACTTGGAATTCCTAGATTTCTTGGAGGGTCGACCATTTGCTTGATGTCCCGCATTCCTTTCTCCTTTTCCATTGTACCTATCATTCCTTCAATCATTGTTGGTGAAGTTGCCCCTAGAGTGATTATGATCATCATCATGTGATGTGTCCCTTCTATTTGGACACTCCCTCGCATAGTGGCCAAACTTATTGCAAACAAAGCATCTTCCTTTCCTTCCACCCTTATATTCGAGCTTTCCATTAAAGTGTCCTTTAGACCCTGTATTATTTCTCCTTTTGGCATGAGTGGAGAAAGAAGTGGGGTTGCCTCTATTAGAAGGCATTTCTTGCTCCACCATTCTTTTTTCTTCCTGAATGCATCTTGACATCAATTCCTTAAATCCCGGAATTCGATCATTATTGAGTATAGTGGTTCTAAATATATACCACTCGAGTGGGAGTCCTCCAAGGGTAGTGATAGTAAGTTCCCTGTCAGGAATGACTTCTCCAATCGATAGAAGATCATTCATGATCTTAGTGATCTTTAAGAAGTAGGATCGAATATCCTCGTCCTTGACCTTATTAATATCCTTCAACTTATTTTTGAGAAACAAAATTTGATTTGCATCACTAACCTTGAACATGCTTACCAATCTATCGTAGATCTCCTTGGAGGTGTTTAGATCGGAGATGTAGGCAACTAGATGCTTGTCAATGGAATCTCTAATAATCTTCTTCGCTCTGACTTTAGCCTTGGTGTACTTGTTCTTTGTAGCAGTCGGTGTGTTCTAATAGAAGGGATACACCTCATGATTATGACAACCACAACCACAACAATTTCAGGGGCAACAACAATCAAAGGAATGGGAGATTAAACAACAAAGGAAAAAGGAATGCTCTGCTACTCAACATGGAAATGGTCAACCTCCCAAAAGATCAAAAAAATTTAGGTATGATGAATCTATTGTTGTAGATAACAAGCAAAAATAATTTTATCTTATATTTTCCCTTTGTACTGCCTCTCCACCGGACACCTTGGGAAATTGGTTGATTGATAGTGGTGCCTCAATGCACTTTATTGGGTAGAAGAAAGCTCTTTCAAATCTAATAGAAAGGGATACAAATTTGGAAATCATTCTTGGAGACAATGCCACCTATCCCTTGAAGGGAGTTGGGAATGTTACTCTTCAATTGAATCAAGGTAACACCATTCATCTACAAGAAGTACTATATGTACCCGATCTAAAGAAGAACCTGGTATCTATCTCGGCAATGGAAGACAAAGGATTCAAGGTGGCATTCATTGATGGAAAGGTACATGTTTGGAATATAAATTTCAAAGAAGCATTTACTCTTGGATTCAGGGTTGATAGCCTATATCAAGTTGGAGGAAGCACATTGGGAGATATGTCTTGTGACACATCTCTTCAATCAGAATTATGGCACCAAAGGTTTGCTCATCTACATTATAAGGCTCTACCCGATGTGAGGAAGATGGTGACAGGTATGCCCAAATTTAAAGTAGAACATGAAGGTGTTTGTTAGGGATGTGCTGAAGGAAAACATACAAGGGGACCATTCCCCTCAAGTGATAGCAAGACTACTAACATTTTTCAATTGGTTCATTTTGATCTATCCAGTATGATTCTCGTGACATATTTGGGAGGATATTTATATTATGCTATCTTTGTGGATGATTTCTCTCGCAAAACTTGGATATATTTCTTGAAGAAGAAGGATGAAGTATTCTCATGGTTCCTTTCTTTCAAATCCTTGATCGAAAAACAAACAAGGAAGAAGATCAAAATATTGAGGACCGATAATGGAACCGAATATGAATCAAATGAGTTTAATGACTATTGTAGAGAAGTTGGCATTAAGAGGGAGACTACTATCGCATATACTCCTAAGAAAAATGGCATTGTTTAAAGGAAGAATTGTTCTATTATAGAAGCCACTCGTGCCATGCTTCATGATCAAAGCCCTCTGAAGTTCTTATGGGCGGAAGCTGCCAACACTATTGCGTATGTTCAAAATAGATGCCCTCATCAAGCGTTGGACTCCAAAACTCCCGAAGAAGTTTTCATCCATAAGAAACCTGATGTTTCTCACATTAGAATTTTTGGTAGCTCTGTATATTGTCATGTGTCGAAGGAAAAGAGAAGAAAACTAGATGCATCTGGGAAGAAAGGCACATTTGTGGGCTACAGTGAAACTTCCAAGGCATATAGAATCTATGTGCCTGGTCAAAGAGAAGTGGAGATAAGTCATGATGTCACCTTTGATGAAGATGCTGCCCTTGGGAAGATTAGTAACCTTCCTATTCCAAGAAACGAAAAAGAAGCAGATACAGGAAAGTAGGGAGAACCGCAGGATGAGCCGATGCCCAATGTTGAAGGACAAATGGATCCCATTGATCCACTTCCTCATGAGCCCTCCTCCTCAAAAAGGAGACCCTCATGGCTTAGGGAAACTCTCGCAGATGCTGAGAAACATATTGCGCCAAGGGGGACATTTCGTGAAAGTAAGAAGCCGAATAGTTACCAAGGGTACTTAACTTCCATGAGCACCATTGTCCAAACTAAGCCTTGCATATTTGAAGAAGATGTGAAGCACCAAGTTTGGAAGGATTCTATGAACGAAGAGTATGAGTCGATTATGAAGAACGATGTCTGGGATGTGGTCCCTAGACCCAAAGACAAATCTGTTGTCACCTCGAAATGGCTCTACAAGAGTAAGCATGGAGTTGATGGAAGTGCCGAAAAGTTCAAGGCTAGATTTGTTGCTCAAGGCTTCTCTCAAATGGAAGGTGTAGACTAAAATGAGATATTTGCACTAGTTTCTCGATATACCACCATCTGTTCGATCATAACCCTTGCTGCCTCGCAAGGATGGAACATACACTAGATGGATGTCAAAACCGCCTTCTTGCATGGTTCAATTAAGGAGAAAGTCTATGTAGAACAACCCGAGGGGTTCGAATTTCAAGATCGTCAGACACATGCATGCAGGTTGAAGAAATCCCTCTATGGGTTGAAGCAAGCTCCCCAAGCTTGGTATGAGAGGATCGACAACTATCTGATGAAGCTAGGTTTTACAAGAAGTGAAGTTGATCTGAACCTTTACTTTAAGGTTGAGAATGACATACCTCTCATCATGGTACTTTATGTGGACGATCTCTTTCTAACAATTGTAGACCCTCTTACTCATCAATGTAAGAGGGATTTTGCTTTCGAGTTTGAAATGAAGGACCTAGGACTGATGCATTATTTCCTAGGGTTGGAGGTCTGGAAAAAGCCATGTGAGACTTTCCTTTCTCAAGGAAAATACATTGTGAAGCTACTTGAAAGATTTGGGATGGTGGACTACAAGTCTGTATCTACTCCAATGGAACTTAACTTCAAGAAGTTATGCGGAAGTGCTGCTGGGCCCAATTTGGGAAATCCTTCTAAGTATTGTCAACTCATTGGGGCCCTGATGTTCTTGGTGAACTCCTGTCCAAACATATGCTTTACAGTGAATACAATGAGTCAGTTTATGGTTGAGCCTCATCACACACATTGGATTGCTGCCAAGAATCTTCTGAGATATCTTCGGGGCACAATCACCTATGGACTGAGTTACACTACCGGGAATGTGAGGCTCCATGGTTATTCTGATGCTAACTGGGCTAGCAGTGTGGTGGATCGTAAAAGCATATCGGGATGTTTCTTCTCTCTAGGTTCTTCTTCGATATCTTGGATGAGCAGAAAGCAGAAGTTGGTTGCTTTGAGAACCACTGAGGCTAAATATATTGCTGCTAGTATGGCCTCCTGCGAAGTTGTTTGGTTGAGGAATCTCTTTACTAAGTTGTTTTGACATGTGTTGGATACCACCATGATCTATTGTGACAACAAAAGTGGGATTCATCTTTATGAGAATCCCGTGTTTCATGACCGCTCCAAGCATATTGATATCAGTTACCACTTTGCTCGGGATATGGTACAATGGGAAGCAATAAGACTCTATCACATTGGGACTGATGATCAAGTCACAAATATTCTTATGAAGCCCCTGGGAAGGTAAAATTATTAACCTTTCGTGAACGACTTGGATTCGTGTAGAGACCCTCTTATGAGGGTCTCGTTTGATTTGGATATTGAGCTCTAGGAGCTCCGGGGGGCTTGGGGTACTTCTTGGAGTGTTGAGTGACCATAGGGTGAGTGGTTCACCTTCCCCTAGTGGTGTGCAATGTACAGGGTGAGTGGTTCACCTTCCCTTGTGATACCCCATGATGGTTGAAATATGCATAAGATGAGTGGTTCACCTTCTCCTATGGCATATGAGCAGGATGAGTGGTTCACCTTCTCCTGTCGATACGTCCTACCCATGTAGTCTGAGACTCATGGGAAGTACCTCTCATATGGCCAATGAGTAGGGAAATGAGGATAGGGACCATAGTACTACCGATGGATGCATCGTGTACTGCCGTACTCCCTATGTTAGGATGTTTGATATTGATCTAGGATCATTGGAGACTCACTTCTCATCAATAGAGAGTGGTATGATACACTCTCGATTATTGGAAACTGCCTTAGGGCCAGTGGAGAATGGTATGAAACATTCTCGATCATTTATTATTCATAATTTTTTCATGGTTCAGCAGAGCAGAGTAGAGCAGGGATGACAGGGATGGTATAGATTATCAGATGGTTTGGGAGGTGGAGTTCTTCCTAGTTGAGAGGGAGTGTTAAATTTGGAAACTAGGGCCAAAATCCACCTTGGACAGCTCATATGATGAAGCTGATATTTTTATTGGATTCCTCTTTCTGAGAGGTGTAGGATTGATCTAAAGATCATCTCATTCTGACATGTACAAATGGAATTATGAATTTATTTTGTTTATGGACAAATTGTCAAGGTCGGCCAACAAACTAATGTAGGCTCAGAAGCCCAAAAGACATGTCTTTTCATCCTCAATGTTGCATATAAATAGAAGGTGCATCTACCTCATTTGGACATCATTCATTCTCACACATATCTCTCTCTCCTCATCTGATTGGGTCGTACAACTTCAGGGAAGCCTTCTTCTCCTCCACACGTGTGAAGTTTTAATGCGATTTTCTATTTCCAGCATTGACCAAGTTGCAGGAAGTTTGAACAGCGTTGACCGGGCAGCGTTGACTGGGCAGCGTTGACCTTGTTTGACTACAATTTTTTGTGGGATTATTTATGTTTGGGCAGGCCGCATTCTTTGGCACAGAAATCGATATTTTTTGTGTTATTTGACCAACATTGACCACAACAAGTTTGACCATAGCTTTGACTCTGTGTTGACCAAGTTTGACTGATATTTTCGAGACTGTTTTGCACTGATTCAAACTATTCTTGGAGGCCGAGTTGACTGGGTTTGACCGAGCTGATTTGGAGGAATATTTTTGCTAAGTTGACCAATGTTGACTTTCTGGTTAGGGCATCCTATTGACTGCAGTTTGATTGGACAGATTTGACTGTGTTTTGCGCAAGTGAATTTTGTATATTTTACTCTCTCTCTATGCTGAGATTTTGAAGAATAATAAGAAGACTTGATGAAAGGGTTTCCTCACATTGGGTTTTTCCTTGGCATCCGCCAAATATTGTGTCCTCTTGTCTTGGCTTGTCTTCTGCTTTTTATTTATGTTCTATCTGCATTTACTATCATGTTAATGTGATTGCTAAACTCGAAATTGATATTGGGCTAATAAGAAAAATTGAAGTAAATTGCTCTTTAGCAAAGGATGTACCATTATTATCTAAAATTAACAATTAGAGTTTGATCTATGATCGAGATTTTTAGGGATTTGCAACAATTAAAATATTGCAGGGAAGAAGGACCAATAATAATGGAATTTCAAAGTTTTATTTTTTGATTTAGGAGTTTTTTTAATATATCTCAGAGATGGTAGCAACGAGCCTCTGGTTTGATGAAAGATTGGATGGTGCTTGCGCAATTTTCAATCTATCACAACAACTGGAAATAATTCTTCTAATTGTTAATTTATTTAACAATTTATTTGTTGTCTGCGATGAAAAATATCAAATAATTCACTATGATTTTCACAAATAAACTGCAGAAGAAAATAGAGTTGGAAATTGAGAAAATCTAGCGCGCACACACACACACAAAATGACACCATTATTTTTGGATAAATGTCCCTAGAAAAACCCAACTAGGGAAAATCGGTGCAGTAGTGAAGGGTTTTATTATTAAGCATCAGTGAAAATTTTTGAGTACAATAATATGGATATCGAATACTGGCTTTCCTACAAAGAAAATACTGGCAAAAATAACTAGAGAGAAATTACCCTCACTCCGGGCAAGTCCGGCACTAGACTGCCTCTGAAAAGCAAGTCGTCCAACCAGGCCTGCGCAGGTTCTGCATCAACCTGATGATGCCTACTGCAACTGTTGCCTAAACTGACTACTAATCTATTCATCCTACCTGTTGCTAGCTGGGAAAACATCTCTCTGGCACTCTGGGACCCCTTCCCAGCCTCTGTAACTGAAAACGTCTGCCCTCTTGAGTAAATCAAACTGCCTCCTTGAGGCTTTGCACTGCCTTTACACAGCCTCCTGGAGAAATCTCGACTTCTCTACAGATGTTCTCGCTGGATCTGGGAAGCTTCCTCCAACCTCACTATCTCTGCCCCTCACTATTTTTGCTTCCTCACTGAAACTTGAACTCTCCGGCAACTGACTGTTGCTACTCTGGAAAATCGAATTCTCCAAGTGTCTTTGGTGTGTTCTCCAAGTTCCCATCGACTTCTTCTTATAATTCTCTATTGGAGCACCAACGACCAAGATTAAAATTTAATCAAGGGCTAAGATCGTCTTGAAGTTGAACCGTGTGATTTTCTAGACTATTCTCACCTTGAATTAATTAATTTTGATTAATTAACCAGTTTTCCTAAGTTTAGACTTAGGAAACATTAAAAAAGTAGGTTAATAATCTAATTAAGTCATCTCTAGGTGGAATTTCCAGAAATGATTATGGGTTTTGAATATCTCATGCATTCTAGCCTCTGCACCAAATTTTGTGGCTAGAACACATTCGATGCTACAAAAACTAACACTCCCTCTTAACAAGGAATGCGTTCTAATGTTGCACACCCTGCCACAAAACCCTATTTCAGTGTCATCCTCTGTCGTGTTGCTAATGTATGGCCACTATTGCCCAAAAACCACTACGCAACTCTGAAGCCACATTTGTGCTGCTGCTAGCACTGCCATATTGCTACCGACCCTGCATCTGCACTATAACTCTGTCTCATCTGTTGTTGTTGCAATTGCAACTACTATAACTGAGAAGCATCAAAAATACTGAATCATTTGTGTTCAGTATGATGCATCTGGCTCCTGAGTTTTGACTGCTACTAGCCTCTCTACTGTCACTGAAGAATCTACGTTGCTACTAACTCTGCACTGAGCCATCTGCTCTGCTGTCAACACTGCACTATGCTCCTCATCACCTGACTGCTACTAGTTTGCCACTGTCACTTGAAATTTGATTGCATCTTTGACACTGATCCATTTTGCTACTGAATATTGTGGGTCCCCGTAGCCAAGTAATGATCCTATGAGGTGGAATCCTCAAAGGACCCTCCCCAATCTCTGTATCTCTCTGGCAATACAACACCAAATCACCCCACCTCACTCCTAGAGGCATATTTGTGAATGTGCAATTTGTTGGATACTTAAATTTCCCAATAACCTTTATGCAGAATAATTTGGCCACATGGGCCATGCGGTCAACCTTGGCCCCTTAACATCCGAGTCATGGCCATATTAACCCCCACAGGGCCAAGGGTCGGGCCAACTGCCCACCCTTTCTGCCAGAGCTCTTTGCGTCGATCCGTTGTTGGCACATTAGCTAGCCCCCTTACAAACGGTCTTCGTTGGTTACCCTTGCGACGGTTCTGTGTAGGTGCATACAACAAGGGCCTAGGGCTAATGGTAAGCCCCCTCTCTACTGGTGCTTGTTCCGGTTAGCCAACGGTCGCATGGGAACGTTGTGACCAAGGGTCGGACTAAGGTCGCGAACCCCCTCCTCCTTGTGCCATGGTTGTGTGATGCTACAGGTGACCGGGGGTCGACGCTGACTGCCCGACCCCTCCTCCAAAAATGACGCCAATGAAATTTTAAATAGCTTTTGCGCCCATAGTGGTTAAGAACCACCATTTAGAAGACTTGGTAGAGCTTGGCATTGGTAGGCTTAAGGTCGAGGGTTTGATCTCGCTCAGGCCTTTGGCCTAAACCTTAAAATTTTATTGCGCTCTAGAGGTGCTATGTGGCAGCCGATGATTGGGCTACATAAAACCAATCAAATTCGACCACCTGCACGAACTAGAGCTTGACACTTGGCAACACCTGATTGGTCCATACCTACACAATCACTCTAGATGATGTCTACAATACGATAACCTAGTCAGCAAACCTGCGAATTTTTTAGTTGTTGGGCCAAACAATCAATATGCGATTACTTGAGCATACAGTGTTGGATTGAAGTGAAACGAACGTTGTTGGATTCAGAACGTTGAGCACTTCGACTTGATGCTAGTTTCAAGACTTTCTAGGCACTTTCATTTTTGAACTAAAATTTTATCACTTGATCATGTAGGCACCCACTGGTTGCATAATTAAATTTCACCCACAACGATTACCCACTCTGCATACTTTTAAATATACCTACACCTAAGCAAAATTGAAAATAGATATAAACATATTTTTACATGTATTTTCAATTTTTTTGCACATGGAATTTAATTCCACATCCAACAATATCTACACTTGGCATTTGAGTCAACCTATAAGGAGATATGCCAGAAATACAATAAAAAAACAATTTTCTTCTTTTCCCTCAAAAAATATTTATCCTTAAGAATGACCACCATCTTGAATCTTATTGACTTTCGTAAAATTAATTTTATTAATAATTTTATTATTATTTTAAAGCCCATTTTTTATCTCAAAATTTTGTGAGTGATAGTTTTATTCTTTTACATCCTTATATTCTTATTTTCATATTATTTATTAAAATCCATTAATTAAATCTAACCATCTTTCCTAAAAATTTATTCCCAAAATTTAATCACTTATTAATATTAATATTATTTTTTTAATAAAAATATATAAATAAAATAAAAAAATCATAAAATCACCATTATTTTTTTTTTTAAGTTTTACCTATAAATATATTTCATTTTCTTTATTAAAATCCATAAATTAAATTTAAACATTTTATTAACAAAATTTAATCACTTATTAATATTAATATTATTTAAAAAAAA
Organism: Pinus tabuliformis; assembly: GCA_031772625.1. Lineage (NCBI taxonomy): Eukaryota > Viridiplantae > Streptophyta > Pinopsida > Pinales > Pinaceae > Pinus > Pinus tabuliformis. The sequence goes on along the minus strand of CM062804.1, from coordinate 405,845,080 downwards.
ATCATTATTTTTTTTTTAATTTTATATATCATTTTCTTTCTTAAAATACATTAATTAAATCTAACCATCTTTCATAAATTTTATTAACAAAATTTAATCACTTATTAATATTATATTATTTTTTAATAAAAAAAATATATAAATAAAAAAATCATAAAATCACCATCATTCTTTTATTAAATTTTACATATCAATAGATATCATTTTCTTTATTAAAATCCATAATTAAATCTACTCCTCTTTCATAATTTTTATTAACAAAATTTAATCACTTATTAATATTAATATTATTTTTAATAAAAATATATATAAAAAAACTACACAAAATTAGCATCATTCTTTTGTTAAGTTTTACATATCAATAGATAGATACCCATAGTATCCGGTACGTGCGGAAAGAAGTAGGAAAAAAAAAGCACACGATGGTTGATATATTTTTGGTGTCACGGTATTAATAATTAAAAAACACGATGGTTGCTAATATATTTTTGGTGTCACTGTATTAATGATATTGAAATTTATCTAGAATATTTTAATAAATTTATTTTATAGTTTATGTAATTCAGTATGATAATTTTATTAGTCTATTATTAAAATTGAAATTTTGTTTATTTTAATCAAAATAAAATAATTAATTATATAAAATATTTAAATAATATTTATTTATAAAAAAATAAATATAACAAATTTAATTTACATATAAAAAAATTAATTTTTTTTCAATTCATATTAAATTTTTATTTAAAATAAATCTATACCAATTTTAATTAAAAAACAAAATATCATACATCATATACCAATTTGAATTAAAAAAACAAAATATCATACCTCACATACCATTTAGTTATAAAAAAATTAAATCTCTTTTAACTCATATTAAATCTTTATTTAAAATAGATCTACACCAATTTTAATTTAAAAAAACAAAATAACATACATCACATGCCAATTTTAATTTAAAAAACAAAATATCATATACCAATTTTAATTAAAAAACAAAATATCATACATTTCATGCCATGAATTTCTTATATTAGTCCTCTCTTAAGAGAGTCCAAAAAGCCATACAAATCTAGTCACGAGTCCAAAAAGCCATACAAATCTAGTCACTGCACGTAACGCAAAAATATTGTAGAAAGAAAGAAATTATTTTAACGTCCACTAGGCTAAAGATAGCCTATGGGACAGATTGCTTTTCATCTGCTTGATGTATTCGGCCCTTTTTTTGTGAAGCTTCACAATAAATGCTCCCATCTTCTCGACAAACCCCTCGTTAAATAGATTATCCCAAGAGCTAGCTGTCAACGTATCTGCATAGCTTTCCCTGTTGTCTTTGAAGGCCTCACATTCTAAAATGAAATGTTTTTCTGTTTCCACTTTTCCGGAAGAACAAAAAATGCATACCCTTTCCTCCCACACTTTCTTTGGCCTTTTCCAGCGTCCTGTTTCACAACGGAGTTGATGAGAATTAGTCCTTAACTGAGCAATAAGAATTTTGGCTCTCCAAGAAATATTGGCCTCTATGTTTGCTTTTGGTTGATGATTGTGAGTGGGATTAAACACTTCAATATAGTAACTTTTCTTTCTTCCTAGCTCCTTCTCCCAAATACGTTTGTGGAACTTTTCCATAACAAAAGCTTTTATCTCTTTGCTGTTTATGGGGCATGCGTTCAAGCAAATATCTCATTTACTAAACCATTTGTTATTTTGCTGCATCCAAGTTTTTTTGCTCTTGCCCAATCTATCATTAAAGACAACCTTAGACCATCTACCCTCTTCCATTTGCTCAATTTTTTTTAAATACCTTATGACTCGCACCATAGCAATTGCTTCAATAGGAGTAGTTCCTGTTTCACTTAACAAGATATCGTAAGGAACTGCACTTTTAATCTTAAATTTGTTTGTAATCAAACGCTTCTGAATTTTCTCAATTTGTCTCCACTGCATGTCGGAAGTACTGCTAGCCCACAGTGCACAACCATATAGAATCACTGGAATCACTAGAAGCCCAAAAAGAGTTTGAGTGGTCTTCCAGTCCCATAACTCTGCCTCTCTACACCTATTTTGAAAAGCATAAAATGCTTTCCCACCCCCCAAAGTTCTTTTCTTTCTACAACCATTCCAGCTTAGATTTTTGTTGAAGTCAATTCCGAGATATTTGTAATCCGCAACTTCTTTCAGAATGTTGCCTTCAAAGTAGAACTTATGTTGGTTATGTTTTCTTTTCTTAGAGAAGACCACTACTTTCGTTTCACTGATATTGACTTGCATCCCACACTTCTACAAAAATGCTCAAGAAATAATATAAAGCTTCTTGGTACGTTTGATTTTGGACAAGCCACCGAGTGAGTTCGCCTACCTTATCTTGTCATGGATCGCGCAGTCATTGCAAAGGAGAATGAAGGGGAGATTTTGGATGGAAAGCCCAAAATCCTAAAAGGTTTTGTGTTTGATCCCACCAGATTCGAGCAAGACACAGGAAACCTTGCGGCATACGTATGCGGTTTCGATGACGTTCGTATACTCCCTCACAAAGCACTAGCTCTCGGTAATCTCATCCCTAGCACACTTCATATGTTTCAGTTAGATATATAATAGTCTTCCTTACGAGAGTTGGCAGGGTTTTAACTGTGGCTGAAAATAATTGTGCGAATTCTCTGAATTACCATGAAAAAAAAGCATAAAAAGACACGATGGTTGCTCATATATTTTTGGTGTCACGGTATTAATAATTAAAAAACACGATGGTTGCTAATATATTTTTGGTGTCACTGTATTAATGATATTGAAATTTATCAATAATATTCTAATAAATTTATTTTATAGTCTATGTAATTCAATATGATATATAATTTTATTAGTCGATTATTAAAATTGAAATTTTATTTAAAATGACAAATTAAATAATTAATTATATAAAATATTTAAATAATAATAATAATATTAATATTATAATAATAATATTTAAATATTAATAATAATTATTATTATTATTATTTAAATTTAATTTAAATATAAAAAAAATTAAATCTTTTTAACTCATATTAAATTTTTATTTAAAATAAATCTATACCAATTTTAATTAAAAAAACAAAATATCATACATCACATACCATGCGGCGTTGATGGGTGCCAGCCAGCCGTTTCAAGAAGCTAAGCATCAAGCATCAAGCCGGGATTCAGGCTTGATTCATTCTCCCCGACAGCTCACCCTCCAGCAATCAGCAAGTAGAAGCATTTGATACAGTTGACCCACCACCTGCACTAGTACCAGCAACAGTAGTAGACCGAGCAGTAGACTCCTCCGAAAGGAGATTTCAGTAAATAACCAAATATAGCACTTGGGTTAAGTGTCGGGTTCGTAATTTTTCTTACATCTCCACTCCTCTATTCCTCCTCTCTTAAGAGAGTCCAAAAATTTCCACGTCAGCAAGCCCATACTGTGTATAAGGCTTCCTCGTAGTAGTCCAAAAATCTAGTCAATGCACGTAACGCAAAAATACTGTGTATAAGGCTTCCTCGTACGTTTGATTTTGGACAAGCCACTGAGTGAGTTCGCGTATCGTATCTTGTCATGGATCGCGCTGTCATTGCAAGGGAGAGTGAAGCGGAGATTTTGGATGGAAAGCCCAAAATCCCAGAAGGTTTTGTGTTTGATCCCACCAGATTCGAGCAAGACACAGGAAACCTTGCTGTATACGTATGCGGTTTCGATGACGTTCGTGTACTCCCTCACAAAGCACTAGCTCTCGGTAATCTCATCCCTAGCACACTTCAGATGTTTCAGTTAGATATATAATAGTCTTCCTTACGAGGGTTGGCAGGGTTAGATATATAATAATTGTGCGAATTTAATTCCAGTTTCCTATATTTTCTTGCAATTGGGTTGTGGGGAAAAGGGGGCAAAAGCGTAATGCTATACTTACCCAATTAGATTACAGCACTTGTAAGCAAAAAAATAAATCGGCAGCTAATCAACAGTCACTAAAAAAACAGAGAAGCCCTGCACGGAAGAAATATGATGAGAAAGTCTCTGCTAATAACATATGCTTGCAATAATTTCAGTTCCTTGTTTCAAACGGAAGAAGAAAAGGAAGAGGGGCAATTAGAGGCACAATTGACGGCTTTTGTGCAGTTATATCAGCCTTTTTGTTTCGAATATTTGATGTTCCTATTCCTGTTCTGTTACTTTGTTGCATGTTCCGATGTGCTACGGGCAAAAGGGACTTGGAATTTGATCCATGCGATTGCGCTTCAAGCAAATGTAGATGATGATTGAAAACCCATTATTATTCTTCAGTAGCCATTCTAAAAGAACTGGTTGCTAAAAGATCTGGTTATTTTGAGCTAACAAAATGGTATCTCAATAATTTTTATAAATAAAAATGAAATAGGTTAGTTTTAATAGTCCTTCCAGTTTTTGGGAATGGGTTATGCCCTAAAACTGCTTCTGTTTCGCTAAGAGCTCCTCTTCCTCAGATATAAAGTAACATGTTGACCCAAAAGCATTTGAGAGGAGTGAAAGCCTATCCCTTACCGACTGCCAACAGGTAATTCTAGGTGGCGTGGTTTTCCTTGAATAACAATGATGATTAGTGGATAACAGCCCATGTAAAAATACCTTCTATAAAAATACCTTTTATAGCATACTGAGAAATTTCTGCTAGTATATTGGTTTCTGAAATTGTTCTTCTAACTTGGCTTTTCCAGTAGTTTCTACTGCTACTAAGTTTGAAATAGTACAAGACAATCAAGGACCAGTTAACATGACCAAAGGTGATATTAAGACATGAGTTGGTTGATAGATGGAAAGATCAAAATGTGATCATCTTGCAATTTGAGAGGAGAGCGTAACGATAGAAATAAAAGGAGTACTGTTTTCCCTGTCAGAAGGACAAGAATAAAAGTTGGCACCTTCTTATAATTATTAATTAATTGTGAAGAAAGGGACATGCCAGTCAGGGGAAAAATAGAATTTCAACTGGAGCACGTGACAATGATGAATCATTGAGAATATTTTAATTTTCTGGCATACGCAGAACGATATGAATGTGTCTAAATTCTCATCTGCACAAGGTTGTTGCTGGGTGAGATTGTATTTTGCCTAAACATAATTGTGGCCTGGGCCTTGCGGATATACGAGTTCGAAGCAAAGTGCTCTCACTTAAAATAGTAATCAAATGCATACGAGGCAATGAACCTTGCAAGAATCTTGTGGATATCGAAGTTCAAGGCAAAGTGTTGTCACCTAAATAGGTAATCAGATGCATATTGGGCACCGAACCTTGCAAAATTCTTCGTAGATATAGGATAGAACAAGCAAAATTCTTCGTAGATATAGGATAGAACAAGCAAAGCACAAAAAGCGTATGAAGGGACCCTTCAATCTGCATGGCACCATTACCTGTTCAAGAGCTTTCAATATAGAAGGTATTTTTATGTCGAAGGGATTGTGGAAAAGTTGGCAAGAGGTCTCCATCAATTTGGAACTTGATCTATTGGGTCTTAGAATCTATTGGAACTTGATCTATGGGGTCTTAGAAGGGGCCTTACCATTGGTAATAATGACATTTGGTCCTTTGCTACTAACAGAATTTCATTGTATATGTCGGAAAGGTATGGGGGAAGCAGTTGAGTATTAAGAGGATTAATCAGTTAGAAGGATCTCTTGGATGCGCAGAAAGAAGATTGGAAAGGATGGAAACATATAGCCAAGAGTATGTTGAGAATTATAGCTTGGATAGGAACTTGTGCACATATTTAGTGTGAACATGCCAGAAGTAGTTCAAGATGTTTTCCGAAAGTATTTTTATTCTTGGAAAAAGTATTGTATTTTGCAATTCATTTTATTTAAAAAGAAGTGGAAGTCTTATATTTAGCAGTTGACTTTGAAATTGTATCTCTTGCACGACTTAGATTAAGAGTAATTTTAAAATAGATTTTCCACTAAAACTATAAAGATAGGGAAGGTAGGGCCTTTCAACACACTTGAGCAGTTGACCAAGATGAGTGACAGAGATTGGGCAATGAGGAAAGAGTTATTTCCAGCAGCGTGCAGTCTCGTATAGTTGTTCCGTATGGATCTGTGTAGTAGTGCCATACAACCTATACAGTAGAGAACCATTGTTGCTGTTTTTCCTAGCAGTTGTACTCAAACAACTTGTAGAAGCTCAAATTTAGGGTGATTTTGGTAACCATGCAGTGTTGTTTTTTGGGCAGCCTATGGAGATATGAAGGAGTAATTACCTATGTATGAGTTGAAGTTAATTTTTATGTTTCTGATGTTTAATGTCTAGCTATTGTGTGATTGATGTTATGGTGTAGAATTTAATTTCAGTATTAATTAAATTCAACAATTTTTTGTTTGATTGAGATTATAAGGACATTAGTCACCTAGGGGTTGAATTTTCACATGGTATTAGTGTTAAATTTGGCAACTAGGGCCAAACTCCACCTTGGACAGCTCATATGATGACGCTGATATTTTTATTGGATTTCTCTTTCCGAGAGGTGTAAGATTGATTTAAAGGTCATCTCATTCTGACATGTACAAATGGAATTATAAATTTATTTTGTTTATGGACAAATTGTCATGGTCGGCCAACAAACTGAGGTGTAAGATTGATTTAAAGGTCATCTCATTCTGACATGTACAAATGGAATTATAAATTTATTTTGTTTATGGACAAATTGTCAAGGTCGGCCAACAAACTCATGTAGGCTCAGAAGCCCAAAAGACATGTCTTTTCATCCTCAATGTTGCATATAAATAGAAGGTGCACCTACCTCATTTGGACATCATTCATTCTCACACATATCTCTCTCTCCTCATTTTATTGGGTCGTACAACTTCAGGGCAACCTTATTATCCTCCACACGTGCGAAGTTTTTCTGCGATTTTCTGTTTCCAGCATTGACCAAGTTGCAAGGAGTTTGAACAACGTTGACTAGGCAGTGTTGACCTTGTTTGACTGTGATTTTTTGTGGGATTATTTCTGTTTGTGCAGGCCGCATTCTTTGGCACAGAAACCAAGATTTTCTATGTTGTTTGACCAACGTTGACCGCAACAAGTTTGACCATAGGTTTGACTCTGTGTTGACCAAGTTTGACTGATATTTTAGGGATTGTTTTGGGTTGATTCAGAGTATTCTTGGAGGCCGAGTTGATTGGGTTTGACCGATCTGATTTGGACGAAGATTTTTGCGAAGTTGACTAGCGTTGACTTTTTGTTTAGAGTATCCTATTGACTGCAGTTTGACTTGACAGATTTGACTGTGTTTTGGGCAAGTGAATTTTGTATATTGTACTCTCTCTCTCTGTGTTGAACTTTTGAAGAATAATAAGAAGACTTGATGAAAGGGTTTCCCCAAATTGGGGTTTTTCCCTGGCATCCGCCAAATATTGTGTCCTCTTGTCTTGGCTTGTCTTCTGTTTTTCATTTATGTTTTATTTGCATTTACTATCATGTTAATGTGATTGCTAATCTAGAAATTGATATTGGGCTAATAAGAAAAATTGAAGTAAATTGCTCTTAAGCATAGAACATATGTTAATTTCTGGTATGTTCTATGCTTAAGCGCAATTTACTTCATTTTTTCTTATTAGCCCAATATCAATTTCCAGATTAGCAATCGCATCAACATGATAGTAAAATGCAGATAAAACATAAACATAAATAGTAGAAGACAAGCCAAGACAAGAGGACACAAGATGTGGTACCAGCTAGGGACAAACCCCAATGTGGGGAAACGCTTGATCAAAACTTCTTATTTTCTTCAATAGGAGAGAGATAGTGCAATGGTAAGCCCCCTCTCTACTTGTGCTTGTTCCAGTTAGCCAACGGTCGCATGGGAATGTTGTGACTAGGGGTTGGACTAAGGTCGCGAGCCCCCTCCTCCTTGTGCCATGGTTGTGTGATGCTACAGGTGACCAGGGGTCGGGGCTGACCGCTTGACCCCTCCTCCAAAACCGACACCAATGAAATTTTAAATAGCTTTTGCGCCCATAGTGGTTAAGAACCACCATGTCGAAGACTTGGTAGAGCTTGGCGTTGGTAGGCTTAAGGTCGAGGGTTCGATCTCACTCGGGCCTTTGGCCTAAACCTTAAAATTTTATTGCGCTTTGGAGGTGCTATGTGGCAGCCGATGATTGGGCTACACAAAACCAATCAAATTCGACCACCTGCACGAACTAGAGCTTGACACTTGGCAACACCCGATTGGTCCGTACCTGCACAATCACTCTGGATGATGTCAACAATACGATAACCCAATCAGCAAATCTGCAAATTTTTTAGTTGTTGGGCCAAACGATCAATATGCGATTACTTGAGCATACGGTGTTGGATTGAGGTGAAACGAACGTTGTTGGATTCACAATGTTGAGCACTTCGACTTGACGTTGGTTTCAAGACTTTCTGGGCACTTTCATTTTTGAACTAAAATTTGATCACCTGATCATGTAGGAACCTGTTGGTTGCATAATTAAATTCCACACGCAGGGCACTCTAAGAGGAAGTGGTTTTCATCCTCGATGTTCCTATTCTCACATATATGACAGATCCTTTCCATCCATGGCGTTTTAGGCACTGCCCAACGACTTGTTTCACTATAGAGCTCTTATAGTGAAAAAAATAAAAAATAAAAAATCATAAATTCTTTTAAATTTTATATATCATTTTCTCTATTAAAATCCATTAATTAAATCTAACCATTTTTCATAAATTTTATTAACAAAATTTAATCACTTATTAATATTAATATTATTTTTATTAAAAAATATATAAATAATAAATAAATAAATAAATCATAAAATCACCATCATTCTTTTGTTAAGTTTTACATATCAATAGATATTTTATTAAAATCCATAATTAAATCTACCCCTCTTTCATAAATTTTATTAACAAAATTTAATCACTTATTAATATTAATATTATTTTTAATAAAAAGTATATAAAAAAACTTATAAAATTACCATCATTCTTTTGTTAAGTTTTACATATCAATAGATAGATACCAATAGTATCCGGTACGTGCGGAAAGAAGTAGGAAAAACAAACCTGCTATCTTCTAATAAACAAATCACATGTTAATTACTCTGCGTGATTTCTGTGTGTTATCTGAATTACTATGAAAAAGAAGCACACGATGGTTGCTAATATATTTTTGGTGTCACGGTATTAATAATTAAAAAACACGATGGTTGCTAATATATTTTTGGTGCCACTGTATTAATTACTCTCCGTGATTTCTTCTAATAAACAAATAAACAAATCACATGTTAATTACTATCCGTGCTTTCTGTTTTATGGTTGAAAGTGACAGCGCAGCACCTTGGAATGAGCATAAACTCTAAAGAACACCAAGGGAAGAATTGTAGGTGGCGTGCCCTACCTACTCACTTTGGGTCGTGGTGACTAAATTATTTGTTAGGCGTGTGAGGTGGCTCACTCGTAAATAAAGAAAGAGGGTCAAGGCAAAAGCGAATCTATAGCTACCAATGATATGACTGTCCGTTCGGATGTCGCCATCCATACTAATTCCACTTACCGACCCATACTTAATCAATTTTCCACATTTGACAGTTCGGATAGATATATTCATATATTTTTTCGAGACACGATGGTTGCTCATATATTTTTGGTGTCACTGTATTAATAATTAAAAAACACGATGGTTGCTAATATATTTTTGGTGTCACTGTATTAATGATATTGAAATTTATCTAGAATATTCTAATAAATGTATTTTATAGTTTATGTAAATCAAAATTAAATTTTTGTTTATTTTGATAAAAATAAAAAATTAAATAATTAATTATATAAAATATTTAAACAATATTTATTCATAAAATTTAAACGTGAACAATTTAATTTACATATTAAAAAATTAAATCTCTCTTAATTCATATTAAATTTTTATTTAAAATAATTCTATACCAATTTTAATTAAAAAACAAAATATCATACATCACATACCATGAATTTACTATATTCGTCCTCCTTAAGAGAGACCAAAAATTTCCACGTCAGCAAGCCCATACTGCACGTAACGCAGAAAGACTCTGCATAAGGCTTCCTCGTATGTTTGATTTTGGACAAGCCACTGAGTTCGTTCGCGTATCTTATCTTGTCATGGATCCCGGTGTCATTGCAAGGGAGAATGAAGGGGAGATTTTGGATGGAAAGCCCAAAATCCCAGAAGGTTTTGTGTTTGATCCCACCAGATTCGAGCAAGACACAGGAAACCTTGCGGCATACGTATGCGGTTTCGATGACGTTCGTGTACTCCCTCACAAAGCACTAGCTCTCGGTAATCTCATCCCTAGCACACTTCAGATGTTTCAGTTAGATATATAATAGTCTTCCTTGCGAGAGTTGGCAGGGTTTTAACTGTGGCTGAAAATAATTGTGCGAATTTAATTCCAGTTTCCTATATTTTCTTGCAATGAGTGGGTTGTGGGGAAAAGGGGGGCAAAAGCGTAATGTTATACTGACCCAATTAGATTACAGCACTTGTAAGCAAAAAATAAATCGGCAGCTAATCAGCATTCACTAAAAAACAGAGAAGCCCTGCACGGAAGAAATATGATGAGAAAGTCTCTGCTAATAACATATGCTTGCAACAATTTCAGTTTACATGATTTCAGTTCCTTGTTTCAAACGGAAGAAGAAAAGGAAGAGGGGCAATTAGAGGCACAATTGACGGCTTTTGTGCAGTTATATCAGCCTTTTGTTTCGAATATTTGATGTTCCTATTCTTGTTCTGTTACTTTGTTGCATGTTCCGATGTGCTATGGGGAATTTGATCCATGCGATTGCGCTTCAAGCAAATTTAGATGATGATTGAAAATCCATTATTATTCTTCAGTAGCCATTCTAAAAGAACTGGTTGCTAAAAGATCTGTTCTTTTGAGCTAACAAAATGGTATCTCAATAATTTTTATAAATAAAAATGAAATAGGTTAGTTTTAATAGTCCTTTCAGTTTTTGGGAATGGAGTATGCCCTAAAACTGCTTCTGTTTCGCTAAGAGCTCCTCTTTCTCAGATATAAAGTAACAGGTTGACCCAAAAGCATTTGGGAGGAGTGAAAGCCTATCTCTTACCGACTGCCAACAGGTAATTCTAGGTGGCGTGGTTTTCCTTGAATAACAATGATGATTCGTGGATAACAGACCGTGATGACTGTCCTCTCCGCTGATTTGATAACTAAATTATGATAAATTTTTCCATTGTAAAAAAAAAAGTCCTTGGAATTCTGAATGCGTGATTGCCCCTTTAAAATTGCATAAAAAATCATATATCACACTAAAAGCTCTTGCGTTATTTATAGCATACTGAGAAATTTCTGCTAGTATATTGGTTTCTGAAATTGTTCTTCTAAGTTGGCTTTTCCAGTAGTTTCTACTGCTACTAAGTTTGAAATAGTACAAGACAATCAAGGACCAGTTAACATGACCAAAGGTGATATTAAGACATGAGTTGGTTGATAGATGGAAAGATCAAAATGTGATCATCTTGCAATTTGAGAGGAGAGCGTAACGATAGAAATAAAAGGAGTACTGTTTTCCCTGTCAGAAGGACAAGAATAAAAGTTGGCACCTTCTTATAATTATTAATTAATTGTGAAGAAAGGGACATGCCAGTCAGGGGAAAAATAGAATTTCAACTGGAGCACATGACAATGATGAAACATTGAGAATATTTTAATTTTCTGGCATACGCAGAACGATATGAATGTGTCTAAATTCTCATCTGCACAAGGTTGTTGCTTGGTGAGATTGTATTTTGCCTAAACATAATTGTGGCCTGGGCCTTGCGGATATACAAGTTCGAAGCAAAGTTCTCTCACTTAAAATAGTAATGAAATGCATACGAGGCAATGAACCTTGCAAGAATCTTGTGGATATCGAAGTTCAAGGCAAAGTGGTGTCACCTAAATAGGTAATCAGATGCATATTGGGCACCGAACCTTGCAAAATTCTTCGTAGATATAGGATAGAACAAGCAAAACACAAAAAGCGTATGAAGGGACCCTTCAATCTGCATGGCACCATTACCTGTTCAAGAGCTTTCAATATAGAAGGTATTTTTATGTCGAAGGGATTGTGGAAAAGTTGGCAAGAGGTCTCCATCATTTGGAACTTGATCTATTGGGTCTTAGAAGGGGCCTTACCATTGGTAATAATGACATTTTGTCCTTTGCTACTAACAGAATTTCATTGTATATGTCGGAAAGGTATGGGGAAGCAGTTGAGTATTAAGAGGATTAATCAGTTGAAGGACCTCTTGGATGCGCAGAAAGAAGATTGGAAAGGATGGAAACATATAGCCAAGAGTATGTTGAGAATTATAGCTTTGGATAGGAACTTGTGCACATATTTAGTGTGAACATGCCAGAAGTAGTTCAAGATGTTTTCCGAAAGTATTTTTATTCTTGGAAAAAGTATTCTATTTTGCAATTCATTTTATTTAAAAAGTAGTGGAAGTCTTATATTTAGCAGTTGACTTTGAAATTGTATCTCTTGCACGACTTAGATTAAGAGTAATTTTAAAATAGATTTTCCACTAAAACTATAAAGATAGGGAAGGTAGGGCCTTTCAACACACTTGAGCAGTTGACCAAGATGAGTGACAGAGATTGGGCAATGAGGAAAGAGTTATTTCCAGCAGCGTGCAGTCTCGTATAGTTGTTCCGTATGGATCTGTGTAGTAGTGCCATACAACCTATACAGTAGAGAACCATTGTTGCTGTTTTTCCTAGCAGTTGTACTCAAACAACTTGTAGAAGCTTAAATTTAGGGTGATTTTGGTAACCATGCAGTGTTGTTTTTTGGGCAGCCTATGGAGATTTGAACGAGTAATTACCTATGTATGAGTTGAAGTTAATTTTTATGTTTCTGATGTTTAATGTCTATCTATTGTGTGATTGATGTTATGGTATGGAATTTAATTTCAGTATTAGTTAAATTCAACAATTTTTTGTTTGATTGAGATCATAAGGAAATTAGTCACCTAGGGGTTGAATTTTCCCATGGTATTAGTGTTAAATTTGGCAACTAGGGCCAAACTCCATCTTGGACAGCTCATATGATGAAGCTGATATTTTTATTGGATTCCTCTTTCCAAGAGGTGTAAGATTGATTTAAAGATCATCTCATTCTAACATGTACAAATGGAATTATAAATTTATTTTGTTTATGGACAAATTGTCAAGGTCGGCTAACAAACTCATGTAGGCTCAGAAGCCCAAAAGACATGTCTTTTCATCCTCAATGTTGCATATAAATAGAAGGTGCACCTACCTCATTTGGACGTCATTCATTCTCACACATATCTCTCTCTCTCCTCATTTGATTGGGTCGTACAACTTCAGGGCAGCCTTATTCTCCTCCACACATGTGAAGTTTTTCTGCGATTTTCTGTTTCCAGCATTGACCAAGTTGCAGGGAGTTTGAACAGCGTTGACCAAGCAGCGTTGACCTTGTTTGACTGCAATTTTTTGTGGGATTATTTCTGTTTGGGCAGGCCGCATTCTTTGGCACATAAACCAAGATTTTCTATATTGTTTGACCAATGTTGACCACAATAAGTTTGACCATAGGTTTGACTCTGTGTTGACCAAGTTTGACTGATATTTTAGGGATTGTTTTGGGTTGATTCAGAGTATTCTTGGAGGCTGAGTTGATTGGGTTTGACTGATCTGATTTGGAGGAAGATTTCTGCTAAGTTGACTAGCATTGACTTTCTGTTTAGAGTATCCTATTGACTGTAGTTTGACTCAACAGATTTGACTGTGTTTTGGGCATGTGAATTTTGTATATTGTACTCTCTCTCTCTCTCTGTTGAACTTTTGAAGAATAATAAGAAGACTTGATGAAAGGGTTTCCCCAAATTGGGGTTTTTCCCTGGCATCCGCCAAATATTGTGTCCTCTTGTCTTGGATTGTCTTCTGTTTTTTATTTATGTTCTATCTGCATTTACTATCATGTTAATGTGATTGCTAATCTGGAAATTGATATTGGGCTAATAAGAAAAATTGAAGTAAATTGCTCTTAAGCATAGAACATACCAGAAATTATGGTATGTTCTATGCTTAAGAGCAATTTACTTCAATTTTTCTTATTAGCCCAATATCAATTTCCAGATTAGCAATCGCATCAGCATGATAGTAAAATGCAGATAAAACATAAACATAATCAGTAGAAGACAAGCCAAGACAAGAGGACACAAGATGTGGCACCAGCCAGGGACAAACCCCAATGTGGGGAAACCCTTGATCAAATCTTCTTATTATCTTCAATAGGAGAGAGATAGTACAAATATACAAAACTGATATTTAATGACGGCAGCAGATAAGGCCTTGACCAGAGAAGTCAATGTTGGTCAAACAGGATAGAAATCTTCCACTAAGTGGCTTGGTCAAACCTAGCCAACATTGGCCTTCAACAGTAAGCTCAATGCATCCTTCTTGCTGTTAGGAAGATCCTCCACATGGCAGCAACAGGCTGCTGCAATCACGATTCAATCTGGTCAACACATTGACCCAACACTCCTCCACAAAATGCTGTTGTCCTCCATTGTTTGCTTGCTGCTCTTGCAAATCTGGTTAGGGCACAATATGCAGCCCTTAACCCTCTATGCTATCAGCAAACTAAGCCCTCCTAGAGCTGTGGTCCACCTAGGAGAGTCTTCCCTTATGCCATGTTGCCTCTTGCAAACATTGTACATCTCAACGTTGCCTTGGAACAACCTTAGCTACTTGCTATGGCTTGCAGCCTAGCAAAGCAGCTAGCTATAACTGCGGTCTCCTACAACAGGCCCAAATAGTCACCTAAACAATAATGTCTTGCCTTCTCCTAAAATCGGCGTACTGCCCAACAAACTAGGCTTCCAGTCTTACCCTAAGACAACCAATCTAAACAGATCTGTTATGACCTTTTCTGTTGTGGCTGGGCTCTTCTTGACTACGGTTAAGGGCCTCATGATAGCGGATTAGGCCTCTCTTTTTCTACGGCTAAGGCTCTTCTTTTGCTAAGTATTAGGGTCTCCTTGCTGCGGAATTAGGGCCTCCCTTAATTGCGGGTTAGAGCTCCTATTGACAACGTATTGGAGCCTTCCCTTTGACTGTGGCTAGGGCTTTTCTTTTACTGCAGATAGATCTCTCTAGACTGTGGCTAGGGCTTTCTTGAGACTATGGCTATGGCTCCTTTTAGATCTGCGGCTAGGGCTAGATCTTCTCACTAGGACTGCGGCTAGATATCTTCTCTAGGACTACGGCTGGATGTCCTTCTTTAGGACTGCGACTAGATCTCCTTTTCTAAGACTTCCGCTAGATCTCCTTCTTGACTTCTCTTGCCACCAAACCCAAACGAGTGGAGAGATATCATGGGATATGTGCTTTAACAAATGGCTTGAGGTCTCCTCTATTTAAATGCAACGTTGAGGTTGAGTTGGGGGTAATTTGGTTGCTGGCCAACCTTGACAAATTGTCAAATAATATATATAGAAATTCATATCTCCATAAATACATGTCGGAATCAGATGATCTTTAGATCAGTCCTATGGCTCTTGTAGAGAGGAATCCAAGAAAAATATTAGCTACCATAAATAAGATGACCCACATGGAGTCTAGCTCTAGTTACCAATTTTAACACTCCCTCTCAACTAGGGAGAAATCCATCTATTAATCCATGTGCCATCAATGCACTGCTCTGCTCTCCTCTACTCTGCTCGGCTAAATTATGAAGAAGAAGAAGTGATCGAGAATGTATCACACCATTCTCTATTGACATGAAGTCAGTCCCAGATGAATGAGAGTGTTTCATACCACTCTTACTGATCCAAAATCAGTTCCAAATAGAGTGTCTCATTCCACTCTTACTGACCCAAAGTCATTTCCAATTGATCCTAGATCAATATAGGTCATCTTAGCATAGGGAGTACAGTAGTACACGATGCATCCATCGGTAGTACTATGGTCCCTATCCTTATTTCCCTACTCATTGGCCAGATGAGGGGTATTTCCCATGAGTTCCAGACTGCATGGGTAAGATGTCTTAGCAGGAGAAGGATGAACCACTCATCATTCCTACATGTCGCCATGGGGTATCACAGGGGAAGGTTGAACCACTCACCCTATACACAACAAATCACTAGGGGAAGGTTGAACCACTCACCCTATGATTGTGTCTCAGCAAGAGAAGGATGAACCACTCATCCTGCCTACATAGCAAACCACTAGGGGAAGGATGAACCACTCACCCTATGACTGCTCATCGCTCCAAGAAGTACCCCAAGCCCCTCGAAGATCCCAGAGCTCAATATCCATATCATACAGGACCCTCAGGAGAGAGTCTCTCCATGAATCCTAGTCGTTCTCGAAAAGTCAAGAATTTGACCTTTCCCAGGGGCTTCATCAGAATATAGGTGACCTACTCATCAATCCCAATATGATAGAGCATTATTGCTCCTTGTTGTACCATATCTCGGACAAAGTGGTACCTGATGTCTATATGCTTGGAGAGATCATGAAATACGGGATTCTCTGACAATCAGATCCCACTATGGTTGTCACAGAGGATCACGGTGGTATCCAACACATGTCCAAACATCTCACTAAAGAGCTTTCACAACTAGACAGCTTCATAGGATGCCATACTCACAGCTATGTATCCAGCCTCAGTGATGATCAAAGAAACCAACTTTTGCTTCCTGCTCATCCAGGATATCGAAGTAGAACCCAAAGAGAAACAACACCTAGAAGTGCTCTTTCGATCCATCACACTGCTTGCCCAATCAGCATCAGAATAACCATGCAGTCCCTCATCTTCGGCAATGTATCTCAGTCCATGAGTGATTTTGCCCCGAAGATATCTTAGAAGATTCTTGGCACCAATCCAATGTGTGTGATGAGGCTCAACCATATATTAGCTCAACGTGTTAACTGCAAAACATATATCCATACGGGATTTCACCAAGAACATCAGTGCTCCTATGAGTTGACGATACTCAGATGCATTTCCCAATTCCGGTCTGGTAGCACTATTGCATAAAATATTAAAGATAAGCTCCATTGGGGTAGTCACAGGCTTGCAGTCCACCATTCCAAATTCGGAATCAAACTCCTTCTTATGTTTGTAAATGAGAGGGACTCCACCCGTCAAAAAGAGTTTGTCCACATAAAGTACCAGTATGAGAGGATTATCATCTTCAACCTTAAAGTAAAGGTTTGGATCGAATTCACTCCTAGTGAATCTCAACTTCATCATATAGCTGTCAATCCTCTCAAACCAAGCCCGGGTTGCTTGCTTCAACTCATAGAGAGGTTTCTTTAATCTGTATACATGAGGTTCCCGATCATGAACCTCAAACGCATTGGGTTGTTCCACATCTGTGGTCTTTCTATTACTTGTAAGTTTTCCCTTGGTACATCCCGGACATATACCTTCATGCTCTTCTTTGAACTCGGGCATCCCTGTCACCATCTGTCTCATATCGGGTAGGGCCTTGTAATGAAGATGGGAAAACCTCCGGTGCCATAGTTCAGATTGTAGAGATGTGTTACAAGACATGGTCCCCAATGGACTTCCTGCAACTTGATACAAAGTGCCAACCCTAAACCCAAGAGTAAAAGCATCTTTAAAATTCCTTTTCCAAACACGTACCTTTCCATCGATGAATGCCACCTTGTAACCTTTGTCTTCCATTGCTGAAATGGACACCAGGTTCTTCTTGAGATCAAGTACATATAGAACTTCTTGTAAATGAATCGAGTTACCCTGATTCAATTGAAGGGTAACATTCCCTACACCCTTTATGAGATAGGTGGCATCGTCTCCAAGAATAATCTCCAAGTTTGTTTCCTTCTCTATCAGATTAGAGAGAGCTTCCTTGTATCTGGTGAAGTGCCTTGAAGCACCACTATCAATAAGCCAATTTCCCAAAGTGTTCGGAGGAGAGGTGGTGGAGAGGGCCGATATAAGATAATACTTCTTTTGCTTATTATTAACAACATTTGATTCTTCATACTTGGAATTCCTAGATTTCTTGGAGGGTCGACCATTTGCTTGATGTCCCGCATTCCTTTTTCCTTTTCCATTGTACCTATCATTCCTTCGATCATTGTTGATGAAGTTGCCCCTGGAGTGATTATGATCATCATCATGTGATGTGTCCCTTATATTTGTACACTCCCTTGCATAGTGGCCAAACTTATTGCAACACAAAGCATCTTCCTTTCCTTCCACCCTTAGATTCGGGCTTTCCATTGAAGTGTCCTTTAGACCCTGTATTATTTCTCCTTCTAGCATGAGTGGAGAAAGAAGTGGGGTTGCCTCTATTAGAAGGCATTTCTTGCTCCACCATTATTTTTCTTTCTGAATGCATCTTGACATCAATTCTTGAAATCCCGGAATTCAATCATTATTGAGTATAGTGGTTCTAAATATATACCACTTGGGTGGGAGTCCTCTAAGGGTAGTGATAGTAAGTTCCCTGTCAGGAATGACTTCTCCAATCGATAGAAGATCATTCGTGATCTCAGTGATCTTTAAGAAGTAGGATTGAATATCCTCATTCTTGACCTTCTTAATATCCTTCAACTTATTTTTGAGAAACAAAATTTGATTTGCATCACTAACCTTGAACATGCTTACCAATCTACCGTAGATCTCCTTGGAAGTGTTTAGATCGGAGATGTAGGCAACCAGACGCTTGTCAATGGAATCTCTAATAATCTTCTTCACTTTGACTTCAGCCTTGGTGTACTTGTTCTTTGTAGCAGTCAGTGTATTTGATGGAGGCTCAGGGATTTTACCCTTCACATAATCCAACACTTCTTGTTCTTCCAATGTCAAATCAAGAGACATCTTCCATCCATGACAGTCATAATTTTCGTGGAGCTTGTCTTCAGCCGAGAAGTGGGATGAGGAACCCATTGAGCCTTTTGTTCTTTCCAACTGCCTTTGGTGATTGCTCTTTCACTCTTGTTTGGGCTTTGTCTTCACCTCAGCTCTGATACCATGTTAATTTTTTGTATGTTGTATGCTTAAGAGCAATTTGCTTCAATTTTTCTTATTAGCCCAATATCAATTTCCAGATTAGCAATCACATCAGCATGACAATAAAATGCAGATAAAACATAAACATAAACAATAGAAGACAAGCCAAGACAAGAGAACACAAGATGTGGCACCAACTAGGGACAAACCCCAATGTGGGGAAACACTTGATCAATCTTCATATATTCTTCAATAGTTCAGCAGAGAGAGATAATACAAATATACAAAACTGATATTTAATGACAGCAACAGATAAGGCCTTGACCATAGAAGTCAATGCTGGTCAAACATGATAGAAATCTTCCACTAAGTGGCTTGGTCAAACCTAGCCAACATTGGCCTTCAACATTAAGCTCAATTCATCCTTCTTGTTGTTAGGAAGATCACACACATTGCAACAACAGGCTGCTGCAATCACGATTCAATCCGGTAAACACATTGACCCAACACTCCTCCACAAAATGTTGTTGTCCTCCACTATTTGCTTGTTGCTCCTGCAAATCTGCTCAGGGCACAATATGCAGCCCTTAACCCTCTACACTGTCAGCAAACTAAGCCCTCCTAGAGCTGCGGTCCACCTAGGAGAGTCTTCCCTTAAGCCATGCTACCTCTTGCAAGCATTATATATCTCAATGCTGCCTTGGAACAACCTTAGCTGCTTGCTATTGCTTGCAGCCTAGCAAAGCAACTAGTTGTAATTGCAGTCTCCTACAACAGGCCCAAACAATCACCTAAACAACAATGTCTTGCCTTCTCCTGAACTTGGCTTACTGCCCAACAAACTCGGCTTCTAGTCTTACCCTAAGACAACCAATCTAAACAGATCTATTATGACCTTTTCTACTGCGGCTAGGCTCTTATTGATTGCAGTTAAGGGCCTCCTTATGACAGTGGATTAGGTCTCGCTTTTTCTATGGCTAGGAATCTTCTTTTGTTGTGTATTAGGGTCTCCTTACTGCAGAATTAGGGCCTCCCTTAACTGCAGGTTAGAGCTCCTCTTGATAGCATATTGGAGTCTTCCCTTTGACTGCGGCGAGGGTTTTTCTTTTGCTGTGGATAGGTCTCTCTAGACTGCAGCTAGGGCTTTCTTGAGATTGTGGCTATGGCTCCTTTTAGATTTGCGGCTAGGGTTGGATCTCCTCACTAGGACTGCAGTTAGATATCCTCTCTAGGACTGCGGCTGGATCTCCTTCTCTAGGACCATCGCTAGATCCCCTTCTTGACCTCTCTTGCCACCAAACCAAAATGAGTGGAGAGACATCATGAGAGATGTGTTTAAACAAATGGATTAAGGTCTCATCTATTTAAATGCAATGTTGAGGTTGAGATGAGTTAATTTGGTTGCTAGCTGACCTTGACAAATTGTCAAATAATATAAATAAATTCATATCTTCATAAATACATGTTGGAATCAGATGATCTTTATATCAATCCTACACCTCTCGGAGAGAGGAATCCAAGAAAAATATCAGTTGTCATAAATAAGATGACCCACATGGAGTTTGGCCCTAGTTGCCAATTTTAACAACATACCATTGTTATCTAAAATTAACATGGCATCAGAGCTGAGGTGAAGACAAAGCCCAAGCAAGAGTGAAAAGAGAAATCACTAAGATTTTTTGGAAAAGAACAAGAGTCAATGGCCTCTGCATCTTACTTCAATCCTGATGACAAGCTCAATGATAAGTTTGATTGTCATGCATGGAAGATGTCTCTTGATTTAACTTGGGAAGAGCAGGATGTTATAGATATTAATATTTTTTTAAATAAAAAAAATTATATAAATAAAAAAATCATAAAATCACCATCATTCTTTTATTAAATTTTACATATCAATAGATATCATTTTCTTTATTAAAATCCATAATTAAATCTACCCCTTTCATAAATTTTATTAACAAAATTTAATCACTTATTAATATTAATATTATTTTTAATAAAAAAATATATATATATAAAAAAACTTATAAAATTAACATCATTCTTTTGTTAAGTTTTACATATCAATAGATAGATACCCATAGTATCCGGTACGTGCGGAAAGAAGTAGGAAAAACAAACCTGCTATCTTCTAATAAACAAATCACATGTTAATTACTCTGCGTGATTTCTGTGTGTTATCTGAATTACTATGAAAAAGAAGCACACGATGGTTGCTAATATATTTTTGGTGTCACGGTATTAATGATTAAAAAACACGATGGTTGCTAATATATTTTTGGTGTCTTCAAATAAACAAATAAACAAATCACATGTTAATTTTGGGTGTCACTGTATCTTCTAATAAACAAATCACATGTTAATTACTATCCGTGATTTCTGTTTTATGGTGGAAAGTGACAGCGCATAAACTCTAAAGAACACCAACGGAAGAATTGTAGGTGGCGTGCCCTACCCACTCGCTTTGGGTCGTGGTGACTAAATTATTTGTTAGGCGTGTGAGGTGGCAAGGCAAAAGCGAATCTATAGCTACCAATGATATGACTGTCCGTTCGGATGTCGCCATGCTGTCCGTTCGGATGTCGCCATCCATACTAATTCCACTTACCGAACCATACTTAAACAATTTTCCACATTTGACATTTCGGATAGATATATTCATATATTTTTTCGAGACACGATGGTTGCTCATATATTTTTGGTGTCACTGTATTAATAATTAAAAAACACGATGGTTGCTAATATATTTTTGGTGTCACTGTATTAACGAGACACGATGGTTGCTCATATATTTTTGGTGTCACAGTATTAATAATTAAAAAACACGATGGTTGCTAATATATTTTTGGTGTCACTGTATTAATGATATTGAAATTTATCTAGAATATTCTAATAAATTTATTTTATAGTTTATGTAAATCAAAATTAAATTTTTATTTATTTTGATAAAAATAAAAATTAAATAATTAATTATATAAAATATAAATTTAAACGCGACTAATTTAATTTACATATTAAAAAATTAAATCTCTCTTAATTCATATTAAATTTTTATTTAAAATAACTCTATACCAATTTTAATTAAAAAACAAAATATCATACATCACATACCGTGAATTTACTATATTTGTCCTCCCTTAAGGGAGACCAAAAATTTCCACGTCAGCAAGCCCATACTGCACGTAACGCAGAAAGACTCTGCATAAGGCTTCCTCGTACGTTTGATTTTGGACAAGCCACTGAGTGAGTTCGCGTATCTTATCTTGTCATGGATCCCGGTGTCATTGCAAGGGAGAATGAAGGGAAGATTTTGGATGGAAAGCCCAAAATCCCAGAAGGTTTTGTGTTTGATCCCACCAGATTCGAGCAAG
This sequence comes from Pinus tabuliformis, assembly GCA_031772625.1. NCBI lineage: Eukaryota > Viridiplantae > Streptophyta > Pinopsida > Pinales > Pinaceae > Pinus > Pinus tabuliformis. Next base: position 405,822,705 of record CM062804.1, on the reverse strand, counting down.
ACACAGGAAACCTTGCGGCATACGTATGCGGTTTCGATGACGTTCGTGTACTCCCTCACAAAGCACTAACTCTCGGTAATCTCATCCCTAGCACACTTCAGATGTTTCAGTTAGATATATAATAGTCTTCCTTACGAAAGTTGGCAGGGTTTTAACTGTGGCTGAAAATAATTGTGCGAATTTAATTCCAGTTTCCTATATTTTCTTGCAATGAGTGGGTTGTGGGGAAAAGGGGGGCAAAAGCGTAATGTTATACTGACCCCAATTAGATTACAGCACTTGTAAGCAAAAAATAAATCGACAGCTAATCAGCATTCACTAAAAAACAGAGAAGCCCTGCACGGAAGAAATATGATGAGAAAGTCTCTGCTAATAACATATGCTTGCAACAATTTCAGTTTACATGATTTCAGTTCCTTGTTTCAAACGGAAGAAGAAAAGGAAGAGGGGCAATTAGAGGCACAATTGACGGCTTTTGTGCAGTTATATCAGCCTTTTTGTTTCGAATATTTGATGTTCCTATTCCTGTTCTGTTACTTTGTTGCATGTTCCGATGTATGGCCAAAAGGGACTTGGAATTTGATCCATGCGATTGCGCTTCAAGCAAATTTAGATGATGATTGAAAACCCATTATTATTCTTCAGTAGCCATTCTAAAAGAACTGGTTGCTAAAAGATCTGGTTATTTTGAGCTAACAAAATGGTATCTCAGTAATTTTTATAAATAAAAATGCAATAGGTTAGTCTTAATAGTCCTTCCAGTTTTTGGGAATGGACTACGCCCTAAAACTGCTTCTGCTTGGCTAAGAGCTTGTCTTCTTCGGATATAAAGGAACAGGTTGACCCAGAAGCCTATCCCTTGCAGACTGCTGACAAGTAATTTTAGGTGGCGTGGTTTTCCTTGAATAACAATGATGATTTGTGGATAACAGCCCGTGATGACGGTCCTCTCTACTGATTTGATAACTGAATTATGATAAGTTTTTCCCATGTAAAAAAAAGTCCTTTGAATTCTGAATGTGTGGTTGCGGCTTTAAAATTGCATGAAAAATCATATATTACACTAAAAGCTCTTGCATTATTTATAGCATACTGAGAAATTTCTGCTAGTACATTGGTTTCTGAAATTGTTTTTCTAAATTGGCTTTTCCAGTAGCTTCTACTGCTACTAAGTTTGAAATAGTACAAGACGACCAAGGACCAGTTAACATGACCAAAGGTGATATTAAGACATGAGTTGGTTGATAGATGGAAAGATCAAAATGTGATCATCTTGCAATTTGAGAGGAGAGCGTAACAATAGAAATGAAGGGAGTACTGTTTTCCCTGTCAGAAGGACAAGAATAAAAGTTTGCACCTTCTTATAATTATTAATTAATTGTGAAGAAAGGGACATGCCAGTCAGGGGAAAAATAGAATTTCAACTAGGAGCACATGACAATGATGAAACATTGAGAATATTTTAATTTTCTGGCATACGCACAACGATATGAATGTGTCTAACTTCTCATCTGCACAAGGTTGTTGCTTGGTGAGATTGTATTTTGCCTAAACATAATTGTGGCCTAGGCCTTGCGGATATAAAAGTTCGAAGCAAAGTGTTCTCACTTAAAATAGTAATCAAATGCATACGAGGCAATGAACCTTGCAAGAATCTTGTGGATATCGAAGTTCAAGGCAAAGTGTTGTCACCTAAATATGTAATCAGATGCATATTGGGCAACGAACCTTGCAAAATTCTTCGTAGATATAGGATAGAACAAGCAAAGCACAAAAAGCGTATCAAGGGACCCTTCAATCTGCATGGCACCATTACCTGTTCAAGAGCTTTCAATATAGAAGGTATTTTTATGTCGAAGGGAATGTGGAAAAGTTGGCAAGAGGTCTCCATCAATTTGGAACTTGATCTTTTGGGTCTTAGAAGGGGCCTTACCATTGCTAATAATGACATTTTGTCCTTTGCTACTAACAGAGTTTCATTGTATATGTCGGAAAGGTAGGGGGGAAGCAGTTGAGTATTAAGAGGATTAATCAGTTGAAGGACCTCTTGGATGCGCAGAAAGAAGATTGGAAAGGATGGAAACATATAGCCAAGAGTATGTTGAGAATCATAGCTTGGATAGGAACTTGTGCACATATTTAGTGTGAACATGCCAGAAGTAGTTCAAGATGTTTTTGGAAAGTATTTCTATTCTTGGAAAAAGTATTGTGTTTTGCAATTCATTTTATTTAAAAAGAAGTTAAAGTCTTATATTTAGCAGTTGACTTTGAAATTGTATCTCTTGCACGACTTAGATTAAGAGTAATCTTAAAATAGATTTTCCACTAAAACTATAAAGATAGGGCAAGGTAGAGCCTTTCAATACACTTGAGCAGCTGACCAAGATGAGTGACAGAGATTGGGCAATAAGGAAAGATTTATTTCCAGCAGTGTGCAGTTTCGTATAGTTGTTCCGTATGGATCTGTATAGAATTGCCATACAACCTATACAGTAGAGAACCATTGTTGCTGTTTTTCCTAGCAGTTGTACTCAAACAACTTGTAGAAGCTCAAATTTAGGGTGATTTTGGTAACCATGCAGTGTTGTTTTTTGGGCAGCCTATGGAGATTTGAAGGAGTAATTACCTATGTATGAGTTGAAGTTAATTTTTATGTTTCTGATGTTTAATGTCTAGCTATTGTGTGATTGATGCTATGGTATGGAATTTAATTTCAGTATTAATTAAATTCAACAATTTTTTGTTTGATTGAGATCATAAGGACATTAGTCACCTAGGGGTTGAATTTTCACATGGTATTAGTGTTAAATTTGGCAACTAGGGCCAAACTCCACCTTGGACAGCTCATATGATGAAGCTGATATTTTTATTGGATTCCTCTTTCCGAGAGGTGTAAGATTGATTTAAAGATCATCTCATTCTGACATGTACAAATGGAATTATAAATTTATTTTGTTTATGGACAAATTATCAAGGTCGGCCAGCAAACTCATGTAGGCTCAGAAGCCCAAAAGACATGTCTTTTCATCCTCAATGTTGCATATAAATAGAAGGTGCAGCTACCTCATTTGGACATCATTCATTCTCACACATATCTCTCTCTCCTCATCTGATTGGGTCGTACAACTTCAGGGCAGCCGCCTTCTCCTCCACACGTGCGATGTTTTACTGCGATTTTCTGTTTCCAGCATTGACCAAGTTGTAGAAAGTTTGAACAGCGTTGACCGGGCAGCGTTGACCTTGTTTGACTGCGATTTTTTGTGGGATTATTTCTGTTTGGGCAGGCCGCATTATTTGGCACAGAAACCAAGATTTTTTGTGTTGTTTGACTAGCATTGACCGCAACAAGTTTGACCATACGTTTTACTCTGTGTTGACTAAGTTTGACTGATATTTTCGGGACTGTTTTGGGCTGATTCAAAGTATTCTTGGAGGCCGAGTTGATTGGGTTTGACCGATCTGATTTGGAGGAAGATTTCTGCTAAGTTGACTAGCGTTGACTTTCTGTTTAGGGTATCCTATTGACTGCAGTTTGATTGTGTTTTGGGCAAGTGAATTTTGTATATTGTACTCTCTCTCTGTGTTGAACTTTTGAAGAACAATAAGAAGACTTGATGAAAGGGTTTCCCCACATTGGGGTTTTTCCTTGGCATCCCCAAATATTGTGTCCTCTTGTCTTGGCTTATCTTCTGTTATTTATTTATGTTCTATCTGCATTTACTATCATGTTAATGTGATTGCTAATCTAGAAATTGATATTGGGCTAATAAGAAAAATTGAAGTAAATTGCTCTTAAGCATAGAACATATGTTAATTTCTGGTATGTTCTATGCTTAAGAGCAATTTACTTCAATCTTTCTTATTAGCCCATAATCAATTTCCAGATTAGCAATCGCATCAGCATGATAGTAAATGCAGATAAAACATAAACATAAACAATAGAAGACAAGCCAAGACAAGAGGACACAAGATGTGGCACCAGCTAGGGACAAACCCCAATGTGGGGAAACCCTTGATCAATTCTTCTTATATTCTTCAATAGTTCAGCAGAGAGAGATAGTACAAATATACAAAACTGATATTTAATGACAGCAGCAGATAAGGCCTTGACCAGAGAAGTCAATGTTGGTCAAACAGGATAGAAATCTTCTGCTAAGTGGCTTGGTCAAACCCAACCAACATTGGCCTTCAACAGTAAGCTCAATGCATCCTTCTTGCTGTTAGGAAGATCCTCCACATGGCAGTGACAGGCTGCGGCAATCACGATTCAATTTGGTCAACACACTGACCCAACACTCCTCCACAAAATGCTGCTATCCTCCACTGTTTACTTGCTGCTCTTGCAAATTTGGTTAGGGCACAATATGCAACCCTTAACCCTCTACGCTATCAGCAAACTAAGCCCTCCTAGAGCTGCGGTCCACCTAGGAGAGTCTTCCCTTATGCCATGCTGCCTCTTGCAAGCATTGTATATCTCAATGCTGCCTTGGAACAACCTTAGCTGCTTGCTATGGCTTGCAACCTAGCAAAGCAGCTAGCTGTAACTGCAACCTAGCAAAGCAGCGAGCTGTAAAATCGGCGTACCGCCCAACAAACTTGCTTGCAGTCTTACCCTAAGACAACCAATCTAAACAGATCTGTTATGACCTTTTCTGCTGCGGCTGGGCTCTTCTTGACTGCGGTTAAGGGCCTCCTTATGACAACGGATTAGGCCTCTCTTTTTCTGCGGCTAGGGCTCTTCTTTTGCTACGTATTAGGGTCTCCTTGCTGCGGAATTAGGGCCTCCCTTAACTGCGGGTTAGAGCTCCTCTTGACAACGTATTGGAGCCTTCCCTTTGACTGTGGCTAGGGATTTCTTTTGCTGCAGATAGGTCTCTCTAGACTGCGGCTAGGGATTTCTTGAGACTGTGGCTATGGCTCCTTTTAGATCTGCGGCTAGGGCTAGATATTCTCACTAGGACTGCGGCTAGATCTCCTCTCTAGGACTACGACTGGATGTCCTTCTTTAGGACTGGGGTTAGATCTCCTTCTCAACTTTAAATAAGGTTTGCATTGCAGATGGATTAATAGATGGATTTCTCCCTAGTTGAGAGGGAGTGTTAAAATTGGCAACTAGGGCCAGACTCCATGTGGGTCATCTTATTTATGGTAGCTAATATTTTTCTTGGACTCCTCTCTACAAGAAGTGTAGGATTGATCTAAAGATCATCTGATTCCGACATGTATTTATGGAGATATGAATTTATTTAAAGTTAGCAATGCAAGCCAAGTTCTCTTCCTCAAGAACAAGTTGAAGGACATAAAGAAGGGAAGAGGTGAAGATATCCAATTCTACTTCATGAGGATTACTGAGATAAAAATTGTCTTCTTTCAATTAGAGAAGTTATTGCTGATAGGGAACTCACTCTGATTTCCCTTGGAGGTCTCCCTTATGAATGGCATGTGTTCAACACAACTGTCCTCAACAATGAAAGGATTCCAGGTTTTAATGAATTGTTGACTAGATGCACTCAAGAAGAAACATGGATGATGGAGAGAGACATGCCTTCAAATAGGAATGAACCTATTGCATTCTCCGTTCATGCTAAAAAGAAGAACAATGCAGGTTCAAAGAAGAAATGTCGAGGAAGACTAGGATTCAAAGATGGAAGGAAAGGAAGATGCTTCATTTGTAACGTGTTTGATGACTATACTAGGGAGTGTCCTAATAGAAGGTATACACCTCATGATTATGACAACCACAACCACAACAATTTCAGGGGCAGCAATAATCAAAGGAATGGCATATTCAACAACAAAGGAAAAAGGAATGCTCTGCTACTCAACATGGAAATGGTTGACTTCTCAAAAAATCAAGAAACTTTAGGTATGATGAATCTATTGTTGTAGATAACAAGCAAAAATAATTTTATCTTATATCTGCCCTTTGTACTGCCTCTCCACCGGATACCTTGGGAAATTGGTTGATTGATAGTGGTGCCTCAAGGCACTTACTGGGTAGAAGAAAGCTCTTTCAAATCTGATAGAAAATGATACAAATTTGGAAATCTTTCTTGGAGACAATGCCACCTATCCCGTGAAGGGAGTTGGGAATGTTACTCTTCAATTGAATCAAGGTAACACCATTCATCTACAAGAAGTAATATATGTACCCAATCTAAAGAAGAACCTGGTATCTATCTCGTTAATGGAAGATAAAGGATTCAAGGTGGCATTCATTGATGGAAAGGTACATGTTTGGAATAGAAATTTCAAAGAAGCATTTACTCTTGGATTCAGGGTTGATAGCCTCTATCAAGTTGGAGGAAGCACATTAGGAGATATGTCTTGTGACACATCTCTTCAATCCCAATTATGGCACCAGAGTTTTGCTCATCTACATTATAAGGCTCTACCCGATGTGAGGAAGATGGTGATAGGTATGCCCGAATTTAAAGTAGAACATGAAGGTGTTTGTCAGGGATGTGCCGAAGGAAAACATACAAGGGGACCATTCCCCTCAAGTGATAGCAAGACTACTGACATTTTTCAATTGGTTTATTTTGATCTATCTGGTATGATTCTCGTGACATCTTTGGGAGGATATTTATATTATGCTATCTTTGTGGATGATTTCTCTCGCAAAACTTGGATATATTTCTTGAAGAAGAAGGACGAAGTATTCTCATGGTTCCGTTCTTTCAAAGCCTTGATCGAAAATCAAACAGGGAAGAAGATCAAAATATTGAGGACCGATAATGGAATTGAATGAATCAAATGAGTTTAATGACTATTGTAGAGAAGTTGGCATTAAGAGGGAGACTACTACCGCATATACTCGTAAGAAAAATGGCGTTGCTGAAAGGAAGAATTGTTCTATTATAGAAGCCACTCGTGCCATGCTTCATGATCAAAGCCCTCTGAAGTTCTTATGGGCGGAAGCTGCCAACATTGTTGTGTACGTTCAGAATAGATGCCCTCATCAAGCGTTGGACTCCAAAACTCCCGAAGAAGTTTTCACTGATAAGAAACCCGATGTTTCTCACTTTAGAATTTTTGGTAGCTCTGTATATTTTCATGTGCCGAAGGAAAAGAGAAGAAAATTAGATGCATTTGGGAAGAAAGGAACATTTGTGGGCTACAGTGAAACTTCCAAGGCATATAGAATCTATGTGCCTGGTCAAAGAGAAGTGGAGAAAAGTCATGATGTCACCTTTGATGAAGATGCTGCCCTTGGTAAGATTAGTAACCTTCCTATTCCAAGGAAGGACAAAGAAGCAGATACAGGAAAGCAGGGAGAACCGCAGGATGAGCCGATGCCCGATGTTGAAGGACCAATGGATCCCATTGATCCACTTCCTCATGAGCCCTCCTCCTAAAAAAGGAGACCCTCATGGCTTAGGGAAGCTCTCACAGATGCCGAGAGACATATTGTGCCAAGGGGGACATTTCGTGAAAGTAAGAAGCCGAATAGGTACCAAGGGTACTTTAACTTCCATGAGCACAATTGTTCAAACTGAGCCTTGCAAATTTGAAGAAGATGTGAAGCACCAAGTTTGGAAGGATTCTATGAACGAAGAGTATGAGTCGATCATCTGGGATGTGGTCCCTAGACCCAAGGACAAATCTGTTGTCACCTCGAAATGGCTCTATAAGAGTAAGCATGGAGCTGATGGAAGTGCTGAAAAATTCAAGGCCAGATTTGTTGCTCAAGGCTTCTCTCAAATGGAAGGTGTGGACTACAGTGAGATATTTGCACTAGTTTCTCGATATACCACCATCCGTTCTATCATAGCCCTTGTTGCCTCGCAAGGATGGAACCTACACTAGATGGATGTCAAAACCGCCTTTTTGCATGGTTCAATCAAGGAGGAAGTCTACGTAGAACAACCCGAGGGGTTCGAATTTCAAGATCGTCAGACACATGCATGTGGGTTGAAGAAATCCCTTTATGGGTTGAAGCAAGCTCCCCAAGCTTGGTATGAGAGGATCGACAACTATCTGATGAAGCTGGGTTTTACAAGAAGTGAAGTTGATCCGAACCTTTACTTTAAGGTTGAGAATGACATACCTCTCATCTTGGTACTTTATGTGGACGATCTCTTTCTGACAGGTGTAGACCCTCTTATTCATCAATGTAAGAGGGAGTTGGCTTCCGAGTTTGAAATGAAGGACCTAGGACCTATGTTACTTGGGAGCGGGAGCGGGAGCGAAAACGGAAGCAAGAGCGACCATTTTCAAAAGCTCTCGGTTTGGGAGTGAATCTCGGAGCGATTTTTTAAAAATATATATATATTTTTTAATTTTTGATACATATATGTCAACAAAAACATGTAGAATGATGAATTAGATATAAAAAACATAAAAAAACATAGATTGGAACCATATAACAACAATCATCTAGAAGTTATAATCTTCATCAACCACGTCCGCAAGTTAGTAACATAGTAACATACAACATATTGAGTCTCATGATTCATCAATCTTAAAGTTTCAAGATTTCAAAATTCAATATATAACATTTATCATCATTGATCATCAAAGTTGTACTTGTAAGCTAAGTGTAACCATTACAACAAATAATATCTAACATGAAATGAAATGTTATAAAATGAAATGAAATGAAACAACTTTCAACTTTCATGAAGCATCATATTCATAATTCATTACTAATGAGTTATAATTGCCAACTTCAAACTTAAATTGTCATATATTGTTTAAATAAATATCATAATAAATATGAAAGATTCAATAGTTATAAAAGCTACTAGAAACTAGAAAAGATAGGTAAATCTATTATCTATTTCTTATGCTTGGGCCTCTTGCCACCACGAGAAATGTCTAATTTTTTAGTCTTGTTGCAAAATCAGGATATTTGTCATTAATATCACCCTCCAAGCATTAATATCCAAAGGTATCTTTGTCATTACCTTTGTATCTATATAGGGATCTTTGTCATTAATATCACCCTCTAAGCATTAACATAAGATAGAAAAAGCATAGCATGTCAAGTCAAGATTTTGTTTGAGTGATGCATACATTTTTAGGAGGGTCATGATAGAGGAGTTAGACAACCAATGTCACTAACATCAAGGTACATAGAGGGATTGGTGCTCTTGATTAAATACGAGTTCCATACCCTAATACATGAAAAAATTCAATGGAAACATTGCAATACCCCAATCATGAAATCCTGAAAAACTGATAAGTCTGCTGGATTTTGAATGAAATCTAAAATTCTACTTTCTCCATATGAAATCCAATGAGGACGAAACCACTCTCAAACATCCTGAGTCATTTCATGGTAATGTTAAAAATTTAAGTAAAAGGATGAAAATGAAGATTAAGGAGAATGTCACTTTTACTTTAAGAATTTAACATTACCATGAATAGCATATCAATACTAGGGCCTAGACTTGATCATTAAGCTGCCCCATCCAAAAACTATTTGTTTCTTTCAAAACAAATTCCATTTCGAACATTACTACAAAAAAAAAGCAAAAAAGGCAAAATGCTCCTGAAAAGGCAGTGAGCACGCTCCCGACCCGCTCCCGAGTCGCTCCCGCCCGGAAGGCGGATTGGGAGCGGGAGCGGGGGGGGAGGGGCGCTCCCCTGCAACATAGCCTAGGACTGATGCATTATTTCCTAGGGTTGGAGGTCTGGCAAAAGCCATGTGAGATTTTCCTTTTTCAAGGAAAATACATTGTGAAGCTACTTGAAAGATTTGGGATGGTGGACTGCAAGTCCGTATCTACTCCAATGGAACTTAACTTCAAGAAGTTATGCGGAAGTGCTGCTGGGCCCAATTTGGGAAATCCTTCTAAGTATTGTCAATTCGTGGGGGCCCTGATGTTCTTGGTGAACTCCCGTCTGGACATATGCTTTGCAGTGAATACATTGAGTCAGTTTATGATCGAGCCTCATCCCACACATTGGATTGTTGCAAAGAATCTTCTGAGATATTTTCGGGGCACAGTCACCTATGGACTGAGTTAGATTGCCGGGAATGTGAGGCTCCAAGGTTATTTTGATGCTGACTGGGCTAGCAGTGTGGTGGATCGTAAAATCATATTAGGATGTTGCTTCTCTCTAGGTTCTTCTTCGATATCCTAGATGAGCAAAACGCAGAAGTCGGTTGCTTTGAGAACTGCCGAGGTTGAATATATTGCTGCTAGTATGGCTTCCTGTGAAGTTGTTTGGTTGAGGAATCTCTTTACTAAGTTGTTTTGACATGCGCTGGATACCACCGTGATCTATTGTGACAACAAAAGTGGGATTCATCTTTCTGAGAATCCCGTGTTTCATGACCGCTCCAAGCATATTGATATCAATTACCACTTTGTTCGGGATATGGTACAACGGGGAGCAATAAGGCTCTGTCACATTGGGACTTATGATCAGGTCACAGATATTCTTACGAAGCCCTTGGGGAAGGTCAAATTCTTAACCTTTCGTGAACGACTTGGAGTCGTGGAGAGACCCTCTTATGAGGGTCCCGTTTGATTTGGATATTGAGCTCTGGGAGCTCCGGGGGGCTTGGGGTACTTCTTGGAGCGATGAGTGACCATAGGGTGAGTGGTTCACCTTCCCCTAGTGGTGCGCAATGTACAGGGTGAGTGGTTCACCTTCCCTTGTGATACCCCATGATGGTTGAGATATGCATAGGATGAGTGGTTCACCTTCTCCTATGGCATATGAGCAGGATGAGTGGTTCACCTTCTCCTGCCGATACATCCTACCCATGTAGTCTGGGACTCATGGGAAGTACCTCTCATCTGGCCAATGAGTAGGGAAATGAGGATAGGGACCATAGTACTACCGATGGACGCATCGTGTACTACCGTACTCCCTATGTTAGGATGTTTGATATTGAACTGGGATCATTGGAGACTGACTTCTCGTCAATAGAGAGTGGTATGATACACTCTTGATTATTGGAGATTGCCTTCGGGTTAGTGGAGAATGGTATGAAACATTCTCGATCATTTCTTCTTCACAATTTCTTCATGGTTCAGCAGAGCAGGGATGACAGGGATGGTACAGATTGTTAGATGGTTTGGCAGGTGGAGTTCTTCCTAGTTGAAAGGGAGTGTTTGTTAAAATTGGCAACTAGGGCCAAACTCCATATGGGTCATCTTATTCATGGATGATAATATTTTTATTAGATTCCTTTTATCAAGAGGTGTAGGATTGATTTAAAGATCATCCGATTCTGATAAGTATTTATGGAGATATGAATTTATTTCGATTATGGTATAATTATCAAGCCGACCTACAACTCATGTAGGCTCAGAAGCCCAACAGTCGCATCTATTCAAACACCAACAGTTGTGTATAAATACAGGAGGGCTTTTCCTCATTTGGATTCACTCAACTCATCACATCTCCCTCTCTTTCTCCTGTGCAGAAAAGAGGTTCTTCTCCTACTGTGCAGAAAGAGACTCTTCTCTCACACGTGTGGAAGGAAGGTGCAGAATTTAGGGTTGCAACTGCAGAATCAAATTTTGACCAACGTTGACCATCAGTCTGCCTCCCAAAATTGCGTTGTAGGTGTATTTGGATCTCCTCTGAAGGCCACATTTTTTGGTGAAGGAATCAAGCCGATCCGACGGTCATTTTGAAAGATATTGTTTGCCCTAGTTCGCTGATCTAGGGTTTGTCGCTGCTAATGTAAATCATATTTATGTACTATTTCTCTCTGCTGAATTATTGAAGATAAAGGAAGATTTGATCAAAGGGTTTCCCCACATTGGGGTTTGTCCCTGGTTAGCCACCACATCTTGTGTCTCTTGTCTTGGCTTGTTTTCTGCTGATCGTTTAATGTTCTATCTGCACTTTACTTTATGTACATGTGATTGCTAATGTGTGGATAATAATAAGAAAGATAAGTAAATTGTTATAAGCATAGAACATACCATAACGTAACATGGTATCATAGCTGAGGTGAAGACAAAGCCTGAGAAAGAGCAAGAGCAATCACCGAAGAGGAGATTGGCAAGGCTATCCTAAAAGAACTATGGGGTCCTCATCACTCTTCCCTAGTGAGGACAAGCTCCGTGAGAAAGCTGACTATCACGGATGGAAGATGTCTATCGATCTAACCTTAGAAGATCAAGGAGTGTCGGACCATGTGAGAGGCAATATTGTTGAGCCTCCATCAAATGCATCTGCTGCTGCCAGGAACAAATGGAAAACCAATGAAGTCAAAACAAAGAAGATCATCCGGGACTCTATCGACAAGCGCTTGGTGGCCTACATCTTCGACCTGAACACCTCCAAGGAAATCTACGATAGACTGGTGAGTTTATTTAAAGTTAATGATGTAAATCAAGTTTTGTTTCTTAGAGATAAGCTGAAGGAAATTAAGAAGGGCAAATATGAGAGTATGTAAGCATACTTCTTAAGAATCACCGAAATCAGGAACGATCTCCTATCTATTGGGGAGACTATTAGGGAAATGGCACTCACGACTCTTGGAGGATTACCATTTGGATGGTACGTGTTTAGGACTACTCTTCTGAACAATAATGTAATTCCTGGTTTCGAGGAATTAATGGCTAGATGCATTCAAGAAGAAACAATGGTAGAAGAGCAAGAAATGTCCATGCCTAAAGTTCCTCCTGTTGCCTTTTCTTCTCATGCTAAGAAAAGAAATAATTCTAGGACTAAATAAAAAAGAAAGGCTGGACCTAAGGGTGGAAGAAAAGGACGATGCTACATTTGTGATAAAGCAGGTCACTATGCAAGGGAGTGCCCTGATAGAAAGGACTCACACCGGGACGATAATCAAAATCCCTCTCATGGCAATCAAAGGAATGGCAAATTCAATAGCAAGGGTAAAAGGAGTGCTGGAAATCAAGGAAGAGGACAACCATTCAAGAAGGCTAGAAACTCCAGGTATGAATCCAACATTGTTGAAAATAAGCAGGATGAATATTATCTACCAGCTGCTCTATCTACCTCTGCTCCTTCGGACTCAATGGGAATTTGGCTCATTGATAGTGGTGCCTCAAGGCACTTCACTGGTTACAAAGTTCTACATAATCTGATAGAGAAAGAAACTAACCTGTAAATTGTCCTTGGAGATAATATGAAATATCCCGTGAAAGGTGTAGGCAATGTCTCTCTCAAATTGAATCAAGGTAATACGATCCACTTACAGGAAGTATTATATGTACTTGACCTCAAAAAGAACCTGGTGTCCATCTCGGCAATGGAAGACAAAGGCTACATGGTAACCTTCAGCGATGGCAAAGTACGTATATGGAAAAATAATGTTAAAGATGCCTTCACTCTTGGGTTTCGAGTTGATTCATTATATCAGGTCGGTGGAAGTCCGCTGGGTGTCATGTCTTGTGACACATCTCTTCAGTCCGAACTTTGGCATCGGAGGTTTGCCCACCTTCATTACAAAGCTTTATACGATGTAAGACAAATGGTAACAGGGATGCCCGAATTCTAAGTAGAGAAAGAAGGTGTATGTCCGGGATGTGCCGAAGGAAAGCTCAAAAGGGGACCATTCCCCTCAAGCCAAAACAAGACCTTCGATATATTACAACTAGTTCACTCAGACATATCTGGTATGATGCTTGTGAACTCCTTGGGAGGTTATTCATATTACCTTACTTTTACAGATGACTATTCTCGAAAGACGTGGATATACTTCTTGAAAAAGAAGGATGAAGTGTTCTCTTGGTTTCGACACTTCAAAGCCTTGATTGAGAATCAAACCGAAAAGAAGATCAAAATCTTAAGGACTGATAATGGGACTGAATATGAATCTAACGAGTTCCATGATTTTTGTAAAGAGGCTGGCATCAAGAGGGAGACTACTACACCATATACTCCTGAACAGAATGGTGTGGCAGAAAGGAAGAACCGTATGATTGTGGAAGCTGTCCGTGCCATGCTCCATGATCAAAGACTTTGAAGTTTCTATGGGCTAAAGCTGCAAACACTGCTGTATATGTACAAAACCGATGCCCTCATCAAGCATTGGGTTCCAAGACTCCTGAAGAAATGTTCACCGGTAAGAAACCTAACGTATCTCATTTTAGAATTTTTGGAAGCCCTGTATATTTTCATGTGCCGAAAGAGAAAAGGAATAAATTGGGTGCATCTGGAAAGAAAGGAATCTTCGTGGGCTATGGAGAAAATACTAAGGGCTATAGAATCTATGTAGCCGGTCAAAGGGAAGTCGTGATTAGTCATGATGTCACCTTTGATGAAGATATGGCTCTTAGCAAGGTGGACAATCTTCCAACTTTGAGGAGCTCTCAAGAAGTCGACACTAGGGAACCGAAAGAAAAGGATGATGAAACAATGCCTGATGTGGAAGAACCCATGGATCCGATTGATCCTCCTCCACATGAGCCTTCCTCTTCTAGGAAGAGGCCTTCATGGCTTAGGGGGCTACTTGATGATGTTGAAGGACATGCTGCACCCCGAGGAACCTTCCGTGAAAGTAAGAAACCTAACAGGTATCAGGCATACCTGACCATCATGAGCACGATCATACAAAATGAGCCTTCATCATTCTCTGATGCCGTCAAGCATCAAGTATGGAAGGATGCTATGACTGAAGAATATGAGTCTATTGTGAAGAATGACGTCTGGGAAGCAGTTCCCAGACCCCTGGACAAGACAATTGTCACTTCTAAATGGCTTTACAAGATAAAGCATGCAGCAGATGGAAGTACAAAAAAGTATAAGGCTCGTTTTGTTGCTCTTGGTTTCTCCCAGAAGGAAGGTATAGACTATGATGAGATATTTTCACCTGTTGCCAGATATACCACCATCCGCTCGATCATAGCCCTTGCGGCTTCACAAGGATGGAACCTACATCAGATGGATGTCAAGACCATGTTCTTGCATGGTTCGATCAAAGAAGAGGTCTATGTGGAGCAACCCGAAGGATTTGAGATTTATGATCGAAAATCTCATGTATGCAGGTTGAAGAAAACCCTCTATGGGCTGAAGCAAGCACCCCGAGGATGGTATGAGAGGATCGATATCTACTTGATGAAGCTGGGATTCACTAAGAGTGATGTCGATCCTAACCTTTACTTTAAGGTTGAAGATGACAAACCTCTCATACTGGTGCTGTATGTGGATGACCTCTTCCTAACAGGCGCAGACCCTCTCATTCACAAATGTAAGAGGGAGTTGGCTTCTGAATTTGAAATGAAGGACCTAGGACTGATGCACTATTTCCTAGGACTTGAAGTCTAGCGGAAGCTAAGGGAAATTTTCCTATCTCAAGGAAAATATGTGGTGAAGATATTGGAAAGATTTGGTATGGTAGACTGCAAGCCTGTAACTACCCCGATGGAGCTTGACTTCAAGAAGTTAAGCGGTAGTGCTGCTGGACCTGTTTTACAAAATGCTACCGAGTATCGGCAACTCGTCGAAGCATTAATGTTCTTAGTGAACTCCCGTCCAGATATATGCTTCACAGTCAACATATGTTTGAACCTCACCACATACATTGGATTGGCGCCAAGAATTTGTTAAGATATCTTCATGGCACAATTACATATGGATTAAGATACATTGCTGGAGATGTGAGACTACTTGGGTACACTGATGCTGATTGGGCAAGCAATGTGGAGGATCGTAAGAGCACTTTTGGGTGTTGTTTCTCCTTGGGATCTGCTTCAATATCCTGGATGAGTAGGAAGCAGAAGTCGGTGGCTTTGAGCACCACCGAAGCAGAGTATATTGCTGCTAGCATGGTCTCCTGTGAGGCAATCTGGTTGCCAAAACTCTTCAGTGAGCTGTTTGGATTTACATTGGATACCACCATGATCCTATGTGACAACCAGAGTGGGATTGGTTTGTCGGAGAATCCCGTATTTCATGATCGCTCCAAGCATATTGATATCAGGTATCACTATATTCGAGATATGGTGTAGCGGGGAGCTATAAGGCTCCAACATATCGGTACAGATGAACAGGTCGCCGACATTCTGACAAAGCCCCTAGGAAAGGTCAAATTTTTGACTTTTCGAGAACGACTTGGTGTCGTTCAAAGACCCTCCGATGAGGGTCCTGTATGATGTATTGAGCTCTGGGAACTCCAGGGGGGTGCGGGGTACTTCTTGGAGCGACATATGACCACAGGGTGATTCACCATCCCCTGGTGGTATACATGTACACACCGTAGCGACTATGTAGCAGGATGATTGGTTCCACTGTGAGGTCTGGATGATGTGTTCTCCATGACAACTATGTAGCAGGATGATTAGTTCTCCTGTGAGGCCTGGATGATGTGTTCTCCATGGCGTTTATGTAGCAGGATGATTAGCTCTCCTATAAGGACAGATTGATTAAGTTCTCCTGTCAAGGCATCCTACCCATGCAGTCTGGGACTCATGGGAAGTGCCTCTCATCTGATCAATGAGAAGGGAAATGAGGATAGGGACCATAGTAGTGCCGATGGACGCATCGCTGTATCTACCGTACTCCCTATGCTAGGATGACCTTCATTGATCTGGGATCAATGATACTGGTCTGGGACCAGTGGTAGGAGTTGTACCCACTATGACGTTGACTTCGGGTCGGTTGAGACTGGTCTGGGACCAGTGGTAGGAGTTGTACCCGTTATGACGCTGACTTCGGGTCGGTTGAGATTGGTCTGGGACCAGTGGTAGGAGTTGTACTCACTATGACGCTGACTTCGGGTCGGTTGAGACTGGTCTGGGACTAGTGGTAGGAGTTGTACACACTATGACGCTGACTTCGGGTTGGTTGAGACTAGTCTGGGACCAGTGGTACACACTCTGAGACTGACTTTGAGTCAGTGGAGGATGATACTGGTCTGGGACCAGTGGTAGGAGTTGTACCCACTCTGACACTGACTTCGGGTCGGTTGAGACTTGTTTGGGACCAGTGGTACACACTCTGAGATTGACTTTAAGTCAGTATGATACATCCTCGATCATTTCTTCCTCTTCATAATTTGGACAAAGCAGAGCAGAGCATAATAGAGCAGAGCAGAGCAGATTAGGACAGGGCAGTACAAAACAAGAGTAGAACAGGCAGGATATAGTAGAGCAGAGCAGGGGTCAAGCTGTACAGGGCAGTGCATTTGATGAATGAATAGTAGCGACCGACAGACAGATTGCAGATGGAGTTCTCCCTAGTTGAGAGGGAGTGTTAAAATTGGCAACTAGGGCCAAACTCCATGTGGGTCATCTTATTCATGGCTGATAATATTTTTACTAGATTCCTCTCGTCGATAGGTGTAGGATTGATTTAAAGATCATCCGATTCCGATAAGTATTTATGGAGATATGAATTTATTTTGATTATGGAATAATTATCAAGCCGACCTATAACTCATGTAGGCTCAGAAGCCCAACAGTCGCATCTATTCAAACATCAACAGTTGTGTATAAATACAGGAGGTCTTTTCCTCATTTGGACTCACTCACTCATCGCATCTCTCTCTCTCCTGCGCAGAAAGAGACTCCTCTCTCACACGTGTGGAAGGAAGGTGCATAATTTAGGGCTGCAACTGCAGAACCAAAGTTTGACCAGCGTTTACCATCAGTCTGCCTCCCAGAACTGCGCTATAGGTGTATTTGGATCTCCTATGAAGGCCACATTTTTTGGTGAAGGAATCAAGCCGATCCGACGGTCGGTTTGCAAGGATATTGTTTCCCCTAGTTTGACTGATCTAGGGTTTGCTGCTGCTGATGTAAATCAGATTTATGTACTATTTCTCTCTGTTGGATTATTGAAGATAAATGAAGATTTGATCAAAGGGTTTCCCCACATTGGGGTTTGTCCCTGGCTAGCCGCCACATCTTGTGTCTCTTGTCTTGGCTTGTTTTGTGTTGATCGTTTAATGTTCTATCTGCACTTTACTTTATGTACAAGTGATTGCTAATCTGTGGATAATAAGAAAGATAAGTAAACTGTTATAAGCATAGAACATACCATAACTTAACAGTGTTAAATTTGGCAACTAGGGCCAAAATCCACCTTGGGCAGCTCATATGATGAAACTGATATTTTTATTGGATTCCTCTTTTCGAGAGGTGTAGGATTGATCTAAAGATCATCTCATTCTGACATGTACAAAAGAAATTATGAATTTATTTCGTTTATGGACAAATTTTCAAGGTTGGCCAACAAACTAATGTAGGCTCAGAAGCCCAAAAGACATGTCTTTTCATCCTCAACGTTGCATATAAATAGAAGTTGCATCTACTTCATTTGGACATCATTCATTCTCACACACATCTCTCTCTCCTCATCTGATTGAGTCATACAACTTCAGGGCAGCCTTCTTCTCCTCCACATGTGTGAAGTTTTACTGCGATTTTCTGTTTCCAGCATTGATCAAGTTGCAGGAAGTTTGAACAGTGTTGACCTTGTTTGATTGCGATCTTTTGTGGGATTATTTTTGTTTAGGCAGGCCGCATTCTTTGGCACATAAACCAAGATTTTCTGTGTTGTTTGACCAACATTGACCGCAACAAGTTTGACCATAGGTTTGACTCTGTGTTGACCAAGTTTGAATGATATTTTCGGGATTGTTTTGCATTGATTCAGACTATTCTTGGAGTTCGAGTTGACTGGGTTTGACCGAGCTGATTTGGAGGAAGATTTTTGCTAAGTTGACTAGTGTTGACTTTCTGGTTAGGGCATCCTATTGACTGCAGTTTGATTGGACAGATTTGACTGTGTTTTGGGCAAGTGAATTTTGTATATTGTACTCTCTCTCTATGCTGAACTTTTGAAGAATAATAAGAAGACTTGATCAAAGGGTTTCCCCACATTGGGGTTTTTCCTTGGCATCCGCCAAATATTTTGTCCTCTTGTTTTGGCTTGTCTTCTGCTTTTTATTTATGTTCTATCTGCATTTACTATCATGTTAATGTGATTACTAAACTGGAAATTGATATTGGGCTAATAAGAAAAATTGAAGTAAATTGCTCTTTAGCAAAGGATGTACCATTATTATCTAAAATTAACAATTAGAGTTTGATCTATAATCGAGATTTTTAGGGATTTGCAACAATTAAACTATTGCAGGGAAGAAGGACCAGTAATAATGGAATTTCAAATTTTTATTTTTTGATTTAGGAGTTTTTGTAATAGATCTCAGAGATGGTAGCAACGAGCCTCTGGTTTGATGGAAGATTGGATGGTTCTTGTGAAATTTTCAATCTATCACAACAACTGGAAATAATTCTTCTAATTGTTAATTTATTTAACAATTTATTTGTTGTCTGCTTTGAAAAATATGAAATAATTCACACTGTGATTTTCACAAATAAACTGCGGAAGAAAATAGAGTTGGAAACTAAGAAAATCTAGCGCGCACACACACACACACAAAATGACACCATTATTTTTGGATAAATGTCCCTAGAAAAACCCAACTAGGGAAAATCGGTGCAGCAGCGGAGGGTTTTATTACCAAACATCAGTGAAAATTTTTGAGTACAATAATCTGGATGTCGAATACTTACTTTCCTGCAAAGAAAATACTGGCAAAAATAATTAGAGAGAAATTACCCTCACTCCGGGTAATTCCGGCACTAGGCTGCCTCTGAAAAGCAAGTCATCCAACTGGGCCTGCGCAGGTTCTGCATCAACCTGATGCTGCCTACTGCAACTGTTGCCTAAACTGACTACTAATCTAGTCATCCTGCCTGTTGCTGGTTGGGAAAACATCTCTTTGGCACTCTGGGACCCTTTCCTGACCTTTGTATCTGAAAATGTCTGCCTTCCTCAGCGAATCAAACTGCCTTCTTGAGGCTTTGCACTGCCTTTACGCGGCCTCCTGGAGAAATTTCGACTTCTCTGCAAATGTCCTCGCTGGATCTGGGAAGCTTCCTCCAACCTCACTATCTCTGCCCCTCACTGTCTTTGCTTCCTCACTGAAGCTCGAACTCTCCGGCAACTGACTGTTGCTACTCTGGAAAATCGAATTCTCCAAGTGTCTTTGGTGTGTTCTCCAAGTGCCCATCGACTTCTTCTTATAATCCTCTATTGGAGCACCAACGACCAAGATTAAAACTTAATCAAGGGCTAAGATCATCTTGAAGTTGATCCGTGTGAGTTTCTAGACTATTCTCACCTTGACTTAATTAATTTTGATTAATTAACCAATTTTCCTAAGTTTAGACTTAGGAAACATTAAAAAAGTAGGTTAATAATCTAATTAAGTCATATCTAGGTGGAATTTCCAGAAATGATTTCTGGGTTTTGGATATCTCATGCATTCTAGCCTCTGCACCAAATTTTGTGGCTAGAACACATCCGATGCTACAAAAACTAACACTCCCTCTTAACGAGGAATGCGTTCTAATGTTGCACACCCTGCCACAACACCCTATTTTTGTATCATCCTCTGTCATGTTGTAATGTATGGCCACTATTGCCAAAAACCACTGCGCAACTCTGAAGCCGCATTTGTGCTGCTGCTGGCACTGCCATACTACTGGCAACACTGCATTTGCACTACAACTCCCTCTCATCTGTTGTTGTTGCAATTGTAACTATTGTAACTGAGAAGCATCCAAAATACTGAATTATTTGTGTTCATTATGATGCATTTGGCTCCTGAGTTTTGACTGCTACTAGCCTCTCTACTGTCACTGAAGAATCTGCGCTGCTACTAACTTTGCACTGAGCCATCTGCTCTGCTGTCAACACTGCACTGTGCTCCTCATCATCTGACTGCTACTAGTTTGCCATCGAATTTTGATTGCATCTTTGACACTGATCCATTCTGCTACTGAATATTGTGTGTCCCTGTAGCTAGGTAATGATCCTATGAGGTGGACTCCTCAGAGGACCCTCCCCAATCTCTGGCGATACAACACCAAATCACCCCACCTCACTCCTGGAGGCATATTTGCAAATAGAGAAAACTCTTCCTCTAGCCTAGAGGAAATATTTTATATTTTTGCGGATGCTTCCTGCTGGTCTTGCTTCTTGTGCTTGTCCTTCTTCTTGAGAAGACACCGCATGCACTACTTACTGAACTCACCACACTTGAAGCACTTGACCTTCGACAGGTCCTTCTTCTTCTTCTGCTCCCCCTGCCCCTAGCTGGGACCCTTCGATGCTAGGGCCACATTCTCCTCCTCCTTCACACCCTTTGATTTGCTGCTACTGCTGCCACTGATGGAGCTCTTAAGCAAAGATCGCCTCATTTCCTCCTATTGCAAATCGGCCCACATCCTGTCCCATCTAGGTAGCATGTCTCTATCCAATATACTTTGGGCAAAGACTTGCTAATCATCTGAGACACTGTTTAGTGCGAACTGTACTATCTCTGATGGTTGAGGCGTTGCCCCAACAGCTACAAGTTGATCTCAAACCTCTTGAATCCTGGTGAGGAAAGGATCTATGCTTTCTCCCTTCTGCATCCTGATGCATTTGAGCTTTTCTTCCAGGAACATCTTCCGCTGCTCGGAATAACTCTGATATAGCGTGGAGAGAGCTACCCACATTTCTCTGGTTGTACCTTTGTCTGCCAAATGTGAGACTATATGATTTCAGACTCCATCTAAGATCAACCTCTTCGCCCTCGCCATCTACTTCCTGTATTCTTTGAGCTAATCCGCATGCTGGGGAACTTCCACCACATTATCTATGTAGGTTTTTAGGCCATATTTATCTAGAAGGAAGGACATCCTAGCCTTCCAGATGACGTAGTTGGAAGCTCCCTCAGTGTGTGCAATTTCTCTTCCACCCGCCGACGCTGATTCTGTTGCTGCAAAACCCTCTGCATCCATCCAAGGAATCTGTTTAGCGAAAATTCGAGTTGTTGATTGCTGAAATCACTATCCTGAGAAACTTGAATTTTTTGCCAACCTACAACTGAAAATCGAATTTCTGCCTCAGCAATTTGCCCTGCTTGTCAATGCACTACACAACCTCCAGGAATTTCAGCCTGTTGTTCCCACTGAACAACGAAATTCCCTTCTTCGCTTCTGACCTTCCCAGCTGATCACTCATGCTATGATACCATGTGAAATTTTCAATCTGTCACTGCAACTGGAAATTATTCTTCTAATTGTTAATTTATTTAACAATTTATTTGTTGTCTGCTATGGCAAATATCAAATAATTCACATTGTGATTTTCACAAATAAACTGCAGAAGAAAATAGCACTGGAAACTGAGAAAATATAGCACCAAAAAATGACACTGTTATTTTTGGACAAATGTCCCCGAAAAAACCCAACTTGGAAAAACCAGTGTAGCAGCTGAGTTTTTTATTATTAAGCAATAGTGAGAAATTTTGAGTACAATAACATGGATGTCGAATACTGGCTATCCTGCCGAGAAAATACTGGAAAAACAACTAGAGGGAAATTACCCTCACTCCGGGGAATTCCGGCACTGGACTACCTCTAAAAAGAAAACTATCCCACTGGGCCTGAGTAGGCTCTGCGTCAACTTGATGCTGCCTGATGCAACTACTGCCCGAACTGATTGCTAATATAGTCGTCCTGCCTGCTTTTGGCTGGGAAAACATCTCTTCGGCACTTTGGGACTCCTTCCTGGCCTCTAAAACTGAAAACGCCTGCCCTCTTCAACAAATTGAACTACCTTCTTGAGGCTTTGCACTGCCTCTGCGCAGCCTCCTCGAGAAATCTCGACCTCTCTGCAAATGTATTGGCGGGATCTGGAAAACTTCCTCTAGCCTCACTGTCTCTGCCCCTCACTGTTTCTAGTTCCTCACTAAAGCTCGAACTCTCCAGCAACAAACTGTTGCTACTCTAGAAAATCAAATTCTCCAACCGTCTCTGCTGTGTAAGTGCCCATCGACTTCTTCTTATAATCCTCTATTGGAGCACCAACAGCCAAGATTAAAACCTAATCAAAGGCTAGGATCATCTTGAAGTTGATTCATATGAGTTTCTAGACTATTCTCACCTTGACGTAATTAATTTTGATTAATTAACAGGTTTCCTAAGTTTAGACTTAAGAAACATTAAAAAAATAGGTTGATAATCTAATTAAGTCATCTCTAGGTGGAATTTCCAGAAACGATTTTTGGGTTTTGGAGATCTCATGCATTATAGCCTATCCACCAAATTTTGTGGCTAGAACAAATCCGATGCTACAAAAACTAACAGTGTTATGAACTTTGTAGCATGGAGAGTGAGGCTTACACTCTTACTAAAAGAGAATGATCTTCGAGATATTGTCAAGTATGCTATGATTCCATCTACAAATCCATAGGACTTGATAGCTCACAACAAAAATAAAGTGAAGCTCAAGTGGATGACCTTGGATGTTGTAAAGGACCTGTTGTTGTAAAATCTAGCAAGCCTTGGAGAAGGAAACCCTACAGGGCATAAACTAGACCAAGAGACAACAGTGGGGTAGTGGCCCACTATCAGCACAGCCAAAACCCCCTGCTTTTTATGGATTTTCACCGATGGGAGGAGTCCCAATATGTGAGAAGGTCACCTAATGGAAGTTCTAAGGTTGGGATGTAAGGTGACACAATAAGGCTTTCTACAAGAAAGACACGATTTAGGTTCAAGCCCCAATGAGACGCAATTCGCTTCTTTGGTAGAGGCCTATTTGATGAGGCATAATACCTAGGGTTTGATTGATGAGTTGAGTGTCAGAGTAACCAAAGGTCAAGGCTAGGAGAAAAGGTTTCCAACAATGTATGTTAGCAAGTCCAAGGCTCATGAAACCTTCAAGAAAACCCTTAAGTTGAAGCAAGGCAAAAGTAGGGTTTCCTCTTAGGAGAACATCTAGGGAAAGAAGTCTATGGATGAAATTGAAGTGGATGCCCACCAAAAGGACATATTTTGTGGAAAATACTATCCCCTTTATATTTAGGCTCTCCAACCACCAAAACTCTACTTTCCTAGGGATTCCCACCAAGCCTAGTTTCCTAGCTTGACCTTGAAAGGGCTGAATTAGGTGAATGAAAATATGGATAAAAATAAATTATGATCACCAACCAACTAGAACAATCCCTTGTACCTTGGGAATATGGAGTCAAGGATGAGATAGATTAGTCAAAAATGTTCTTAAGGAGGATGAATTTGATGCCCTAGCAATGAAATTTCAAGCATTTACCTGTGCAATGGAAAAATGACTTTTAATGGGATAGATTCATGGAGTTCACCAGTAGGACAATTAATTACATGCTATACAACATAATGCATGCAATATTCATCTAGATAGCAATTTAATTGACCCTCAACAAATTAGGACACAATTTAGCATAACCTAGAATAAATCATTCCATACATTAGACATTAAGAAACAAATTTTCAACAATTAAGTGCACTTACAAGATAACATGCAAGATTTCCATCCATTAGACCAAAGAATAGCTCCAAAGAATATCCAAGATCAACTCCAAATATCAAAATGCATCCAAGATCTCTAATACATCCATAAGAGAACATCTCTAAATTCCTCTAATGAGGGCAAAAATCCTAAGGTGTGATGATGAGAAGTAACAATGACATGTTTGTCTACTTATATGAGGCATACAAATGCCTCATTAGCCTACAAGCTCCCTAAAAATCATAAAGTAATATGTGGCAATATATAAGGTCACAAGCCGAGCTTAACTTTTGACAATAAAATTATATCTCTACTTGTGGAGGTTGAAACACTGACATCATGATAGCATAGTCTTCTTTAGCGCTAATGTTGAGGTCTTCAAGTGCCATGATGAGTATAAAGGCCCTCTAAAATCATGTTCTAGGGGTTGGCCCCTAGATCTCTGACAAAATCCTTTGTGGGCCCCCGTTTTAGGCTTGGGGCACAAAATTGGGTCTCCAAGTGGTGAGTATGCTTGTCTCTGCTGTTTGCATTATGAAAAATGTGTTGTCCTTGATGGCAACCTACTTAATAAAGATGTCAACATGATAATAGCAGGATAAGTATTTAGGCCAGTGCAAATGTGACAGAAAGCTTGGACAAAGTAATATCAGTTTAGAAACAGAGGAATGATAAAGATGATGTTTTAAGAAGTATACGTGGGTCTTGTGAACAGAGGCCGCGTACATACGCAGGTATGGTCAAGCAAAGATGCGTATATTTTCCGCCCCATAGTATTCTCAATACCAAGGGTCTTTACCATGGTATTGGCCCATAGTAATGAGCACGACAATGGATATTTGATCCCGTCAAAGAATACCATCGGCATAACTACGGAATTGACCTAAGGTATTGGCTAAGGCCTAAGCTATATAAGGAGATGGAGATCAAAGTGCTAGGTGTGTATGATATGGGTTATTGATGAATTGTTTGATCTGAAATAAGTGTGCACCCGAGAGTGTGATGATGGATCAGATCTTATAGATCTGAAATGACTACACATTGAATAATCTGCTTATGGGTTGATAGATCTGTGATGATGATGTTATGACATGTGTTTGTTACTGCGTATGCCGAGATGTGGGTTTAACTGAGGTTTTGTTATGCAACGAATATATGATTCAGTAATTACAGATCTGTACACAGGTTTTCTTTAGAAATATCGCGTACATACGTGATCTGTGTCTAGTTAGTCGTGTATCGATTCTATAGTATGGATAGATTTGCACACAGGTATGCTTCTTGAAAGGCGCATACATACGTGGAAGTGTCTTATAAGGGTCACATACATATGCTATAGTTTTGCTATATATGATGTCCGATTAGTCTTGTTGTGTTTGTTGCTGACTGTTGATGAAGTCTTTCATGATTATATGTGTTTGATAGTGTTGATTGAGGTTGAATTGATTATGTTATGAAATGTTGAATAATAATGATGCTGCTATGAGATGATCTGTATTTGGTTCAGAGATCTGTGACAAGGTCAATATGTGTTTCAGTGATTGATTTCAGTAGTGTAGTGATTCAATTTCAGGGTTCAATGTTTTGAGATCTGTACGCGGGTTATCTGAAGAGAAAGCGCATATATACGCGGGTATGTCTCATAATAGTAGCGTATATATTCTGACATAAGATTGACCAGGGTTTGTAGTGGCCTGGTTTCTGTGATGAATAGTAAGTGGTATGACACTCTGATGAAGAGTATACAGTGAATTGAGATGATCTAGCTGCTTTGGTTATTTGAGACTTGGTAATTGGTTTATTCAATGATTTGGTGATTTAGTTGGTTCAGAGATTTGATACAATGATTGGTTTTAGCTTGTTATTTGATATTGAACTTAAATGGTAGTGGGTCCACTCTGAAAATTTGATGAAAGGTGGCCTACAAGTTGTGACGTCTTGAGTAAGGTAGATCCAATATGAAAAGTATGAAATGTGGTCCATGGAGGTGTTGAGGGTTGGAGCCTTCAGTGAGGAAGTTGAAGCTTCCTTCTAGTGGTAGCTAGTAAATCTTATCAGGGGATTGGAACTCCCTTCTAGTGGGTGTTGGTAAACGAGATCAGGGGGTTGGATCTCCCTTCCAGTGGGAGCTGGAGAATGAGAGAAGGTTGTAGCCTTTTGTAGGTGGGTGCCTATGTGCCGGTATGAATCTGCGTCAATACAATATTGTAAGAAGTTTTTCATTATAATAAAAGATGAAAACAAAGACGAAAACAATGGTGGTTTTCTCCCACATTGGGTTTCCACCTAAAAATCCTTGTGTTCATGTGTGTTGATGTGTTGCTTACGTGTGATGGTTTATTTTGTTCTTACTGCACATGGTTACTGTTTAATTAATGCCTAATGAAATATTGATACACTAGTTCAAGTTAAACAGATGATGAAAGGTTAGTTAAATGGATATACACTAGTTGTCTGCATAACGGTCGTGTACATATGTAGGTTTACTTCATTATAGTCACATACATAAATTTGATTAAGAAAAGAAAAGTTTAAGTGAGTTTTTAAAATATTGATTCAGCCCCCCTCTTAGTATTTTTCCCTACATCTGCTCCAACGTTGAGGGATCTGTAGATTGTGCTAGTCCTCCCATGTCTCAAGGTATTGGGACAAACCTCATTTGGGCCTTGGATCAACTGCCTGACCCTGAAGTATTGCTGGGCCAGTTGGGGGCATGCTGGTTCACGTGCATCATCCCATTAATGATATAGGGAAAAGTGCAGGAGCTCATTAGTGATATAGGGAAAAGTGCAGGAGCTCTGTGGGTGCTAAAGGTGCCCATGGATACAAATGATTCTGTACAAGTATCCAGAGTCCCATGGTTCTCAACGTATCACCTGTGGGTGTCAATATGTCTCTCTGGAGGACTTGGAGTCTGGACCCTACTTAAGTTTGCCCAAACCTATAGATGGAACCACTTGCCAATTACATATAGTATTCAATGTTGCAACTTTCACCATTAGGTACATTAATCATTATTGCATCAAAGTGAGCCAAACTTGAAAGAAATGGGCAAATTAACACTTCATACAATGCTTCTCTTCCAAAATTGGGACCTTAGTTACGTAATGGTGTTACCTCCCTAGGTAGGAGTGGTTAATAGACGACCCTAGTAGGTGTTCTCAACCCCTAAGGGGAAGTGACATGTCCTTGGTCCACCCTTCAATCGATAGGTGCCATATGAATAATGATGGAACAAAGGGGAAGAGAATTTTTGGCCAAGTGCCATGGTCAAAGGGATTGACTATGATGGAGTTCCTCATCATGGGTGTATAGATGTGAGGAGGGAGGAATCATGGATGCATGAGTTACCCTGGCCTTTGTTTTTCCACCCCTCTAAATGTTTTTTTACCTTTTTTTCATTCTTTTTTGTATTATTGCTTGTAGCTCAAGGAATGAGAGCTTTCTTTATATGATGTATAGTAGTTATTACCCCCTTTAGGATGGGGCATTTCATTGCCCATTAGGGGTTGGGACATGTAAGGGTTTCTTGTTTTCTATGGAATGTTCCAACATCAGCTCAGGAACCGAGCGATGGCCATATGAGTGAGGTAGAACTCATGCTTTCTTTTGCCCACATGCTAATTTGTAAGTTCCGGCTATTTGTTTCTTTTAGTTGCATCAACCTCCTAGGGTATGTTTTCAAGCCCTACCTAGGTATGAGGATGTGTTGGTGCCAAATCCCAATGAACTAGTGGTTAGTTGAACCTAAATAATGGAGCTGGAATAGGGGCTTGTAATGTACGATGGAAAGTGGTAAGTATTGAATAGGGAGAGATGGGGCTACGCTATCTCGATCACAACATCCCAAGTAGTGCCCCTCCTCTACTTGTTGGGCCATTGAGGGAGGTCCCACTTGTTAGGATATTCCGACACATAGGACATAGTTAAGTTCAACTTGGTCTAGTATAGAGTTAGGTAAAGTGTGTTTCTTTACCGTTGTACATTTTGTAACTTACAATCCGACGGTCACGATATGTAGTGATCCGACGGTTCACTCTCTCCTCGGTATTACCGACACTTGATCCGTGGCTTGACACCCGATTAGTCCATGAGTTCTATTTAAAGCGCATGGAGGGTCATTGTTCGGGTAATCCGTGCATGAGAGAAGCTTATGTAAATTTTCATTCTTTGATTAATAAATTGCCTGTAGTAGCCACGTTGGCGCAGGCCGTGGACTGTTTCCCTCTTTGAGGGTTTTAACCACGTCAAAAATACTGGTGTATTGATCTGTGATCTGGTTGTGAGCAGTGTCCTTTTGGTGTTTTTTCTGAGGAACTTACCCTGTAAATTCCTACATGGTATCGGAGCTATTTGAGGGCCGCATCCGTTGGTGATCCAAATCTGAAGCCGGTAGAACTGCATGCAGCTGTTGTTTCCTAGATCTGCTGTTTCTGACTGCTTTCGGGCCGAGAGGACTGCTCTGTTGCGTTCGGAGCATCTATTCCAGTGAGGAACCCCTTTCGTTTCACGCGAAAAGGTTTCCGGTAGCCCTAGCTGCGTCATTTTTCAGATCGGGAGGTATACAGTGTTTTTGCAGTTTACTGTTATTTTCTCTCTGCTTATTTCGGTTTCGGTTTATTTAGTCCTTTTTTTAACCGGATCTATACCTTTCATTTCTGCGTATGCTCTTTGCCCTGCGACTCTGTGCGATCTGGGCAAATCAGAAACAGAAAGGAAGGATTTTTCTCATGCGTATGCTCTTTTCCCTGCACCTTAGTGTGATCTCAGAAAATCAGAAACATTGAGAAAAATATTTAGTTTTTCGGCTAAAGCTAACTTTGAGCTGCAAGGTTCATTTTTTTAAAAATATCTAGTTTTTTGGCTAAAGCTAACTTCGAGCCGCAAGGTTCGTTTTTCTTTCTGCATGTCGTTGTCAATCATCTCAGTCTGGTTATGCATTAAATGTATCTTCTTCTTCTCCTTCTCATGAGTGGCTCATTGATTCTGGAGCCTCTTATCACATGGCCAAAAACCAAGCCATGTTTTCTTCTTTCAATGATTGTAACACTAAAAATATATATGTTGGTGATGATAGATCTCTTAATGTTGTAGGGACTAGAACTGTTCATCTAGACAATGGTCAGTTTAATGATGTATTATGTGTTCCAACCTTATCCTGCAACCTTCTATCTGTATATCAGATAACTCATTCAGGTGAAGGTAAAATTGTTGAATTTTCACCTCATGATGTTGTAATCAAGGATCTAAGAGATCCTAAACAGATTCTAGCTACTGGTATTGCTGATGATTCCAAAAGGTTGTATAAGTTTCACAACTTTGGGTCATCAAATCTTCCCTCAGTATTTGTTGCTCATAATGATGAAGTGAGCAAACTTTGGCATGAGCGATTTGGTCACTTAAACTATCGCTCCCTTCAGCATCTATGTAAAGAAAATATGATGACAGGTCTTCCTATGGTATCTTTCAGAGATGGTGTTTGTTCCGGATGTGTACTCGGAAAACATCATCGGGACAGTTTTGACAAACGTGCCTCTTGGCACGCCTCAGCCCCTTTACAACTTGTGCACAGTGATTTATGTGGTCCACTTCCTGTTGCTTCATTCTCTGGCTGCAAGTATTTTTTAACTTTCATTGATGATTTCTCTAGACGCACTTGGGTATACTTCTTAAAACTCAAGAGCGAAGTATTTAACACATTTTTGGCCTTCAAAGCCTTTGTTGAAAAACAATCTGGACATCAAATTCTTAAGCTAAGAACTGATAATGGTGGAGAATATGTTAAAAACACATTCATCAACTTTTGCACCGAAAATGGAATTCAAATGCAACATACTGTTCCATACACTCCACAACAAAATGGTGTAGCTGAAAGGAAAAATCACACCTTAAAGGAAATGGCTAATTGTATGCTGCAATCTAAAGGACTCAGTCTTAGTTTTTGGGCCAAAGCAATTAATTGTGCAAATTATATAATCAATCGCACTCCTACTAAGGTTCTAAAGAATATCACTCCAGAAGAAGCTTGGAGTTCCATTAAACCAGATGTAAGTCACTTTCGTGTTTTTGGAAGTGAAGCATGGGCCCATATTCCAGATGAAAAGCATAAAGCTTTAGAACCTAAGAGTGAGAAATGTACTTTTGTTGGATATTCTGAAGATGTAAAAGGTTATAGACTTATTCCATTTAAGTCCAAAAATGTTATCATTAGAAGAGATGTAAAATTTGATGAAAATAAATCGGCCTGCGAGCCTAGTCCGGCGGATGTACCACCTCTTCCTATCTCTTCTACTTTTGAAAAATTTCTTCTTCAGATGATGAAAGTGAGGGTGATAATCCTCCCCCACCTTCTCAGGATCCTCAACTTCCAAGATGGGTCCGTGCTACTCGGGATGCAGCAGGTGATCTTGCCGGTGATCCTACAGATCAGCGACGTACACGTTCTCAGTTTGAAAGAGCCTCTTCTTTACTAGCTCAAGCTCCAGTAAATCATGATCCTGACACTTTTGCAGAAGCTTCAGGCCATCCACATTGGGAAGCAGCTATGAATGAAGAATATCATTCATTGTTGACAAATGATACATGGGATCTTGTTCCTCTACCAAAGGGACGCAAACTTGTTAGATGTAAATGGGTTTACAGAACCAAGTATGGACCAGATGGGAAAGTTGATAAACATAAAGCTCGTCTTGTTGCTAAGGGTTTTTCACAGGTTGAAGGCATTGACTACACTGAAACCTTCTCCCCTGTTGCCAAAATGAACTCTATTCGCCTTGTTCTTTCCCTTGCTGCCTCTTTAAAATGGGAAGTCCATCAGATGGATGTTAAATCTGCCTTCTTGCATGGGGACTTGCATGAAGAAATCTATATGGAACAACCCATTGGCTTCATCCAAACAGACTCCAGCCTTGTATGTCGACTTAAGAAATCTCTCTATGGTCTCAAGCAAGCTCCTCGGGCTTGGTATGCCAAAATGGATAGCTTTCTTTTAGAATCTGGCTTTTCTCGGTGTTATTCTGACAATACTGTCTACACCAAGAAAGTGGGCAACTCCCTTATCATCCTTGTTCTTTATGTTGATGATCTTATTCTTACTGGTAGTGATCCCAACTTTATCAACCATGTGAAGTCCAGCCTTAAAAAGAAATTTGAAATGACAGACTTAGGACATTTACACTATTTTCTCGGTCTTCAAGTCTTGCAATCCAAGGAGGGTATTTCCCTTTCCCAGTCCAAGTATGCTTGTGATATTCTTCGTCATTTTCACATGGAAGACTGTAAGCCAGCCCCTTCTCCCTTTCAGTCTGGAGTCAAACTTTCAGTCTCTTGTACTTCTCCTGAAGTTGATGCTACCTTATACCGTCAACTTATAGGAAAACTCTTGTATTTAACCCATACTCGTCCTGATCTTTCCTTTGTTGTTGGCCTTGTTGCTCGTTTTATGCAAAACCCCCGTGAAAGTCATTGGAAAGCAGCTAAAAGAATACTTCGTTATGTTCGAGGTACAGTACAGTTTGGGATTCATTACAGTGCCAAAGCAGCTCCTCTATTAGTTGGTTTCACTGATTCTGATTGGGCTGGTGACCCTGATGATCGGAAGTCTACTGTCGGTTATGTCTTCACTCTTGGTTCAGGACCTATTACATGGGCTTGTAAGAAACAGGCTGCCATTTCTCTTTCGTCAGCAGAAGCAGAGTATCGTGGTGCCGTGGAAGCTAGTAAGGAAGCCTTGTGGCTTCGTCAGATCCTATCAGAGTTTGGCTTTGAGCAGCAGCATCCAACCACACTTTGGTGTGATAATCAAAGTGCCATTCAGCGATGCAAAGATCCAGTCCAGCATCAGCGCAGTAAACACATTGAACTACACATGCACTTCATCAGAAAGCTCATTCATGACCATGCTCTTGAAGTGCAATATTGTTCAACAGATGATCAGGTTGCAGACATCTTCACAAAGGCTCTCACAGAGGCGAAGTTCACTAAACTTCGATATATGCTTGGAGTTCAGGAAGTTGTCACTAAGGGGGGATAGGCTCTAGTGCCTCCTTCCTTCTCCTATTGTGTCATATTTGTAAATCCTTCAATCCTATCCCAAGTTGTTCTTAAGGGGGGATGTTAGGATATTCCGACACATAGGAAATAGTTAAGTTCAACTTGGTCTAGTATAGAGTTAGGTAAAGTGTGTTTCTTTACCGTTGTACATTTTGTAACTTACAATCCGACGGTCACGATATGTAGTGATCCGACGGTTCACTCTCTCCTCGGTATTACCGGCACTTGATCCGTGGCTTGACACCCGATTGGTCCATGAGTTCTATTTAAAGCGCATGGAGGGTCATTGTTCGGGTAATCCGTGCATGAGAGAAGCTTATGTAAATTTTCATTCTTTGATTAATAAATTGCCTGTAGTAGCCACGTTGGCGCAGGCCGTGGACTGTTTCCCTCTTTGAGGGTTTTAACCACGTCAAAAATATTGGTGTATTGATCTG
The DNA here is from genome assembly GCA_031772625.1 of Pinus tabuliformis. Classification (NCBI taxonomy): domain Eukaryota; kingdom Viridiplantae; phylum Streptophyta; class Pinopsida; order Pinales; family Pinaceae; genus Pinus; species Pinus tabuliformis. Next base: position 405,789,946 of record CM062804.1, on the reverse strand, counting down.
TGATCTGGTTGTGAGCGGTGTCCTTTTGGTGTTCTTTCTGAGGAACTTACCCTGTAAATTCCTACAGCTGGACGAGGATTGAAAATTAACCCCCCATTTAAGGTGAGGGAAAAAGATCACGACCTAGACCCTTCTTTCTTTCAAGTTACCCCTTAATCCATGTCAAAATGCCCAAATCCAAACAAGCATAAGAACCTAAAAATGGGCGAGGAAATATATGACTGACGCAGGTGGCAGGGATATGAATGGCATGTCACATCGGCTACTAGGGGCTCTTAGGGGTTGTTGACTAGAAGAGATGTTGGGGCCTTCGTTTTGAGATTTTGCAAAGAAAGAAGCTGATGACAAGTGGCAGGGACGACCATTGGAGTTGCGGAGTTGACAGCCGAGGGAAGAATAGAAACTGAAAGATGACTGGTAGTTGCAGAAAGGTGGCGGGAAGAAGCAGGAACAACCGAGCAAGGAGAGAACAGAGGCAATTGAGAAAAAGGAAGGCAAAACTGGTAGTCTGAGCGCATGGCAGGGGATAAAAAGCAAAAGAAAGAGCAAAGGAGGGTTGTTGTTAGTCAGTCAAGCGAGCCTGTGATAGTTAGAGTCTTCCTGTGTTGCAGAGTAATGTGAACAACTCCATGGTCTTGTTTGTATCTATTTATGTTGGTTATGTTATTCATGTTGTTGATGATCAAGCCTTGAGCCTTATGTACCACTTTATGTTATGTTAATGGAGAAGATGGTTCAAATCCACCTTGTGTCCTTAAGCTTTGTGTTGACTCTTTAAAATTTTTAATGAATGCATCTGGTTATATAGTTTCCTGATATGGCATGAGTAGATCATTGTGATTGGGTTAATATAGATGCTAAGCTATTATATTTTGGTCTCTTTTGTTCGATATGACTCCTCTAGTACCTAATTCCACCCTCATCTAACTTTAGTCGTGGCATGCCTTGGGTGAAACTCCTTACCCTCTCTGAGTAAGGTGAAAATGTCGACGTTGTTCTAGACTATAGTGGATCCTTGTTGGCCCCTTGTGCCCATTACCTAAGGTCTCAACCCTCCTATCATTTTCATGCCAACAAGAGATGAATAGGAGAAAAGTTTCTCCTAGGGGTCACCCACATTTGGTGGCTAACAGGACCATCTGATCGCTCATGTATTTGAGAAGACTACAACAAAGGATATGTTCGATGCCTTAGTTAGTCTTTTCCAGAGTTAGAACATAAACATGAAGATGATATTGTCAAACAAACTTAGATCCATAGAGATGACCAAATCATACATAGTCACCAATTACCTTATGAAGATCACACAGTTTCATGAGCAATTTGTAGTGGTTGGGGAGAAGGTAGTAGATGTAGAGCTAGTGAAGATGGCACTGAGTGGCTTCCTAGCTTCATGGGAACCATTTGTCAAAGGTATATTTGCTCAAGAAAATCTTCTTGACTTTGAGAAGCTTGGACTTAGATGTATTCAAAGGTCGGAAAAAAGGGTGGTGTGATGAGAATCTAGCTCTATGTGGTTAGTCAAATAAGAGCAGAGGTAAAGGACCCAATAAGGGTAAGGGAAAGAGTGAGGAGTCAATCTCATGGATAGGAAAGAAAGACTTGAGTAAAAGCAAGTGCTTTGTGTGTCATAAGCACGCCATTATGCATCATAGTGCCTAGAGAAGAAGAAGGGTAAAGGGAAACAATAATAGGTTGCAATCTTTTTAGAAACATAGTTGAATGAGTTTGCTTCCAATTTTGAGAAGGATTTCTCAATGATATTTTTCCTTTCTACCAGTGTGATTTCAAGGATGCATGGCATGTGGACAATGGGGCATCTTGACATATCACATCAACACGACAATTGTTTTCTAGTCTGAAGAAGCATGACTCATGAGTATAGGTTGAGATTGGTGATGATGTTGAATACCTAGTAATGAGAATTCAGGTAGTTAGGTAATTCTTTATATTTTGAATATGTTTTGTTTGTTCTGGGTCTTAGGAAGAATTTTCTTTTAGTTTCTGTCATGGACGTGATAGTCATAGGTCTTCCAAAGTTCAGTATTGATCTACATGGTGTATGCAAAAAGTGCATGCTTCGCAAGCATGCTGAGGTTACTTTTTCAGGTAGCAAATATGGGTCTAATGAGATTCTAATCCTAGTACATTTAAATGTTTTTGAATTGATGTTAGTAATGTCAATAAAAGGAAGCATGTTTTATGTTTCATTTACTAATGATTTTTCTGACAAGATTTGGATATACTTCTTAAATACCAAAGATGGGGTCTTTAGCACGGTTCGAGATTTCAAATCTCTAGTTGAGAACTACACAAAGAATAAGATCAAAGTCTTTAGATAGAACAATGGGGGAGAGTCTACCTCCAAGGCGTTCGAGGGTTTTTGCAAGGAGGCAGGAATCAAGAGGGCGCTAGTAGTTCTGTACAACCCACAACGGATTGGGGTGGTTGAGTGGAAGAATTAATCCATCATAAGGGTTGCTAAGGCCATGATACACGACGAGGACTTATTGATGTTTCTAGAGGCATGCAACCCAACAGTCTACATCCATAACCTATTCTCATAAGAGCTTGGAGGATAAGACATTAGAGGAGGCATTGACTAGCGTGAAGCCAGAGGTGAGTCATTTTTGCATCTTTGGTTATCTAGTTTATATCCTTGTACCAATAAAGAAGAGGACCAAGTTGGAGGTCTCCAATATGAAGGGTTGTTTTTTTGGTTATAATGACACTTCAAAATATTATAGGGTTTATATTCTACAACAAAGTAAGATATAAGTGAGCCAGGATGTAAAGTTTGAGAAGGGCTTTGTAATTGTTACCCAATAAAAAGTGGGTAACCCATAGGCAAAAAATTTCTCCTCCTTGGATAACTATCTAGGCAGCCATTAAACCTCTTGATCAACACATGACATGATGCCATAGACCCTCCACATATTTCCCTGTTTTGATTTCTTTCTCCCATCCAACATTCCTTCTTAAAGGAAGTTGTTTCATCCATTGGTAGGTACTTTAATCATTTTGTAATCATGTTACTTAATGTTTTGGGGCATGCTATTATGAATCAAGGGGTGATCTAGATGATTGACCGATCTTGACTATATTCTTATTCCCACACTTCATCTGTGAGTTTATTCTTTGATCCTAGTTCAATGGGACCTCCTTCATGTTGGAAAATGTAATATGGCAACTATTAATTCAGATTTTCCTTAACCTTAATATTTGCTTGTGAACTTTACTTATCTTCTTGTGTTTCTTTTATTAGATCTTTTCATCAAACAAATATCAAGAGAAAAATAGTAAAGACAATGGACACAAAAATTAGGATCCAAGCCAAGGAAAAACCCCTCCAAGGGGAAAACTCAAAAAATCTATTCTCTTGTTATAGAACCTCCTTCAAATGAGACAATCAAGATCCAAACCCTAGACCAAGTCCTCCTCCAAGTTTCAAGTCAACCCTTCACGAAACTCTTCCAATAGGATCAGATCAATAAGGTTCAATCCTACATCTGCCAGCTTCCAGCTACAACTTCGACCCCTAGCTTTGACCCTGAAACTTCGACTTGCAACTTTGACCCTATAGTTGTTGTAGAAACCCTAGGATAGTTCTTCAAGAGATCCTCCTTTGAGAAAGACAATACTTCCCAAGGTCAATGAAGTGAAATTAGAGAATTCGCTCTTCCAACAACTCAATCTTGCAACTCGAACCTGCAATTTTGACCTTCCTGGAAGTTGCAGAAACCTTAGATTTTGCACGTGTGAGAGAGATAGAGCCCAAAAACAGACTTCTTCTTCTTTGATTCTTCTTGTCTTCTAGACCTTCGCTCTTCGTTTCTTGCATTTCCCAACTTCAGATTGAACTTCTTGAGAGATTGAACTTGTGAGTGAGTGTGTTAAATTAGTTCGAAGCTGCCTATATTTATAGCTTTTCCAAGGGGTCAAATTCCCGCCGACTTGTACTTTGGAGGTTTCCAGGACCTTCTAGACTCAAAATAAATTTTTTTCAAGGTACATCTTTCCCGAAAGTGCCTTATAATCATGATGTTGACTCTATCGACTCATGACAATAAATCCTATGACCTAACAAACCCTAGAAGCATGAAGAACATGCTTTTACCTAAAAGACCATCAATAAGGAGCATGAAACCTATGCTTTAAAATAATAACTTTTTCTTTCTTATTTTGTTTGTTACATAAGGTACATATTGAAATGAGTACAATAATAATTATGAAGACTGAAACTAGTTACGTTTCCAACACTCCCTCTTAACTAGGGAGGTATTCATAATTGTACGACCAATGAAACATCATTCTTAGACTAAAGAGTTCTCATAAGAAGAGTTGGATTAATAAGCCAATTGTAAGCATCAACATTATAACCAACACTGTCTTTGAGGCCTAGCTAGACAAGCTCAACTTCATTCGAGAGCATTATGCTGGGAGGCTTTATGTGTGATACCGCACTACCTGTAAGGCACATACCCCATTAGGATGTTCACTAGGTATGTCCTTTTAGGAATATTCTTATATTGGATTCCCAATCCTCAAAGAATATCGATCCTCTTCGACCACTCTTATCTTGGATACCTATCTTATCCTCAAAGAGTGTCAGTACCTTTCCTTTCTTGGATTGTCTACCCTCAAGGAAACCATAGATGCTTATCCAATCCTCCACCATTCTCTCTCCATGACCTTCACTTAAACTTATGGATGTTAGTTCTGGTCAAGCGCATGACACATGAAGAAGAGAATGCACATGTGATATCCATCATCACTCCTATTACCCACCACCTGTGGGTGATACCCATAGGAGAAATTTTTCTCCTACATTGTCTTCAGCCGGCAGCCAACAACCCCTTGCAACCACCAGATAGCTCGATGTGCCATCATCTCTGCCACCTGAGCTAGCCATTATGCACCCTCGCCCATCTGTCATGATTGTATGTTTGAAGGTGGGCCTTCCAACCCCAAAGGTATGCCTTTCATTATGTAATTGGGTGTTTTTTTCTTACTTATCATGAATACTTCTGGACATGGATTAGTGGGGGAATTCGATGGAAATAATGGGCTTGGTCTGTACTCTTGTCCCCTCGTCCAACTTGGTGGTTAACCTTGTATCCTAGTCTCGTGGGATCTCCTCTATTGGCTACTAGCTTTAGGAGTGGCATTACATGGGAAACCTTGATTTTGGTTGCGTGGTCCCGCTTCTCGACATCACATACATCACTCCCCTCCGCTCATTATAACCCCTTTTCACATATTTCCCATCCGGGTCCACATTTGTCCATTGGGTCCACAAGGAATTAGCCTACCCCTCCTGTTGTCCACACTTTGGGTCGGGCTTGGAATGTTGCTCCGGAGGTTGATGTAGCTAAAAAGAAAGTTAAAAGCATAATTTGGCCACTTACAATAGGAAATGTACCATAAAATGCAAAAGATGGTCGGGACATAAAAAATTAGCATATGGGCAAAAGCCAAACATGAGCTCTACCCCTTATCATGGCCATCACCTTAGTTCCTAGGGCCCCTCTGTGAGCCCCCTGCATCATTAAGGAACCCATGATTGTCCCAACCCTTGGTGGGCGATGAACTTTTCAACCTTAAGGGGGTATTCACTGCTATATCATTCACATCATGCTCTCATTGCCTGGATCCCCGAGCAGTTATAAAAGAAAAATCAATAAAAGGAAAAAAGCATATGAAAAAGGGGTTGAAAAATAAAGGCCATGCTAACTCATGTACCACGATTGCTCCCTCCTACATCTATACACCGATTTGTGGGCTTCCTTTACTATAGCTACCCTTGTAACATGGCATGTGGCTTGGAGCCTTACCTATTGCCCCACTCCAATCCATCATTATTTCATGTGACACCTACCATCTAATAGACGTACCATGGACCTGTCATTCTCTTATAGGTTTAAACCACCTAATAAGGTCCTTGATTAACCTCCCTCTTGAATGATCCGGATTTAAACAGGAACGCAACAAATTACAGAGATAACCATATACACAAAGATGCAGCGGAAATAATACTTCATTTCATTAATGGAAAATACTGAAATATGCTTACAAATAGAAATGGCAATAAACTAGCTAGGGCGATGGTAGCTTATCTCTGAGAAGAGATGTGATGGCTACATGCCTCTGAACTGTGTTACAATGAGGCTCGAAGGCCTATTTATTGTTGAGAAACAATGGAAAAACCCTTAACATTCCAAAACCTAACCCTAGGAGATGAAACGCCAAACAGTGGGCCCCGTTTGGGGGTAAGTTGGTACATCAACTTCCCGGGGTCGTAACTTTGGCATATGATCTCCGTTTGACGCGTACAATAGCTCATTAGAAAGATCTATCCGAGCACTATCATTGTTGGAACGGGCAACACGAGTCCATTCAATGGACTCGTGTTGCCCCCGGATTCCCCAAAAAACGTTGTTTAGGGCCTCAAAACGGCTCCGGAAGTTCAGGACCCGAAAAACTGCTAAAAATAGTAAGTTGTGCTACAATTAAGGAAACTGAAAATGCTGAGAAAGACAATGGTGGGGGTCCAGGTGGACTTGGCAGGTGGCCACCAATATCCACCTTGATCATTCCTCCCCCCTTAGGAAGCAATGGTCCCCATTGCGTTGAGCTCCTCCATGAGATGAGGAAACTTCTGCTGAACTTGTTCCTTGGTGAGCCACTTGCCCTGCTGAAGGAGTTGGCCCGCTTTGACAACTCGATACAGTTGGATATTCTGTTGGCGAGTGTTCTTGATCTGTGTGTCCATGATCCGATCAGTTGCAGCTTGTTCCATGCAATCTGGATTTAATTCTGTGGGTTTGAGCTGTTCTGCAATGTCGAATGTGTCTAGCAATGGTGGAAAGTATGGCCGAAGGCGGTCCACATTAAATACTGGGTGCAGGCCAAGGAATGGGGGAATGCTGAGCTCAAATGCATTGTCTCCCATAGCCTTAGTAATGGTGTAAGGACCATATCGGAGTGGTCTCAATTTCCGATAGGCTCCAGTAAGGCGTTCCTTTTGCAAATGCAACCAACTTTGTCGCCCACCTGAAACTTGTGTGGCACCCGATGTTGATCATGTCGCTGCTTGTACTTGGCATTTGATTTCTCAAGAATGTCATGGACCTGCTGGCGAATATGTTGGATGCGCTCAATGAAGCTGGTGGCCTTATCTGTTTCAGACTGGACATGAGCTGAATTCATGTGAGTAGCTGCAAGTGGCATGGCCACATCAATGGGGCATAGTGGCTGGAATCCCAAACCCACCTGAAAAGGGCTATGGCCAGTGGAGCTGTGAAGAGCTCGGTTGTAGCTGTGCTGAACGTAGGGGAGGCTCTCGTCCCATGTGCGTGGATGCTTTGAGTTATACATGCGCAGAATGTGCACAATCATCCTATTGACAACCTCTGTCTGGCCATCAGTTTGAGGATGGAAGGCTGTGGACTTCGTGAGTTTGGTGTCCAGCATTGACCAGAGACTGGACCAAAAGGTGCTGAGAAACCGACTGTCCCGATCTGAGATGATAGACTGTGGGATCCCAAAGTGCACCCACACTCGTTCAAAGAAGAGTTTAGCAGTGGCTTCTGCTGTGATATTCTTCTTGCAGGCCATCATAATGGCCATCTTTGAGAACCTGTCGACGACCACAAAAACACAGTCATTTCCATGCTTAGTGGAAGGAAGGCCTGACATGTAATCCATGGAGATGGATTCCCAAGGTCGACTAGGGGTAGGCAACGGGGTATAGAGGCCTTGCTTCTTAATGGTCGGTTTGGCAATGGCACAGGCAGTACATGATCGGATGTACTTCCCAACATCCTGTCGAAGATTCGGCCAATAGAAATAGTTTTGCAGTACTGCCACTGTTTTCTCGACCCCGAAATGCCCAGCAGCCCGACTGTAGTGTGCTTCCCAAATCATCTTGGCACGCTCGCTTGAAGGAACACAGAGGTGACCGAGGTGGCATAATAGGGCATCCTGGAGGTGAAAATCTGCAACCTGCCGACCCTCCAAGAGTGTCTGGTATGTGTGGCCGAATTCTGGGTCGCTTTTGTAGAGAAGTGGCCAATCAGAAGTCTCGTGCCCACAAGAGTTGAGCACGGTGGTTAGCGCCATGATCGGTGGTCGACTGAGGCAATCTGCAACATTATTGGTGCTGCCCTTTTTATACTTGATATTCAAGTGAAACTGTTGCAGGTATGTAGACCACTTCTAATGGCGATCATTCTGCAATTTCCCTTGGGTCTGTATGAACTGCAGAGGTCGTGGTCTGTGTGGATGACCGTTTCCTTCCCCAGAATGTAATGCTTCCATTGTCGGCAGGCCTGTACAATGGAATACATCTCTTTATCATAAGTGGGGTACTTCCGGACTGTGTCTGAAAGTGTTTCACTGTGATATGCCACTGGATGTCCATGTTGAGTAAGGACTGCCCCAATAGCATAGTCAGAGGCATCTGTCTCGACCTCAAATGGTTGTTGTAAATCTGGTAACGCGAGCACTGGTGCCGTGCAGAGGCGATCCTTCAACTCCCTGAATGCCTTCTGTTGAGATTCAGACCAAAAGAATTTTGCTTTCGCCCCGCCCTTGGTGACTTGACTCAAGGGCCAAGAAATATGAGAAAATCCCAACACAAACCTGCGGTAGAAGTTGGCAAGACCTAGAAAGCTGCGGAGCTCTGTTAGAGTGGTTGGAGAGGGCCAATCCCGAATGACTTGGACCTTGGCTGGATCGACATGCACCCCCTGTTCATCAATGATGTATCCCAGATACTGAACCTCGGTCATGCCAAAAGTGCATTTCTCCAAATTGGCACATAGCTTGTGTTGCCGCAGTGTTTGGAGAACCTGTCGGATGTGGTGGAGGTGCTCTTCCCAACTCTGGCTGAAGATCAGAATGTCATCCAAGTATACTACTACAAAGGAGTTGGTGAATGGCCGCAAGATGTCATCCATTAGCCTCATAAAGGTTGCAGGAGCATTCGTCAATCCGAAAGGCATGACCAACCATTCGAAGAGGCCCTCCTTGGATTTGAAGGCAGTCTTCCACACATCTGAGGGTTCAATTGGTACCTGGTGATATCCTGACTTCAGATCGATCTTGCTGAAATATTTCGCCCCCTTTAGTTGGTCTAGGAGGTCATCAATCCGCGGGATCGGGTACCTATTACGGACAGTGATCTTGTTCAGCGCCCGATAGTCAATACAGAGTCTCCACGTCCCATCCTTCTTCTGTACCAACACTATCGGGCTCCCACAGGGCGAAGAACTCGGACGGATGTGACCTTTCTGCAGGAGCTCCTGAATCTGCCTCTTGATTTCATTGTTCTCCAGAACGGAGCGCCGATAAATTGGTCCATTGGGTAGCGGCGCACCTGGGGTCAGATCGATGGAGTGCTTGACTTGACAGTGCAGAGGAACCCCTGCCGGGGAGGTGAAGATGTCTTCGTACTCCTCCACAATCTTGTCCATCTGTAGCTGCCGTGCAGAGGGACCCCGTTTGGAGGCCGCGGCCACTGTCTTCTTCTTCCCTTGAGGGCGTATCATCAGGAAAACAAATTTCCTGGTTTTGGAAATGATCTTACTGCATTGTTTTGCAGTAATCAAAGAGATGGCGGCAGGTGGTGCTACCTCTGGTATCCTGAACAACTTATTTCCCAATGTAATAATAACAGCACGGGGCCTTGATTCATACACAGCATGTCGCTTCCACAAGTATGGTTGTCCTAGTAATACATCACAAACTTCAAGGGGAGCAATGTCACACAATACCTCATCCGTGAAGGGCTTGATGTTGTATGGAAGGCGACACTGCTGGCTCACGCGAAGATCTCGCCCTTGGTGAAGCCACCCAATGGTGTATGGTTGTGGATGTGCTGTGGTCGGTAAGCCCAACCGCTTCACGACCTCTGCCGAAATGAGGTTCTTTTGACTCCCGCTATCAACAATGAACTGTATCGGGGAGCCCTTTACCCACATCTGGGAGTGGAAGAGACGCTCCTCCTCCTCTGGATCTTCGGGTTCATTTTTCTGGATCTTTGCGGTAGCAACAGTGGCGCTGGGATCCGCATCAATGATCTGCTTCCCTTTTTCATACCCCTTATCGGGTTCTGACTCAGAGTCGGAACATGCATCTGATTCTGAAACCTTTAGCTCAGCCACCAGTGACTGCTTGGCCCGACACTCACTTGTGTTGTGAGTGGAGCTCTTATGGAACTCGCACCATTTTCCAGTGTCCTTTCTCGGCTTCGCGGCGTTGCTCTTTGCTTGCAGCTTCGGCTGGTTGTCTTGGGCTGTCCCGCCTTGGCTTTGTCCTTTGTTCTGTGGTTTAGGGGCACCTTTCCCCTGCTTTGGATTCGCAGATCCAAAGTCTCGCTTCTTTTGTTTAAACTTCTGCTCGACCTTGACGGCATACCAGTATGCTGCGCCGAGCGAGGGGATGTTTAGGAACTGTATTTCTTCCTGGATGTACTTGTGCAGGCAGCCACGGTATTTGAGTATCAAATGTTGCTCCGAATCCTTGATACCCAACTTTGTGCGAAGGGTATGGAAAAGATTGGTGAACTCCGGCACGTCTTGGTCCCTTCCCTGCCGCAGCGTGGTCCACTTTATGTATTCATCCTCATAGCTTCCGACAGGGTAGTACTGCTCCTTGATGGCATCCCGGAACGAATCCCAGGTGGGTGCGGCTGAAAATAGTGAGCCAGAACTTTCATCCTTCTGCTCGCAGTAGGTTTCCCACCAGTCCTTGACGTGGGGGGCTGCTTTGAGAAGAGCAAAAACAATCTTTTCCCGACTCGAAAATTCATGAACAGAAAAATAACCCTCTAGCAGATTTAACCATTTATCTACGGCATCGGCGTCTATCTGACCCTCGAATATGGGGATTTCAAAATTAACTTGTACCTTAAAGGGTGTGGTGTTTCCAGAGGAGCTGCTGGAAGCCGATGCGCCGCTTTTGGGTAGCCGCTGAAGGATCTGCGCAAAGCTGTCCATCATCGCGTTCCGTTGTCGCTCGAGCGCTTCTTCGAGCAAGATTTTGATGGGATCTCCTGCCCCCTCGTCTTTCTTCTCGTCCGCCATGGGAGGCCGTCGGGATTTGCGAGGCTGGTCTTGCAAAGGTTCAACCAGTTCAAGCCCTAACTCCTTATATCCCGACCTTGTTGGGGACATGCAAAGAAAAACAGAGAAAAAGCAGACCGCTCTGATACCACTGATCCGGATTTAAACAGGAACGCAACAAATTACAAAGATAACCATATACACAAAGATGCAGCGGAAATAATACTTCATTTCATTAATGGAAAATACTGAAATATGCTTACAAACAGAAATGGCAATAAACTAGCTAGGGCGATGGTAGCTTATCTCTGAGAAGAGATGTGATGGCTACATGCCTCTGAACTGTGTTACAATGAGTCTCGAAGGCCTATTTATTGTTGAGAAACAATGGAAAAACCCTTAACATTCCAAAACCTAACCCTAGGAGATGAAACGCCAAACTGTGGGCCCCGTTTGGGGGTAAGTTGGTACATCAACTTCCCGGGGTCGTAACTTTGGCATATGATCTCCGTTTGACGCGTACAATAGCTCATTAGAAAGATCTATCCGAGCACTATCATTGTTGAAAAGGGCAACACGAGTCCATGCTATGGACTCGTGTTGCCCCGGATTCCCCAAAAAACGTTGTTTAGGGCCTCAAAACGGCTCCGGAAGTTCAGGACCCGAAAAATTGCTAAAAATAGTAAGTTGTGCTACAATTAAGGAAACTGAAAATGCTGAGAAAGACAATGGTGGGGGTCCAGGTGGACTTGGCAGGTGGCCACCAATATCCACCTGGATCATTGAACCTAGGGACACCTGTACATTCTAAAGCCCATTATGGAAAGGCATGCCACTATGAAGTGCCCACTTGGTTCCATGTTTTGTAAGCTCAATCACACTAATGAATTAGTGTACTGGAAGGTGAGGAGACGCATTAGATCTTATGCAGGATTGTAGATGGGTCTTCATCTTCGGGTTTGGTATCCCTATACGGGATCCAAGCCCTTTAGAGGGTCTTAATGGCATTTATAGGGTGAGCATTGAGAGCCATGGGCCTCCACTATAGCAGAGAGCAGATAGCCACACCATGGGATCCATTAGCACTACTTATTGCTTGCTTGTGTATCACTTGTTCTACGATGATGATGCACTTAGACTAACTAGCCCATCTGACTATACACTTGCACCACACATTTGGCAGTTGATCCAGGGCCCAGATGGGGTTTTGTCTCTCATAAGGAGACAAGGGAGGGCTTGCATCATTATTCCAGCCCTTACAGATGGAGCACATGCTTGATTGATTCAGTTGGAAACCCATGACGATGTCCTTTGTGCCCCCATAGCCACTTGAGACCACTGTTACCCACCACTTTGTGGGTGACACCAATAGGAGAAAATTTTCTCCTAGATGGTTCTCAGCCAGTAGCCAACAGCCCCTTGCAGCCACCAGATAGCTCGATGTGCCATTTTCTCCGCCACCTGAGCCAGCCATGTGGTCCCTCGCCCATCTGTTATGATTGTATGTTTGAAGGTGGGCCTTCCAAACCTGAAGGTATGGCTTTTCATTGTGTAGTTGGGTATTTTTGTTTACTTATCATGGACAGTTTTGGGCATGGATTAGTGGGGGGATTCAGCGGAAAGAGTGGGTTAGGTCTGTATTCTTGTCCTCTCTACCCAATTTTATGGTTAGCCTTGTATTTTAGTCCCGTGGGATCTCTTTTACTGGCTACTAGCTTTAGGGATGACACTACGTAAGAAACTCCGATTTTGGTTGCGTGGTCCCGCTTCCCGATACCATATACATTACTCCCCTTTGCTTATTACAACACCATTCATCATTTTTCCCATCTAGGTCCACATTTGTCCACTAGTTCCACAAGGAGCTAGCCTCCCCATTCCCTTGTCCACACCTTGGGATGGGTCTGGAATGATGCCCCGAAGGTTGATGCAGCTAAAAGAAAAGGAAAATGAATAATTTGGCCACTCTCAATAGGGAATGTACCATAAAATGCAAAAGATGGTTGCGACATACAAATTTAGCACATGGGCAAAACCCAAACATGAAGCCTACCCCTTATCTATGCCCATCACCCTAGTTCCTATGGGCCCCATATGAGCCCCCTCTATCATTAAGGAACCCATGATTGTCCAAACCCCTGGTGGGTGATGAACTGCTCCACCTTAAGGGGCTATCCACTGCTATACCCTACACACCATGCTCTCATCTCTTGGAGTCCCGAGCAGTTATGGAAAAAATCAATCGAAGGCATAAGGCATATGAAGACGGGTGGAAAAACAAAGACTAGGGTAACTCATGTACCACGATTGTTCCCTCCTTCACTCATATACTCAAGTGTGGGCTTCCCTATATTAGCTACCCTTGTACCATAACATGTGACCCAGAGCTTCCCCCTCATGCCCCACTCCATTCCATCACTATATCACATATCGCCTACCATTTGATAGATGTACCATGGACATGTCACACCCTTTAGAGAAAAAACCACCTAACAGGGTCCTTGGTTAACCCCCTTATTGAGCTTGGAGACACTTGTACATGCCAAAGCCCACTATATAAGGGCATGCCATTATGAAGTGTCCACTTGTTTTCCATGATTTGTAAGCTCTTTTACATGATTACTCTAATGATTTGTTGTACTAGAAGGCGAGGGGATGCATTGGATCTTATATAGGATTGCAGATGGATCTCCATTTGGGGTTTGGTATACCTATATGGGGTTCAAGCCCTCCAGAGGGTCACAATGGCGCTTTTAGGTCGAGTGTAAAGAACCCTGGGTCTCCACCATAGCAGAGAGCACTTCATGGATTCCCAACACCATTCAGTGATTGCTCGTGTTCCACCTTTTGGATGAGGATGATGCACCTAAATAACCATGCCCAACTGGCTTCACAGTTGTACCACACACTTGGCAAATGTTCCAGGGTATAGATGAGAATGTGTCTCACCATGGGGACAAAGGGAGGGCTTATGTCATCATCCTAGCCCTTATAGATTGTTTACAGGCATTATCGATCCACTTGGAGACCCATGAGGATGTCATTGTGCTCCCACACCAGTTGGGGACACCACATGTGACTTGCTTGGATATCAAGGGGGAAACCCTTTGATCACTATGTTTTGGAGCTTATTATCTCAACTTGGCACACATTGGGCTCTACTAGGCCTCCTCAATGGGTCAATGACTCATCATGTTCACTATTTTGCCCTCTTGAGAGGCTTTTTGTTGTATTATTGAGCTATCTTGGTGGGTTTTTCACCAAGTCATGCCAATTATGGTCTATTATTTTATTATTTGGGGTTAAATTAGGCCAATTAGGAAAATCGAATCCCCTTTTCAGTTGAATACATTGAGGAGAGGCTCATTCTTTCCTCTCATCATCACTTGGATTTGGATCATTTGTTTCTTCTCGAAATTTCGTTGGGCCTTTTGATGGATGAATTGGTGATATAATGCATTTTGATGTTTGAAAGAGGTTAATGTCTTGTCTTGGAGCTTCGATTTCTTAGCATTTTGATGATTGGAATAATTTCGCTATACTTGTGAGTACCTTCTTCATGCTTATTTGTAATTTTGTCTCATAAATGGTCTATGGAATATTTTCATTCATGAAGCTGGTGTAGTTGCTCTTTATGCGAAGTTGTTGGGCTTGTCTTTATGAGGGATTTTTCATATGATCATTTGAAGTATGGTGAATTATTGTCGTAGAGGTACATGAATTGCCTTGATAAGTCATCATTTGCAATATAAAGAAGTATAAATTTCCCTTTGTAACCGAGTTGCTGCTTAGGCCATACGAAGTTGCTGGGGAACTCCTTGGTTGGAATTGAGCATATCTAAACGTTGATTTCATTTGACTACATTCTCCAAATTGTCTAGGCACTGGTGTAGTCCAAAGCGATCACCAAACTAATATCATTTACACCTCCTTTTCCTCTTTTCTAAGCCCTAACCTAGAAGGCCATCTAAGGCATCACACGAATTTTATTGTAGCCATAAAAAATGATGAAAATTGGTCTAGAGTTGCACTAGTGAGTCCTCTTCCTCCAAATTTGAGGCTATTCCGATGGTGGAATCTTCAGATATCCCAAGCCCTAGCTCGGAAACCATTTCCCTAGTTTGCTTTGGGTTATTGGCTTCATTAAGGATCATTGCATTAAAATTCTAAGGGAAAATTAGTCCTTTGATACTATTCTCCTCCCTAATCGGGTCAAACCCCTCTATTGTTGATCAACTCCACATCCTTGACCTAGTTTGGGTCCACTTGAGTTCTTTGTGGTCCCTCAACTTTGTGACTCAAATTCCACAAGGATTACATAGAAACCTCTTTGTCTTTCAGGATTCTTAGGTCTAGGATACCTCTTGTCAAGGGATATTCTCCATACCTAGGTCTAAATGTCCCCTCAACCCTTTTAAGAGCTCCCATCACCTTGCTTCAAAGGCAAGTAAGTCATTTATCTAAGTCTCTCTTGTGAATAGGCTTTAGGAATCACTTCTCATCCCATCATTGATCTATCCATCTTTGTGATTTCTTTCATAACGGGTCTCCTCCCATCGATGAAATTTCGTAAAGAGCTGTGAGCTTTAGCTAAGGTGACAGTGGACTATTGCTCCATTGTTTCCCCTTGACCTAGAAGTTGCTCTATAGGATCCCCTCCTAGGATCCTTGCTAGTTTGAGTAGTAACATTTTTGGCGCCGTTTCTGGGGACATGAGATGCATGTCTTGTTTCCCTTATGACATTATTGTATATCATTCTTGGTGACTCCATTGGAAGAACAAAGCCCTAGTTCTTCATTGAACTTTTAGGTCAATGCTTGTAGGGTGAAGCAAGCATTTCTCTAAGCATCTCTAAATTCTCCTTGGCGACTCCTACATAATTTACGTGTATATATCAATAGGATGTCTTTCTTTGATGATTTTCCCGCTTTTGACATCACTAGTGCCCCTGGGCACCCTAATCATGTCACAGGGAAGATGGTACATGGGGTACCCTCGTTTGATGGTGATGCACTCTTTGCAATTGATCGTGTAGAAATATTTATTGCACATACTTCAAAGATGAAAGTGGTCCACTAAGATGTCCTTATGTTGTTGTTCATGAGATCCCTCCATGGTCATTATTCATGGTTGCATAATCTCGAACCTAGGAGCATCTCATCCATTGAAGAATTCTTTAATGGCTTTATTCAACATTTTCATATATGTCCTACACTAAATATTCACGAGGAAGCCTTCATTAAGAATCATGATCTAGATGATGAGCAGGGAGGAGGTTCCTCCCTGGGTCCACATAATGAAAAAGGCTATAATTTTCAAAACATGTGATAGGGAGGATGGGTCTATGGAAAGTGAAGTCGAGGTTCACCCTACCTTTTCCGAGGACACTAATTCTGACAACCCACTTTTTGGAGACCTTGGAGAAGGTGATCCTGTAACCCCTTTAAATATTGATATCAATGACTATTTACATATTCAAGAAGGGAAATAGGAGACTCATGGGAATCGTTTTGACAAGGACCCTATTTATGACACCTATGATGATGATATCAATAGGATCCTTGTCATTCCTCGCATCCTTGGGGTTGTAGCTGAATTGTATGTGGACCCTTTCCTCCACTCTCATAATAATGAATCCTTTCTCTCACCTAAGCAACCTGCCTATTGTGTCTTACCATGTCATTGGTCTTCTTTGTCTTCCAATCATGACCCTATGGCAATCATAAAGCATGATATAAATAATAGAGGCCATGATAGGGATGATCTGCTTGAGGTGGCCATCCATCAGAGGTTTGTGAACTTCATTGTTGATATCTCTGTCCTTTGGTTGGAAGAAGGGATCCAGTGGGATAGACTACATCCCTTTGTTCCCTCTCCCTCTGTGACTCTCCATGTGTGGTCATTTCATTTTCCCGCCTCTCTCCCTTGTAACCTTCCATGTTGTCATTCATGCCCTTGCCTTTGGATCTGTCGCATGAGTAAACAGAAGGGCAGTTGTTTTCATATTGACTGGATGATATGTTGGTTTCTTTGGGTGTATCATTACACTTAGTACTTGAGTGATGTTATATGCATATTAGAGTAGGATGCATTACATGTTGATTTTTGCATAGCTAACATCATCGTATGATATTCTCATGCTAGACTAACTACATTTAGATTAAATTTGCATCTATATTTAAATTTTATTTCTTGTTGATTTTTATGGCCTAATACAAGCATGGGCTATCATTAGACGTTGCAAAAACATGCTTCCCTGTGTGCTCGATTTGTGATATGTGCAGGTGACAGGTCCACGGTCCCAAGAGATTGTTGGTGTTCTCATGACCTCCCCATTTGAGTACGTCCGTTCACTCTTCTGAGAGATCATGTTCCAATTGGAGCCAGATGTTACCCACCACTTTGTGGGTGACACCCATAGGAGAAAATTTTCTCCTAGATGGTCCTTATCCCCAACCCCTTACAGCCACCCGATAGCTTGATGTGCCATTTTCTCCACCACTTTGAGCTAGCCATGGTGGTCCCTCGCCCATATGTTATGATTGTATGTTTGAAGGTGGGCCTTTCAAACTCGAAGGTATGGCTTTTCATTGTGTAGTTGGGTATTTTTGTTTACTTATCATGGACACTTTTGGGCATGGATTAGTGGGGGTATTTGGCGGAAAGCGTGGGTTGGGTCTGTATTCTTGTCTCCTCTGCCCAATTTGATGGTTAGCCTTGTATCCTAGTCCTGTGGGATCTCTTTTACTGACTACTAGCTTTAGGGATGACACTACATAGGAAACCTCGATTTTGGTTGCGTGGTCTTGCTTCCCGATACCATATACATGACACCCCTCCGCTCATTACAACCCCATTCATCTTTTTTCCCATCTAGGTCCACATTTGTCCACCTGGTCCACAAGGAGTTAGCCTCTCCCTTCTTTTGTCCATGCCTTGGGTCGAGCCTGGAACGATGCCTCAGAGGTTGAATGCAGCTAAAAGAAAAGGAAAAAGCATAATTTGGCCACTTTCAACAGGAAATGTACCATAAAATGCAAAAGATGGTTGGAACATACAACTTTATCACATGGGAAAAAGCCAAACATGAGCCCTACTCCTTATCTATGGCCATCACCCTACTTCCTATGGGCCCTATATGAGCCCCCTCTATCATTAAGGAACCCATGATTGTCCCAACCCCTGGTGGCGATGAACTACCCCACCTTAAGGGGGTATCCAATGCTATATACCCTACACATCGTGCTCTCATCTCCTAGAGCCTGTAGAAATATGGTGATAAAATTGCAATTGCTCAAGAAATTTAATCTAAATCAAGAGACACAATTCTATTCTACTGCTCTGTGGAAATCAATTCACAATTTAGAACAACATTCTCAAACATGCATTATCACATACACAATTACATAGATTTATCTAGGGAAAACTAACTGATAAAAACCCTTAAACCTGCTTGCATTAATAAGATGAATAGAGAATTTATTACAATTGATAGCTCGCTCTGAGGTCAACCTAAAAGTGAATAACTATTCTCTCTGCGCAATGAAAAGCTCTGACCCAGACTTAGTCAATTTCTACCTCCATCTGAGCTCCTATTTTCTTATGCAAATCCTAAGGAATTAGGCCCCTATTTTTTAGGAATTTTCCTCCAATTGATTGTGCAATTCCCAAGGATTGGTCATTGATTGCATGCAACACTTGTACACTCATAATTAGTCTACAACTGATGTTATGCTGCCATTGAATCTCCACCATAGCTGAGCAATTCGAATTCCTTGCATACATGAGCATTTTTGGTTGATTGATCAGTTAACTGGATGATCTCTGAGTTAGACTGTTGTTCCACTGCATAACTGACCTCCAATTAGTTCTATCAATAGTTAGAACTAGTTTAACTGAGTACAACTGGAAATAACTAAATTGGATTGCAACAAATTAGCAATCAAACATGCGTAACTGAACTCCAAGCCCTCTAACTCGAATTTACTAAGCTAACTGAGTGACAAGACCCATGTCACCTTAGTACACTGCCTCTAAGTTTTCTATTGATGTGGAAATTTCGTTTTTACTCAATTTGACCAAGGCTAAGTCAAATTGAGCCTTTCTTGCTACACTTCTCAACACTCCCTCTTAGCAAGAAATGGATTATCAACCACCCCTATCCTGCACCTGTGGAATTCAAACTTCCCTCTTGAAAAAGCCTTTGTCAAGATGTCAGCATCTTGTTCCTCTGTCAGAATGTATTGTAGCAACATTATCCTCCTCTGCACATAGTCTCGTAAATGATGATACCAGATATCTATATGCTTGGATCGATTGTGAAATACTAGATTCTCAGAGAGCTTAATGCAACTCTGATTATCACAATAGATCACAGTTGGATCCATCTCTTGACCAAACAGTCCCACAAGTATCTTTCTCATCCAGATCACCTCACATGCTGCTTGACTTGCAACCATGTATTGAGCTTCTGTGGCGTTGAACACCACAGACCTCTGCTTCTTGCTGTACCAGGAAATTGCTGTGGACCCAACATTGAAAATTCCATTTGATGTACTCTTTTGGTCGGATGGACTCCCGGCCCAATCTGCATCTGTCAAGCCACACAACTTCATCCCTTATGTCCGTCTGTACCATAATCCATACTGGGTAGTGCTTTTGAGGTACCGTAAAACATGCTTTGCTTCCTTGCAATAAAATTTGGTCGGCCTAACCATAGCATGCCTCCGCTGGTTGACTGCATAGAACATATTTGGTCGTGTGTTCAGAGGATACATCAGTGAAACCACTAGCTTCTGGTAAATGGTAGCATCAACCTCTTCACCTAAAGTGGCATTCTCCTTCCTCCAGTTGGTCGCTAGAGGTGTCTCCATGGGCTTACAACTCTCTATGCGAAATCTCTGCAGTATCTCATTGGCATACTTGCCTTGAGACACAAACAATTCCCCATCGCCTTTTCATACTTCTAGCTTGAGGAAGTAGTGCATGAGACCCATGTCTTTCATCTCAAATTCCCTTGCAAGGTCCTCCTTGCAAGCGTTGATCAACTACTCATCACCTGTCAATATTAAATCATCAACATATAAAACAATGATAAGCAATTTTCCTTCCTCCAAAATATGATAGAGGTTCGCATCCGCTTCACTTTTGGTGAACCCCAATCCAGTGAGATAACTGTCGATTTGAGTGTACCAAGCTCGAGGTGGCTATTTTAGACCATACAATGCTCCCTTGAGTCTGCACACATGAGACACCCGATCAAATGTCTCAAATCCTTTTGGTTTCTTGATGTACACTTCCTCCTCAATAACACCATTGAGAAATGTTGTTTTTACATCCATTTGGTGGATCTTCCACCCCATCTGCGCAACCAATGCAAGAATTGATCTAATGGATGAATACCTTGCTACGGGAGCAAAGGTTTCCTCATAGTCAATTCCCTCAACTTGAGAGAATCCTTTGGCCACAAATCTGGCCTTATACTTCTCTATGCTTTCGTCTGCTACATGCTTAACCTTGAAGATCCATCTCGAACCCACAACTGATTTATCTGTCGGTCTTGGGACCACTTCCCAAACATTGTTCTTCATGATGGATTCATATTCTTCCACCATTGCATCAACCCAAACTAGTTGCTCAATTTCTTCCTCAAAAGAGGATGGCTTAGTCTCTACAAGCTCAGTCATTAGAGCCATGTAGCCAGTGTACCTCTCAGGTGACCTCCTTTTCTTGCACAAATTTGAAGGAGCTCCCACATTCTCCCTCGCATCCTGCACCAATCTATCAACTTCCCTGGTTCTCTTTCTACCTTCTCTGGATGGTTCTGCTTGAGTGGATGTCTCCACTCTGCCTCCTCTCTGCTCCTCCATTTGTGGCTGCTCCACAACTTCCTGAGGCTCCTCCTTTGGAGCTAAAAGCTCCTCTTCTGGTGGAACTAAAGCTCCATCTCAAGAGAGCATCTCATTGCTTTCTCTTCATCAAACTTTACATCCCTTCGCATAACTATTATTTTGAGGGAAGGTAAGTACACCCGGTAATTGTGTGGAGTTTCAGTGTAACCCACAAAAACTCCCAACTTTGCTGTTGGCTCAAGTTTCTTCCTTGAATCTTTGGAGACATGGCAGTAAACAAAGGCTCCAAAAATTCTGAAATGAGACACATCTAGCTTTCTCCCCGAGAAGGCCTCCTCTAGTGTAATCATACCAAGAATCTGATGAGGACTCCGGTTTTGCAAGTAAACTAATGTGTTACATGCCTCTGTCCACAAATGCAGTGGCAGGCCTTGGTCATGTAGCATAGCTCTCACAACTCCCACAATGCTTCGGTTCTTTTTCTCAACTACCCCATTTTGTTGTGGGTTGTGGGGGGCTATTAGTTCTCTTCAAATTCCTTCTTTGGCACAAATGTCCTTGAAGTCATTTGAAAGATACTTACCTCCATTGTCGCTCCTGAGAGCCTTCACCTTCTTGCTGCGCTCTTTCTCAACTAGTGCCTTGAACTCTACAAATTTTGAAAATGTCTCATCCTTATTCTGCCTGAAGAAGATCCAACACTTTCTTGAGAAGTCATCAATAAAAATAACATAGTACTTATTTGGTAGTGGAGCCTGTCAAGAAAGGTCCACAAACATCAAAGTGTACTCTCACCAAGACTACATTTGCTTTTCTATATCGATCATTTAATGTGGATTTTACATACTTCCCCAAGGTACAACCCTTGCATACATTGTGCTGCTCAAGTGATCCTTTAAGGAGGCCAATGGTTATTTGTTGCATAATTTTAAGGGCGCCATGGTGCAAATGACCAAGTCTTTTGTGCCAGAGTTCACCAACATCTCAACTCTACACTTTCTTTGCCTTATTGCTTAATGCAACACAATCTTCCACATCAATTTTATACAGGTTCTTCACACGAACCCTAATCTGCTTCACCTGCCTAGTAGCTATGTGTCTTAGAAAGGCTTTCCCTTTACTGAAGATCACATCATAGCCACGGTCTTCCAAAATTGCTATAGAGATGAGGTTCTTCTTCAGGCCTGGTACAAACATGACATCTTTGAGGCGAAGAGGGGATCTTGACTCCCTCTTAAAGGTTACTATACCAATCCTGGTAACATTGTACCTTTCGTCGTCCCCAAGTTCAATATGCATCTGGAGATCTTTCTCCTCCAAGTCATTGAAAAACTCTCTACACCCTGTCATGTGGAACGAGGCACTTGAATCCAAGTACCACACACTCCCCATCACAGTGTTGGCCATGCATGCAATCAGGGTGAAGTCTAGCTCGAACTGTGAAGCCAATGCTTCACCTGCTGCTCCTCTTGAGTTCTTATTGCTAGACTTTTTGTGTGGACACTTTATAGCATAGTGCCCAAATTCATGACAATTGAAGCATTTTATTTTGGACAAGTCTTTCTTCTTGGCCCCTTGGCTGGACTCTAGTTTGGTTTGAGATTTCTTCCCTTTGCCCTTCTTGCCCTTCCAACCAATGCAAAGTTTTATTCATCCTCTCCCTTGGATGAAATTCCATCTCTGGTATTCCGCTTGTTTTCTTATTGTACCAAATCAGACCATAAGCGTTCCTAATTCGGTAATTTCTCCCTTCCGTTCACCGATTCCTGGTGGTTATGCCAGCTTTTGGAAAGGCCTAGAAGAGATAGGCTCACTAGGTCATCTTCTACAACATTCACACCAACCCCTCCAAGCTCATCCCAAACTTGTGTTAATTTGGTGAGATACTATGGAATAGTATCATTCTTGTGCATCTTGATGTTTCAAATTTTGCCTTTGAGGGCTACTTTTGTATGGTCACTACTATTCTCAAATATCTGAGTCAGTGCCTTCCACATTGCGAAAGGAGTTTCTTTTACATGGAGATTTGAGACAATGTGGTCTCTCACTCCCTCTAGTATTATTCTCCTCGCCTTAGCTACATATTTCTTCCATTGGGCTATGTTATGGGCATCAACTAATCCTAGTTTTGGAATGTCTATCTTGACATATTCCAACAATCCATTGTCATCAAGCATTGCCTCCATGTGATCCTTCCAGGCAATGAAATTTGAGCTGCCTTCCAAGGCATACTCTAATCTCAGTCCGTTGAAGGTCATTCTCCCAACTCTGAAGAAATCCTGCTACACTGAAGCTGCAAATTCAAACCTCCTAAGGAACAAATTCGAAATTCTTGTTCTAATGTGAATCCTGCTCTGATACCATGTAGAAATATGGTGATAGAATTGCAACTGCTCAAGAAATTTAATCTAAATCAAGAGACACAATTCTACTCTATTGCTCCGCAAAATTAGTTCACAATTTAGGACAACATTCGCAAACATGCATCAATCACATACACAAGTACACAAATTTATCTAGGGGAAACGAACTATTAAAAACCCCTTAAGCATGCTTGCATTAATAAGATGAATAGAGAATGTATTACAATTGATTGCTTGCTCTGAGCTCAACCTGCAAGTGAATAATTTTTCTCTTTGCTCAATGAAAAGATTTGACCCAGACTTAGTCAATTTCTGCCTCCACCTGATCTCCTATTTCGTTGCACAAATCTTGAGGAATAAGGCCCCTATTTTTAGGAATTTTCCTCTAATCGATTGCGCAATTCCCAAGGATTAATTATTGATTGCATGCAACACTTGTACAGTTAGAACTAGTCTACAACTAATGTTATATTGGCTTGGAATCTCCACCATCACTGAGCAATTCGAATTCCTTGCGTGCATGAGCTATTTTTGGTTGATTGATCAGTTAACTGGATGATCTTTGAGTTAGATTATTGTCCCACTGCACAATTGACCTCCAACTAGTTCTATCAACAATTAGAACTAGTTTAACTTAATACAACTGGAAATAACTGAACTGGATTGCTACAAATTAGCAATCACACATGCATAACTAAACTCCAAGCTCTCTAACTCGAATTTACTTAGCTAACTGAGGGACAAGAGCCATGTCACCTTACTTAACTGCCTCCAACTTGTCCGCTGATGTGGAAATTTCGAATTTACTCAATTTGACCAAGGCTAAGTCAAATTGAGACTTTCTTTCTACACTTATCAATAGAGCCCTGAGCAGTTATGAAGAAAAATCATTCAAAGGCAGAAGACATATGAACAAGGGTGGAAAAAGAAAGGTCGGGGTAACCCATGTACCACAATTTCTCCCCCCTACACTCATATACTCTCGTGTGGGCTTCCCTATCTTAGCTACCCTTGTACCATGGCATGTGATCCAGAGCTTCCCCATCATGCCCCACTCCATTCCATTACTATATCACATTCCACCTACAATTTGATGGATGTACCATGGAGATGTCACCCCGTTTAGATGAAGAAACCGCCTAATAGGGTCCTTGGTTAACCCCCTTATTGAGCTTGGAGACATCTATACATGCAAAAACCCACTATGGAAGGGCTTGCCACTATGAAGTGTCCACTTATTTTCCATGATTTGTAAGCTCTTTTACTTAATCAATCTAATGATTTGTTGTACTGGAAGGCGAGGGGACGCATTGGATCTTATACAGGATTGCAGATGGGTCTCCATTTGGGGTTTTGTCTCCCTATACGAGGTCCAAGCCCTCCAGAGGGTCACATTGGCACTTGTAGGGTGAGCGTAGAGAACCCTGGGCCTCCACCATAACAGAGATCACTTCATGGATCCCCAACACCATTCAGTGATTTCTCGTGTTCTACCTTTTGGATGAGGATGATGCATTTGGATCACCATGCCTAGTTGACTTCACACTTGTATCAGACACTTGGAAGATGTTCCGTGGTCTAGATGAGGACGTGTCTCACTGCGGGAGACAGAGGGAGGGCTTATGCCATCATCCTAGCCCTTACAAATGGTTTACATGTAGAAAGGAGTACAAATTGCTCCAGAGAGGACGGATTGCCAAAGAAAGGAGATAAATTGCTAGAGTAATCCATTTGCACAGGAAAGTCGAGATTTTCAGTTGAGCTCGAAATCCAGTGGAGGTTGAGTTCATTTTCTCAGCATTGTGAGTTTGCTAGAGAAGGGTGTGAGCCAGGGCCACATGTGAGACTAGTTCAGGAGCCAGAGGGAGGTTGAATTGATTAGAGGAGGCCACATGGCTTCCATGTGGGTGGATCGACTTGCAAAAGTGATAGAATTAATTTTTTGGAGGTTTTCTAATTTATGGAAAACAATTGTAATTTCTCTATCATAGATTTTGCTGAAGAATTAATAAAATTACTCATTTGCTGAACTAGTTTTCTCGACACTGGGGTTTTTCCAGGGACATTTGTCCAAAAATATTGGTGTTCATTATTTGTGTGTGCACAATAATTTTCTCAGTTCCATTGGTTCATTTATTTTTTGTGAAGTTGCACTTGTGTTTGATTCAGTATTTGCCACAATTAATTGCAGAAAACAAATAATCAATTGATAGGTGAATAATAACTAGTTAACTACAACAGCCTTAAAATTTCCCATGATATTAGAGTGGATTTGGGGGAAAAAGGAGGATCTATGCACGCACTCATGTACCACGATTTCTCCCCCCTATATTCATATAATCTCGTGTGGGCTTCCCTATATTAGCTACCCTTGTACCATGGCATGTGACCCAGAGCTTCCACCTCATGCCTCACTCCATTCCATCACTATATCATATGCCACCTACCATTTGATGGATGTACAATGGACATGTCACCCCGTTTAGAGGAAGAAGCCACCTAATAGGGTCCTTGGTTAACCCCCTTATTGAACTTGGACTCTGGAGACACTTGTACATGCAAAAACCCACTATGAAAGGGCTTGCCACTATGAAGTGTCCACTTGTTTTCTATGATTTGTAAGCTCTTTTCCTTAATCACTCTAATGATTTATTGTACTGGAAGGCAAGGGGACGCATTGGATCTTATACAGGATTGCAAATGGGTCTCCATTTATGGTTTGGTCTCCCTACACGAGGTCCAAACCTCCAAAGGGTCACAGTGGCGCTTGTAGGGTGAGCATAGAGAACCCTGGGCCTCCACCATAGTAGAGATCACTTCATGGATCCCCAACACCATTCAATGATTTCTCATGTTCCACCTTTTGGATGAGGATGATGCACCTGGATCACCATGCCCAGTTGGCTTCACACTTGTACCACACACATGGTAGATGTTCCATGGTCTAGATGAGGATGTGCCTCACGAGGCACCGCGGGAGACAAAGGGAGAGCTTATGCCATCATCCTAGCCCTTACAGATGGTTTACATGTAGAAAGGAATACAAATTGCTCCAGAGAGGAAAAATTGCCAAAGCAAGGAGATAAATTGCTAGAATGATCCATTTGCACAAGAAAGTCGAGATTTCCAATTGAGATCGAAATCCAATGGAGGTCGAGTTCATTTTCTCAGTAGGGCGAGTTTACTAGAGAAGGGCGTGAGCCAGGGCCACATGTGTGACTAGTTTAGGAGCCAGAGGGAGGCCGAATTGATTAGAGGAGGCCAAATTTCTATGCTAGAGAAGGGCGTGAGCTAGGGCCACATGTGTGACTAGTTCAGGAGCCAGAGGGAGGCCGAATTGATTAGAGGCCAGATTGCTTCTAGGTGGGTGGATCGACTTGCAAAAGTGATAGGATTAATTTTTTGGAGGTTTTCTAATTTATGGAAAACAATTGTAATTTCTCTATCATAGATTTTGCTGAAGAATTAATAATATTACTGAACTAGTTTTCCCGACACTGGGGTTTTTCCAGGGACATTTGTCCAAAAATATTGGTGTTCATTATTTGTGTGTGCACAATAATTTTCTCAGTTCCATTGGTTCATTTATTTTTTGTGAAGTTGCAGTGGTGTTTTATTCAGTGTTTGCCACAATTAATTGCAAAAGACAAAAAATCAATTGATAGGTGAATAATAACCAGTTAACTACAACAGTATTAAAATTCACATGATATTAGAGCGGATCTGGGGGAAAAGGGAGGATGTGTGCAGGCACAGGAAGAGAAAGTTCAAGGGTTTTCAACTCAGTTTATATTCTCTAGTTCATTTGAATTTTGCTATATTTCTAGTTTTTCAGAGATGGACGTAGCAGGTTTGAGAGATCTGGATAGATTGGATGGAAGCTCTAATTTTTGCATTTGGAAAGCCAATATGTTTTTTCTATTGGACAAGTTTGGACAGAAGGAGTATGCAACTACTATTATAGCCATACCGATAGATCCACAACAGTTGACATCCTATAGAAAGGAGAATGCCAGAGCCAAGAGAATTATCCTTTATGGAGTCAAGAACCATAAAGTCTTTCATATTGCAAAGGACCCAACGAATGTGACGCAATTGTAAATTTGTACCAGAATCCTACAGAAAATAGGAGAATGATTCTCAGAGAGAAGTTGAGGACAATTAATATGTAGAAGGGTGAAGACATAGTTTCCTATCTCATAAGAGCTTGCCAGGGATGGATTGGCTGCAGTTAGAGATAGGCTAAGTGATGTCGAGTTGGTGCGAGTGGCCCTGAATGGGTTTCGTAGGAAGTGGGATGTCTTTTCCAAGTTACCAATGGATGAGACCAGTTTCCAAGTTGGGATTGCCTATGGAGTGATTTCACTCGGGAGGAACTTAGAGTAAGATTAGTTAGTGGCAGTAGTAGCAGCAGTGGAAAAACTCTTAAGGTTGAGAAGGAATAAGAAAATGTAGCCCTAGCAGGAAAAGGGAAGGCGAAGAAGGGATCTAGCAAAGGATCAAGCCTAAAAGGAGAGAAGAAGAAAAAGGACCTTTCGAAAGTCAAGTGCTATGGATGTCATGAGTTTGGCCACTATGTCAACGATTGTCCACAGAGGAAAAAGAAGGGCAAGAAGCAAGCAACAACTTCAGCTAGTGCAGATGAGCTCTCCAGTAGGATGGATCAGGAATTCACATTGATCGCTTGCCTATCTAGCTCGACTTCACATTGATCGCTTGCCTATTTGGTAAATAGATAGTGGAGCATCATTCCACATGATATGAGTTAGAGTGCACTTCTCAAGTTATAAGGAGGAGGACATCATATTTCAGATTTAGATTGGGAATAAGTCCAAGTGAAACCCAGTTGTAAAAGAGACTGTTTTATTTCAGAGGGAGAATGGCAAGCCAATTCCTATTCATGACATGTTGCATGTGCCAGGTTTGGGGATGAACTTGATCTCTGTATATATCCTTCAGGATAAAGGGTATGATGTTCTCTTTAGAGGGGTGCAAGTGCTATTGAAGCACAAAGATTGGAGGTCACCTATAGCAATTGGAGTTAGGAGCAACCGATTGTACAAGTTGCAGATGGATACTCCTAAGGCACTGGTTAGCAGTAGCAATCTAAGGGATCAGGGGGAGCTATGGCATAGGAGGATGGGCCATATACATCATGGAGCACTTAGATTGCTTCGTGAGACGGTGACAGGTGTTCCAGAGGTGAGCACAAAGCATGATGACGTTTGTAGAGGATGTGTGTTGGGGAAGTTTGCGAAAGCAACCTTTACAAGGAATGACAATAAATCGCAGGGGATACTTGACTTAGTGCATTCAGATATATGCGGGCCAGTGTCTATGAAATCTCTCAGGGGGTATGAGTACTTTGCAACTTTTATTGATGATTTCTCCAAGAAGACTTGGATCTACTTCTTGAAGACCAAGGATGAGGTCTTTAGTCGCTTTCAGGAGTTTAAGGCTCTAGTGGAGAACATGACAGGTAGGAAGATCTGGACCCTTTGGTAAGATAACAGAGGTGAGTACACCAGTAAGTAATTCCAAGAGTTTTGTATTGTTATAGGAATTAGGAGAGAGTGGACGGTTCCTTACAAATCACAACATAATGGGGTTGCTAAGACGAAAAACCGTTCTAATTCGGAGGCAATGAGAGCAATGCTATATGACGGGATATCCCACGTTCTTTCTGGGCAGAGGCATGCAATACAATAGTCTACATACAGAACAGGGTCCCACATAGAGTGCTTGGCAAGATGACACCTGAGGAGGCATTGGCGCGAAATAAGCCAGATGTTAGTCACTTTA
Source organism: Pinus tabuliformis (assembly GCA_031772625.1). Classification (NCBI taxonomy): domain Eukaryota; kingdom Viridiplantae; phylum Streptophyta; class Pinopsida; order Pinales; family Pinaceae; genus Pinus; species Pinus tabuliformis. The sequence goes on along the minus strand of CM062804.1, from coordinate 405,760,863 downwards.
GGATATTTGGCAGCCTAGCATATTGTCACATTCTAGGAGACACACGTTAGAAGTTAGATCAGACTGTCGAGTGAGGCTATTTTGTTGGTTACACTCAAACCTCCAAGGCTTATCGGATATTTATTCCAGGGACCAGGGGAATCATTGTTAGTAGAGATGTCAAGTTCATGGAGGACAAGGCATACAGGAGGTCCAAAGATTTGCCAATAGCTAGTAATCAGAGTGAGAAACAACAAAATATCCAAGAGTTGAGGAGCAGGATCAGGGGCAGCAGAGCACAAGTAGAGTCCTGAGTATGAGCACTAGTTTAGGTGCAAGTGTTCCTGAGAGTTCATAGAACATGGAGAAACATATGTAGCAGCTTAGGGAGATGCATCAGGAGGATATAGATGTAGATATTCCTAACTCCACCATTGGCAAGAGGAACTGCGAGGTTCAACAGACACTCAAGGATGCTCAGGATTTTTTGGGGACTCCTAGGACAGGAAAAAGAGAGCGAAGACAACTAGAGAGGTACACTGGCTACATAGCGTTAGTCAGTTAGTTGGTAGATAACAAGCCTTCCAGATAAGGCCGCACAACAGTAGGTGTGGTCGGATGCAATGGTTGAAGAACTTCTCTCCTTTGCTTGAACTCTACAATTGGGTAGCTCTCTCAAGTGTATCGTCTCCATCCCCATCGAGTTGTTATAATATCTCGTTGGTGAACCAACGACCATGAATAGATCCCCATCAATGGCTAAGATCATCTCCAACTCGATTCGTGTGAGTTTCTAGAGAATTCTCACCTTTCTCAATTAATTACTGTTAATTAATCACTTTTCCTAAGTTGGGAAATATTTAATTATTGATCAGTTAACTTAATTGAGCCTTCTCTAGGTGTTTTCTCCTTAAACATTTTCTGGGTTTTGGAGATCTTGTGTTTCTAAACCTCTTTAACCAAAGTCGAGACTGTAACACCTGTATGATGATACAAAACTAACACTCCCTCTTAGCGAGGAAGGTGTTCTACTGTCTCATAACATCCTCCCATATGTTGTTGATGTTTGACAATTGTGACAACCTATCATTACCCACCAATCCACTGCACATACTTTGATTCTTGTTGCTACTGACACTACACTGTGTCGCAACTCATCTCATGTTGATGTTGCTGCTGCAACTACTGCAACTAAGAACCAAACTTTGAATCAACTTTGTCCCTGTGCTGCCACTGTCTCCTGAGTCTCTGACTGCAACTAGCCTCTGCACTGACTACTGAGTATCTGTCTGCGTTGCAACTACTATGGTTCCCTTAGCATTTGACTACAACTAGCTCTACAATAGTCCCTCAAGATATGACTACGCCATGCTGACACTGATCCATCTGCTACTGACTATTGTGGGCCCTTGTAGCGAAGGTAATGATCCAAGAAGAAACACTTGTCCAATACAATCTTCCTTGGACACTGCTCAAATCTCTGCAACTCTGAAGCACTATGCTCCTGCTCCATCTGGAGGTAGAATTGTTATCACCCTGCGCTATTACTGCGCAACTCTGATCATACACTACTGAAGCCTCTGCGCTGTTGTTATCATTGCAACTGTGTACTGATCACCTCAGATCCTGAAGTACTAAGCTTCCATAGGGCTTCTCCCTCTGAAGCTAGACTCCCTCTGAGTCTCGATATCCCACAAAAATATCAGGGAAATCTCACTTTCCTTCTAGCAAAGCCTCTCCACTGCCACTTACAATCATGCCTTCATGCCGACTAGACTGCATAGTTCTGCTGCGTGAACACCAATCTCGTCTCTGAAAACCCTTCCAATAGACACTTTGCCTCCTGCTGCATACTAAAAACTACTCTTTCTGCCTCTGGATTTCCTCTCAGCACTGGTATACGATCTGTAGCCTCTGCAACATGGACTGGTTGATTGTCTCTGGCTAAAACTATGCCTTGCTCTCTACAACTGGCCAATTCGCATTGCCTCCCTCAAATTTATATGTTGGAATTAGCTCGACCTCCTTTCGTTCTCCAAAAAACTGGAAACCTCTTTCGCTGGAACTGCGACTTTCTTTTTGCAATTGGCCAATTCTCACTACTTGTGTCACTGCAACTGTCTCTCGAGTACAGATTGCAACTAGCTATGTAGTTTTCATTTGAATAACTGATTGCATTTGCTGACATTGAACCTGCTACTATGATATCGTTGGCCCCTGTAGAAAAGGTGATGGGCATGCAACAACAATCTAGAACTGATATAATTGATCTCCTTGTTACATCTACACTAGACGCTTCCCATCCTAACATACTGGCGTATCATACTCCTCTTGGATCCGGTGCCCCATTATCTCCTTTTGAGCTCGGTCCCTGTTTGGAACCCTTATTTGCTTTTGCAACTCGTACTAGACAACTCGCGCTTGTCTTTGGCAATTGGAAGTCGATCTGCTGCCTAGATCTACGTTCTAGCTAACTCACACGGCCTCCTTTAGGAATCTCGTATGACCATCTCTAGAAAGCTACACAATCTGCAAAACTCAAATAATTGGAGACTAGATTTGGAAATCTCCTTTTGTCTCCTACTTGGCCTTCTTTCTGCTACTCGCACTCCTTGAGGAATGCACAGACCTACCTCCGAAAGTCCTCTGGCTAGTATTTTTCTTTTAGTTTCTGATTAAGACTACTCTCTCATCCTTCTGGATGTCCTTCTTCGGGAATTGGCACACGATATGCAATCTCTGCAACTAGAACTGGATACTCTGGAGTTTGGAAAAACTCGCACGACTTGCTGCAATTGAAATTTGTGGATTTCCTCCTGAACCTGGATCTGGAAACCCTCTGAGAAATTCTAGAAATTCTTGTGTGCTTTTCTCTTCCACCCAACGTTGATTCTACTACTGCAAAACTACTACAAAATCAATGTGCCCAGATTTGCTCAATTAACTCTCTGATCTGCCTACCGGAATTGCTTCTTGGCACCAACACTGCCTACTGGAACTTCTACTGAGCTTGTTCAGACTTTTCCTACCCCTGCAACTAGAAATTGAACCCCTACCCAACAATTCACACTGCCTGGATGGACCTCTCCGCAGATCTGGAGGAAATTTGCTCAGACTCCCTCCGAACTGTGAAATTTCTCCCTCTTCATCACTGAGATCCAGATCTATCAAACTTTTTTGATACCATGTGAAATTTCCTTAAATTACAACAACTAGAAATTATTCTTCTAACTGAATAAATTATGCAGTTTATTTGCTACGACAAACAACAAATAACTCACATTGAATTTTTTCACAAATAAAATATGTTGTGGAAATAAACAGGAAATTGAGATAATGATAACACAATAAAAATGACACCGTTTTTTTTGGACAAATTTTCTTGGAAAAACCCAATGTGGGAAAATCAGTGCATCAAATGAGGGTTTTATTATTATTATGCAACAATGAAATCTGAGTACAATCTAGATGCCAAACTAGCAATCCCTATCAAATAATTTGCCAAAATTATTAAGGGATATTTTCCCTTCCCCACAAACAATCCGACTGCAAACTGGCCACTCAAACATGGCTATCCAAGACTCCTAAGCTGACTTTGCGCAGCTTGAATTTGCCTCTGATCAAGACATCTTGCCTATTGTTGCTACTGGAAGTGATTCTTTGACCCTCTGGAAAATTATCTCGGACTCTAACTCCTTAATCAACCTCCTCCTCAGCTAAATCGAACTGCGCTCTAAAGTTTCCTGCGATGCCTCCAGTGGAATAACTCGACCTCTTGTTGTTGCCTCTCTGGAACAGGAAATCTTCTCTGAAATCTCTACTGCCACTCTGTTTCTACTGCAACTGTTGTGTCCCTTCTGGCTCAAGCTTCTCTCCCTTGCTTGAACTCTGCAACTGGGTAGCTCGATCTGCCAAGGAAATCGCTCTCTCAAGTGTATCGTCTCCATCCCCATTGAGTTGCTCTTGTAATCTCTCGCTGGTGAACCAACGACCATGATTAGATCTCCATCAATGACTAAAATCATCTCCAACTCGATCCCTGTGAGTTTCTAGAGAATTCTCACCTTTATCAATTAATTATTGTTAATTAATCACTTTTCCTAAGTTAGACTTAGGAAATATTTAAGCATTGATCAATTTACTTAATTGAGCTTTCTTTAAGCGTTTTCTCCGGAAACTTTTTCTGGGTTTTGGAGATCTTGTGTTGGAAACCATGTCGGCCCTCCTTGGACAAGTTGGCCTGGCCCTCCAAAGTGACACCCATTCGACCCTCTTTGGACAACTATATATAAGAGACAATTCAACCTACTTGGAGGACATTCACACACATCACAAGAAGTACTTTTCAGAACCTAGCAAAGGAGACAAGAAGCTAAGTCAAAGGAAAGATAAAGCAAGTAAAAGGCATAGAAGAATATTCACATTGACCGAAGTACAACTCGCACATGTGAAGAGGCTGAGATTTCTGTGGTGACTACGGGCTGAAATTCAACTCCCTTTGTGGCAGGACGAAATTTTTTTGTGTTTGACCAGTTTGGAGCAGATTTGACGAGTGTTGACTTTGAATTTTGGAGGAGGGTTGGACTTGGTATCTTGGTGGTAGTTTGGTCTTGGTATTGGCATTGGATATCTCCCATTTTGATCTGATTCTATAAGAGAAGGATTGTTGGGTTTTCCCCTTGTGGGTGTTGCCCTGGCTAACAACCTAATTTTTGGTGTCTCTTGTGTCTTTGTGATCTCTATACTTTCCTGAAAGATTGAACATTTGTATAATTTCTTGATGAAGAAGACAAAAGAAGTAATAAGAAGACATCTAACATTCACAAGTAATTATGAAGAATAGGAATTAAGTGTTAAATTACATTACACTTGGTTTCTCGACATGGTATCAAAGCTATGGTGAAGACAAGAGCACTATTGAAGAAGCTCTTAGGCCTAAGTATGAAAGAAATGCATATGGAACAATAGTCTTGTGTGCAAGAAGACCTAAGAGGCTTGTTACCACTCAAACTAGTAGGGGTCCTAGGAGGGGATCCTAAAGGGACAACTATTATGTCAAGGGAAACAATGGAGCAATAGCCGACTGTCACCTCAGCTAAAGCTCCCTGCTCTTTACGGACTTTCACCGATGGGAGGAGACCCGGCATGAAGAGAATCACTAGATCAATAAGTCAATGAAACTATAAAGAGTGATCCCTAAGGGCCTATTCACAAGATAGACTCAATTTTGTGGTTTACTTGCTTGAGAAGTAAGGTGTAAAGCTCTCTAAGAAGGGCCAAGGGGATTTCAAGGGCTAGGTTTTGCAAATAAGACTTGTAAAGGAGGGATCTAGTCCAAGAGATCCTTGTGAAAACTTGGATTCCAAGTGGTCTTTGTGAAATTATCTTCAAAAGGTTGTGGGACCACATGGGACCAAGTGGACCCAAAGTTAGGTCAAGGGGGTGGAGTTGATCAATCAAGGGTATGCTTGACCTAATTGAGGGGAAGAAGGGGATCAAAGGAATAATTTTCAACAATCTTAATACAATGATCCCAGTGAGGTCGCTAGCCAAGGGAATCAAAGGAATAATTTTCAACAATCTTGATACAATGATCCCAGTGAGGTCGCTAGCCAAGGGAATCAAAGGGAAAGAAACAATCTCGGAGCTCGGGTTTGAAATATCTCGAGATCCCACCATCGGAATAGCTTCAAATTTGGAGGGCTCCTAGGAGACACAACAATGCAGTAGAGGTTAGGAGTTCACATTTTTTTGATGAGTAACTTGTGAGAAATGTGATGCCCTAGGTCCCCTATGGAGGCTAGGCCTAGAAGAAAGAGGGAGAGGTGATAAAGATTATGCTTTTTGGTGATCACCTATGGAGGACCAGTGCCTATTCCTTTGGGAGAAATGGAGTCAAGGAGATTCCAATGATTGGGATGATTTCACTTAGTCAAGGAGGCTTCTAGAACAATTTCGCATGGCAATTAGGGTACGAGAAAATTGCTTCACGATCTTTATACTTCAATATGAGATATGTGATGACTTATCAAGAAAATATTATAACAAAAGATCTCTAGGAACATTCACTTATTGAAACATGGCCCATGACATGATGCAATGCTATAAAAGACAAATTTCCACCATTTCACACAAGAAAAGCAATAAATTTCAGCCTAGTGTAGTGAAATTTCCCAACAACATGCATGTGACATAAGAAAAAGACAAAATAGAATTAAAAGAGGGCATCCATGTGTGAACAAGTATATCCAATCATCATCATATGCAAATATAGAAGCTCCAAGACAAAAATGAAGAGATTTAAACACCAAAATTCATCCATCCATCCATCCAATTTTGTCCTCCAAATAGAATAGTGAAGATCTAACAAGAGAGAATGATCCAATCCAAGTGATGATTATCAAATGATTCCATCACACTTCTATTTATACACTTTCTAATGAATTCGATTTAGCTAATTAGGCCTAATTTAGCCCCTAAAGTAAAATAATGTGCATAATAACAAAAATTTTGGTTACAATCCCACCAAATAGGTCAATAATGTAAATAAAAGCCCCTCAAGAGGGTCGAATGATCAACAAATTGATGTCGTTGGGCCTTTGAGGAGGCCTGATGAAGTCCAAGGGGTGTCATGATGAATAAAAAGATTCCAACATAGTGAACAAGAGGTTGGCCCCTTGTTATCCAATCAAGAACCTGTGGTGCTCCCAAGTGGGTGTGGGGGCACAAGGACAACCTGATGGGTCTCCAAATGGATCAAATATTCCTGTAAACCATTTGTAAAGGCTGGAGTGATGACATGAACCCTCCATTTTCATCGGGAGGCATCCTGGAACATCTGCCAAGTGTATGGTGCAATTGTGGAGCCGACTAGGCATGGTGGACTAGGTGCATCATCCTCATCCAAAAGGTGGAACACAAGAAAGTAATGGACACTGCTGGAGATCCATGAAGTAATATCTTCTATGGTGGAGATCCATGGCTCTCAATGCTCACCCTACAAGTTCCAATGTGGCACTCTAGAGAGCTAAGACCTCATATAGGGAGACCAAGCCCTAAATGAAGACCCCCCTGCAATCCTACATAAGATCCAATGCGTCCCCTTGCCTTCCAATACAAAAAATCATTAAAATAATCAAGTAATAATGCTTACAAGTTATGGGATCAATGAGGCACTTCATGGTGGCATGCCCTTCCATAGTGGGCTTTGGCAAGTACAAGTGTCTCCAAGCTCAAAAGGGGGTTAACTAAGGACCCTATTAGGTGGGTTCAACCTCTAAAGGGGGTGGCATGTCTATAGTACATCCTTTAAGAGGTAGGTGGCAAATGATATAATGATGGAATGGAGTGGGGATCAGGGGAATCATCCAGACCACATGTCAAGGTATATTGGGTAGCTATAACAAGGGAAACCCACACTTGGGTATATGAGTGCAGTGTTGTTTTTCCACGATCTTGGTGTTTGGGATGGAATCTTAAATCTCCGACGCTACCAAACCAAGAATCACAATGATACTACTTTGCATAATGGAATACAAACAACAGTAAATCTACTAGTGCACAAAATATGGACAACTTTTTACAATTTTCAAGAGATCAGCGCAGAAGCAGAGAGCGAGAGAAACATCCAGAGCAGGCCACACAGAGCCCAATAGAGACAACGCAAAGGCTAGAGGGACTACGTCATCCATGCAGAGAGCAGCTGGAGTGACACAGAGTGTCCTAGAGGCTGCACAGTGTCTCAGAGGGCTGACGCAGAGGGGTTTGGGGCTGATGCAGTGACCAGAAGGGCCAGCGCAGAGCTTCAGAGTCGCTGGAGAGGGTTTCGTGGGATAGGTTTTTTGAGTACCTGTTTCTGAATAGAGAGGTATTACTGCCAGTTATTTTTCTCTGTCGGGTGAGCCAGTTTGACACCCAATTGTATTCAAGGAAATACTGCATAACAATAAACCCTCAGAATAGCTGCACCGTTTTCCCGCATTGGGTTTTTCCAGGGACATTTGTCCAAAAATAACGGTGTAACTTGTGTGTTTGTTTTCTTTGAGCTGATGATTTGTAGATGTTGAGACTGTATTGTGTTTATTTCGTTATTTATATGTTTTAAATAACCTGTTCGAATTTAACAAGTACAAGAAATAAACCAAAAGAATACAGATTAAATTTCTAATGGATAGACTTATAAATTTCAACATAATGTATGGAATTGTCGCTCATGGAATCTAAGTTTATGCCCTAATTGAAATGAGAATCTGTTGAATCTTGATTTTGTGAGGGTATTGCCATATGTTACATGATTGGGTATAGTGAATGAATGTTTCTAGAGGCACATTATCTTAATAATTGCCTTGACAAGTCATCAAATTGTAGCAGAAGAAGTATATATTTCTTTGGTAACCTAGTTGTTGCCCTTAGGGTTATGCGAAGTTGCTAGAGAACTCCATGATTGGATAAAAGAACTCCAAAAGTTGAAATTCCATTAACTCCATTCTCTCAATAGGCTAGGCACTGGTCCTATCCTTGGTGATCACCTAAACGAATATATTTTCACCTCTCTCTCTCTTTCTTTTTCTAAGCTCTAACCCTAGTGTCTCCTAAGGCATCACATGAAATCCATTGCATCCATCCATTTGGTGAGCAAGTTGGAGCACATCTACGCTGGGGTGTCCTCTAGGCCCTCACAAATTTTGAGGGAATTCCCATTGTTAGATTTGGAATTATCCCAAGTCCTAGCTCCAATTCCATTCTTAAACCTAGGTTTCATTGGTTAGTGGCTTCATTAAGGATCATGGTATTAAAAACTCAAGACAAATCTAATATCTTTGATCGTTTTCTCCTCACTTGGTCAAGATCTTTTGTTTGAAGTTTCACCTAAAACCCTTGACCTTGATTGGGTCTGCTTGGGTTTCTTTGTGTCTCATACCCTCTATTACTCTAATTTCACAAGGACCGCCTTAGTAACCCTCTATCATAGGAATCTTAGGTCTAGGGTGTCCCTTATCAAGGAATATCCCTCATCCCTAGGTCTAGTTTTCCTTTAAAGCCTTTCTTGGAGAGCCCCACACCTTGCTTCTTGAGCAAGTAATATCTTTTCATTTGAGTCTCTCCTATGAATGGGCTTTTGAAATAACTACCTCTTTATCATTGATATACCATCATTAATGATTTCTCTTATATCGGGACTCCTCCCATTAGCGAAAGTATGTAAAGAGAAGGGGACATCAACTTAGGTGACAATGGGTCTTTGTCCCATTGTTGCCACTTGGTCTAGTGGTTGCCCCTTTGGAACCCCTCCTAGGATCCCTGCTAGATTAAGCGGTAACAGTCCCTTCCTAAGGGAAAGGATGAGCATTTTTGAGACAAGCTTGGGCTTGTGGATATCTCCTCCTAGTTTGAGAGGGAGTGAGGATGGACACCTTTGTTCTCCATGTGTCATGTACTATGGTTAGTTCTAACAGCCGTAAGTCTAATACATGAATACAGATAGGGTGAATGGTGGATTGGATAAGCATCATGGACTGAAATTATTGAGACATGCACTGTGACCAGGATTAACAATCATAAGTCAATTACATTGATATGGTATAAGAATGGTTAGGATGGTTGTGTCAAGTGTTGTGACAATGGATTACAAAATGGGCGTGTGGAGGACATACTTTAGTGATCCTAGGTGGAGCATGTGCCTCGGAGAGGCGGTTGTGTGGTGTCCTATTGAATGCCTCCTAGCATTGTGCTTTGATCTAGTGGAGAGATAGAGCTTGCTTGTCGAGGCCTTGGTAGTTTGACAATGCTGGTTATGATGATGTTTATAACGATGCTTATCAATTTGGATCCTTTCTTATATGAATATTTCGACTTGATATTTTCCCATTGAGTCATTATGAATACTTCCCTAGTTAAGAGGGAGTGTTGAAGTTGTAACTAGGTTCGGTCTTCATAATTTGTCATTGATGTATTTATTATATTTTTTTCAAAGCATGTTCTTTATGCTTAGAGAGTCAAAAAGAGTCAAAAATAATTTTTTATGCGTTAGAAGAAAATGTATTTGAGTCATGTCCCATTTGGACATCTGTAAGAGAAAGGGATTTGAATTTTATGTTGAGTCATTAGTCCACAAGATGACCAAGTCGGCCCTCCTTGGGAAAGTTGGCCTGGCCCTCTAGAGTGACACCCATTTGAGCCTCCTGGACAACTACATATAAGAGACAATTGACTTGCTTGGAGGACATTCACACACATCACAAGTACTTTTTTGAACCTAGCGAAGGAGACAAGAAGCTAAGTCAAAGGAAAGAGAAAGAAAGTAAAAGGCATAGAAGAATATTCATCATTGACCAAATTTCAGATCTAGTACAACTTGCATGTGTGAAGACGCTGAGATTTTTGAAGTGATTGTAGGCCGAAATTTGGCCCCCTTTGTTTCAAGACCAAAATTTTCTGTGTTTGACAAGTTTTGCGCAGATTTGATTAGTGTTAACTTTTACCCTTGGAGTTGACTTGGAGGAGGGTTGGACTTGGTATCTTGGTGGCAGTTTGGTCTTGGTCTTGGTCTTGGATATCTCTCATTTTGATCTGATTCTATAAGAGAAGGATTGTTGGGTTTTCCCCTTGTGGGTTTTGCGCTGGCTAGCAGCCTAATTTTGGTGTTTGTTGTCTCTTTTTGATCTCTCTTCCTGAAAGATTGAACATTTGTATATTTGCTTAATGAAGAAGACATAAGAAGTAATAAGAAGACATCTAACATTCACAAATAATTATCAAAAAGAGGAATTAAGTGTTAAATTACATTACACTTAGTTTCTCAACATATTGATAATGACGAGCAATGAGATTCTTCCATCTATGGTTCTAGTATCTACCCTCTTTTGTATTTTCCATTGGTGTTCCCACCTAGAGTATTAATGACTCAGTGTCTATGTAATACATTTTGATTTTGATGACATCAAGCGATTTAATAAGAAAATTGTAGTTTATGGTTCTAACTTCTAGACTTCTATTTTATGACATGTGTATTAAATATTCTAATTTCTCACATGCTTGATGATCAATGATGTATTAACTAGTTGTATCAGTATTTTGTAAATGTTCTAATTTCTAAAAGTTTGGATCTTTGTATCTATATTTCTTTTTGTATTTGCAACTAGTAATTTATTAATACATGTTAAAGGTGGCTATTATTATGTATATTATATTAGATTATTATTATACAGTATATTGTACTTCTATTATATATATTAACAATATATTATTTATTGTATTTTCATTATTATTATATATTAATAATACGTTATTTATTTTATGATAGCTATTATGATTTACTGTGTGCACAATAATAAACTTCTTATAGTCTTTAATTCTCACCTTGTAACTCTAGATTAACCTAACTTACATGGCATGCGATGTGTCATACATGGCTTATTATTTTATAATTTCCTTAGGAGGCTTGTTTTTGGACCAAATTAGCTTTAAGTATGACCCATTGATATGTATCATTATGTTATTGTAATTATGGCTAAGATCATATTGTTTTCTTTTATTGTATTACAAGGCATGGTTAAGGTAGACCTAATCAAACTTGATATGTAGGCTCAATAATCATCTTGGGGTGTGTGCCTTTGTCTTGTGGGCCCACAAACCCCTTTTGAAGGGATGCCTCACTTGAGTTGTATATAAAATTTAAATACACAACTCAAGATCTCATTTGTGCTATCTCATCTTGTGATCTTCTTGATATGAAATACAAAGTGTTATAAGGCTAAGGACACTTAATTTTGGAGTTCATTCTTGTGATTGGCATCTTTCTCTTATTATCACTTTTGTATTTATGTTTTAACACTTGTGCTTGGCCTTTGGACTCCGTCTCAAGCACACTATACCTACCTCCCTCTAGCACACTTATGAGGAGGCTATTTTAGAATTTGTGTGCAATATGTTTCCAACAATTCTTCTTTTGACTCTTATAAATACCCACAATTGTGTGTATGCATGTTTATCATGTTTTCTTGCAATTTGTGCTCATTATGTTGTGCCAATAATCTTCTTCATTTTGGTATCTGTCTTAAATTTCCAAGCAATCTACGTGACTTTTGGGTTGAAGGTTCTTACAAATGTTTGATGTTTTGTTTAAATGTTCATCGTTACAATCATTAGGGAATTTTGAGGTAAAAAATGGGCATCAAAACAAAAAATGTAGTAATGAAATCAACTTTAAAAGAACCAGTAAGATTTAAGATGATTATGTAACCGCCAAGGGTAAATATTTTTGGAAGGAAAAGAAAACTAATTTTTTAATTGTCTTTTCAGCTTGCCCCCCTATAAGTTTACTCAAATGTCAAGTGTCGACACTTGTTGGATGCAGATTTTTTGTTAGTGTGGGTCTACTCAAAATTATGTTGAGTGGGTACATGTTGGATGCTTCGGTGTGGGTCTACTCGAAAGTATGTACAATAGGTACTCATTAGACGTGAAGTTAAATTTTGCATCCAATGGGTACCTACATTTGAAATTTGAGTAAACCTATAAGGAAATAAGTCGAAAATACATTGAAAAAAGGTAGTTTTCTTTCTTTTTCTTTAAAAATTCATAACTCTTATTTTATAATTTTCTCAAGGAAGCCAATTTAGACCTCAAAATTCCCCTAACGTTGGTAAATGTTATCTTGCAAAAACATTTTTGTTCATTCTTCGCTTTCATAATTCACTTTTGGTTGATTTTTATTCAACACCCATTATCTATTTTATTTGCCTCATATCCTTTTCTTTTGACTAGTTCATGTTTTTAATTTGAAAATAAGGTGTGGATGAATTTTTGTTTTTTTGAAATGTTTTTATTCATTAAAATTTTAGAACACCAAGTTTAGTAAACAATGAAAAAAATGTATACTCTTGTAGTTTAATTCATTTATCTACCTCATTTTTCTTTAATATTTTAACTTTACACTATTCGTGTTTTGCATATCATAGGCGAGGAAGATGTAAAAATACAAATGAAAGCTGTTGGTATTTGTGGGAGCGATATCCACTATCTTAAGGTTTGAACTATTTTTCCATGGACAAATACTTTTATCTTGGAAAAGTAGAAAAGCATGCCTTTATACCACATTATAAGAAAAATATAGATACATGAATAAGACAATAAGCTAGCTACATGGTACTACAATTAAATTTCTGTCTCAAGCATAGGCTTAAAGTGTCTGCCTTAACATTTATTTTCATAGAATCTACATCTTTGCTATACATGTTCATTCTAGCTACTATTTATGCCACTACAACTTTGAATGCTTTCAACTCTCAAAGTTGAAAATCCTATGAATCATCATTAAAAGCTACTCTACACCTTCTCTTCCATAGGAAATTGGGCCTTGCTAACTAGATAGTGCCCAAAATTTTTCTTGCTGCATTGCTTCACCATTTATTACTTTCCCAAAATTACTTTTTTCTAGCCCAAAGGCCCAACCAAAAAATATGCGTATTTTAAAATGATTCATTTCAATAAATCTTAAGCAAATCTATAACTTCAAAAAATATGTTTGACTTCTCTTCCTTTTGGCAAATTGTGCACAATTTGTGTTATTGAACTAAATATCCATTTAACTATCAATCTAAATAAATTGTTCATAGCTTTAATACAACAACCTCTGCAAGCATGAGTAAAAGCTAATAAGAACTCGAAAAATGCATGCTAGCTTAAAGGAAATAAAGGAAATAGTCATAAAGGAAATAAACAAAGGGCCATAACTTTAGTGTATATAACCTAAGAAGTAATCATGCTAGTGTTAGGAGGAGGTTGTTCATGATTATACTAGTCAGGACCTCAACTGGTGATCAAGGGATAGACACCTATTAGGTGCACAAGTTCCCAACCATCAACTAGAGGCTTCAGAGGCTATGGCCAATGTTGGGATCTCTTTATCATTGTGAGGCGAGGCTGGGGACCAACTTCTCCTGAGCTCGCGCTTCTTGTGTAGTTGTCTGTCAGCCTGATGGCAGGGCCTACTGTTGACTCTATGCGATCCTATGAATGTGGTTCAATAAGGGATCAGTGGCTTCCTGCTTATGGTACAAGAGGCCCTTCCCCCAAAGTCTAGAAGCTACTAGAGATTGTCCATCTCCATCCTGAATTTTGCACTTACATTGTGATCAACATATATAGGTTGACACAAGTTAGTATTGTTGTACCAAGAGACACTCTTCGATGGGAATGCTAACCTATATAAATAGAAACATCATTATGGTTCTTCCAAAATGTTACCACCCAAACCCTTACTTATAGTGATAAAATTCCTAATGCATAAGTAAGACCCTAGGGGCACAAAGATGGGCTACCTCCTATCACCATGGTAACTCCTTCACACATTTTTGGATGGCTCTCCTCTGGCACAAAAAGGTTACCATAAGAAATCCTAAGCCTATCAAAAGCTAATTACAAGGAATGGTATCTAGACTTAGGAGCACAAATTTGAATTCTAATTTTTTGAGTTTATAATTTTCAAATTTGTATACAGAAAAAGAAAAAAATGATTTATTGATTTTTCTGGGGTTTGTTGAGATTGAGATTAGTGCCCGAAGTACTATTGGGCATATTGAGTCCATAAGGCAGCCAATATAAGTTGTTTTCTCCTTATGATAAGGAAGCATATAGTGTGAATGAAGAAGCTACAGCATTCCTGTCTTTCTGTCCACTAAAACAGAAAATACTTATGAGGAATCCATACAATGAAAGACCTTCAAACATGCATGAAGGTGTCTCTACTAAAAGATGTTGTAAATTGCAACTAATTCAAAATTTCAAATTAAGAAAAAAGATAAAGACATTTTACAGCAGTAGGCACATATTTTAAAGGGGGGATAAACCACAATTAAATTTCTAACAAGGAACAAAGTTACCCAAATTATATCCCTTCAAAATACATTAGCTGCAAGAAATATCACCATTAGTCCAATACATTTGCATCAAGCTCCAGTAACATTCAATTAAAACTCAAAGCAATAGTCTCTAGTATTCGAGAAACTTTCAACAGCCAAAACAATAGGAGTGTCTCTAACATAAAGGACAAGTTTAAAATCTTCTCAAAATAAAATAATAATATCCAAAGCTAGATTCATGATCTCTCCAAAGGATGTATAAATAAATGATATCCTAATACCTCTCATGTGAGAAGGAAAACAAGTAGTAAGCAATGAATATGATAAGTGGGAATGACATATGTCATGATCTCCAAAAAGGATGCTTGCCTTAGCAAGTGGTTGACCAAGTAAATGATCCAGAGTTCTTTCTAGGATCTCTTGAAAGAAAGATCTCCATCAAACACAATGAACATGTGTTCCAAATTGGTCCTGTTACCCACCAAAAGTGGGTGACCCCATAGGAGAAATTTTCTCCTGGTCATCTATTCTAGCTAGTAGCTAGCAAACCCCTAACAGCTACCGTGTAGCCGATATGGTGTGTGTTGATATTTGTAGCTTGGAAGGTACTCCAAACCTTAGGCTAGAGGTTTTGGAGGATTTGGCACCACAAAGCCAATTGTGGGCTAAGAACCTAAGCGTGGGGTTTTTGCACTCAAAGGAGTTGGGACAAAACCAAGGAGAGATCTGGACACTTGGCACTTGGAGATTGTAGGGCATCCTTCAAGGAACAAGGGTCCACCTGTAGCACCAAGAGGCCTTGTGGTTTGAAATAAATATATTTATTTGTGTTTTGTGTGGGTTTGTGCCACAAAAATCAAGTAAGCCTGGACTTAGTGATGCCCCAAAGGTTTAGTTGTTGCATACTCTAATGAAATGTATAAATAGGAGTGAGGAGGAACTTCATTCTTTATCCTATCATGGCATTTGTTCCTCATGTGAACACTGAAATAGGAGGGCGAGTTTAATTTAGATAGTTGCAACCTTAGGAGACCAAGCAAAGAGGAGAATAAGGTTATTCTTGTGACTGTTTGGGACTGTTTTTGGTAGGTACAACTAGCGAAGGAGAGGAGACTAGGCCGAGGTTTTTGAGGGCAGAATTTGGGCATAAGTCTTGTTGACCACTCTATGTCAACGACCCCATAGCCGTACACCCCTTTTTTCGCAAAATGGGTCCATCATGTTTGAGTTTCTGTTCCATTCAGACTTCATCATCAGCTGACAGTTTTATGAATATGTCAGCCCATTCTGCATATGTAAAATGTAAATAATCTCAGTATGACTGTGTCTGTATGTAACAACTTAGGTAAACCTATGGTTTTGGTGACAATCTTCCTTCTAGGAGGGTGAAAATCTCCTTTCTAGGAGGTTTTTTGTCTCACTGCTTCATTTGTCTCTAGACACAAATGATCGACAGAGTTTTTCCTTCCACTCTTACCCCAAAGCTAGAGTGGATTTTGTCATTAAGATCTTAGGCGAGTCCCAGTGTTTTAGATCGAGTCTATGTAAAAATGATTTGGGAACAATCCTAGCTACTTGGCTAGATTATTTTATTACAAGTCACTTGGTTTACTGGATTATATTTTGTGTCGCAGAAATGGGTATTTTTTGAGGGTCTATAACAAATGGGTTTTCCCCCTTCATGTATTAAAATGTAAAATCTTGATGTAAAAAATATTTAGTGCATGGTTCCTCATAATTAGACATCATGGCTAAATATTAGAGGGTTGGAAAAATAATTAGTCCCCTCATAAGTCAATTAATTAAATTTTCTGGCCAAATTAAATTAAAAATCCTAAGCTAGAATTAATTAATTTTATGCCCTAGGTAAATTTAAATTTTCCAAAGGCAAAATTTGTGGGTCTTAAAAAAACTAAATTTTTAAAGGTCCCGGGCCAAAGGAATGCTAAATTTTTTAAGAAATCTTGGACCCTTGGTAGTTATGTCAAAGTCAATTTTTTGAGGTAATTAACTCAATTTTTTTAATTTTTGAGTTAGTTAAAAAGGAATTAAATGAAAAATTAGAAATTCTTCAAAAAATAAATAATTTCGATGGACGAGATTAAAAATGATCAAATCTTTTTCAACGATCAAGATTACTTTGATGGGGATCAAGCGAACTAGTCGTTGGAAAATTTATCTATAAATTAGAGGTCGGTGTCAGTCTATTTTTTATCCGGTCTTTGAATCCCGTACTAAGCTCTCAAGCTCTCTTGTCCATTTTCTGGATTAAATCCAAAAGTCTTTGGGGTTTCAACTTGCGGTAGTGTTCCTCTTCATGAATCTATGGTAACATTGTTTTAATTTCCGCTCAATATTATGTGAAAATTATCAATCAATAACTCTCTTAGAATAATCTGAATACAGGTATCTTATTAAGTTTGTTGGATCTAGGGTAACATTTTTAATTTTGATTGAACTAGCAGGTATCTTTATTTCTTCAGAATTTTATTGTTATTTTATTTCTCTACTTGGTTTGATGGTTGATCTAGTATTTGCAGAAGATCTCTAAGGTTTTTATTGAGAATTTGGGGATAGTCCTCGATTGAACCAGCCAACTCTCAACATCTATTTTCTGAAGAGCCTACCTCATACTAACTTAAAGATTTATCTAAAGATTAAATTTTTGTGCATGAAGTTTTTGGGCTAGTACCTCTCTAAAAACCAAAATCTTTTAAATATTTTGTAGAAAAATTGATAGATCTGGCTAGTAAGATCTTTATACCTTTAGATTTGGGAGCGGAGTTGGACTCATACTCCTCAAATCTGATAGAGCAACCTTGGTGCATAGATTTGTAAATATTTTGTATAGATATGAAGTTTTTCTAATTTGGGTTTTTGGGTTTTTTATTCATTTTTGTATATTTGGGATCTGGGTATTTTTGTTTTTGTTTAGAAGGTGTAGATCTAAAAGAGAAAGTTGATTTGAAGTTAGATCTAGACTCTGGAAGGCAAGATCTGGCCTCAACAAAATTTGTCAAAGAAAATTATTCAGAAAAATATTCGCATTTGAGGGTTTCAACTTCAATTTGGGATATTCATCAACTTTTTCAAAGAAAAGGCAAAAATTAATTTTTTGAGGTCTGAAGGTAGCCTCCACTCAGTCCTTAGCCTTCTCCAAGCCACGACTGCTACTCTTTAGGTTTGTTGTCTTCCTCCTCCACGCAGTCCCTCCTCTTCTTCGGTAGCTGCATCCTAACCCTCATCCGCTGCCTTCTCTGCCTTTTCTGCTACTTGTAGTAGCCTCCTTTTCCCTGTGGCCTTGGATTTCAAGCTTCCCCAATCTCCATCCCGCAGTACCCTCCTCTTCTGCTCTACCTCTATACCCTTTTTTGCAGCTCTTTCTCCCTCGGCACCTCTTCAAACCCTCCACGCAGCCTTACCTTAGCCCTCCACTACCCAATCTGCATCTCTATCCCTAGCTGTGGCACTCCTGCCTTCTCCTCTTGGCATTCCTGCTTACCCTCCTAGGTTCCGCAACCCTTATCCATCCTCTGTGGCAGCCTTTCCCTGCTGCTGTTCCAGCTCCTTTCTCCTCCTCCCTTATAGCCTAACGTTTCCTGTAGTAGCCTTAAACCCCTGCTGCAGACTTAAGCCTTTCTCTTTTCCCTGCGGTTGTCTTGCATTTCCAGCCTAACCCTCAATGCAGCCTCATTTTTTCCTTAACCTTAGCTCATCTACATCTGCAAATTTTCTGAAGTTAAAGGTGCTGTAGGACATCGGGGTTTTTTTTGGGTGTCTTGCAGATGACGCATTTTGCTTGAGAGGTCATGAACAGTGCTCTATTTTGCCTCAATTCATTGGTTTGGTTTTCTAACTATCGAACCTTTTTTCTGTCACCTCTCTAAATATCCTATAATAGTGGCATGACTGTCTTTTCATAATTTCAAGTGCTTTTAAGGAATTAAGGTTATGAGATTGCTTTGGATATTTAAGTTTGTCATTTGAAATTTACTGTCTAGATATGATTAGAATGTAAGTATCATAAAGAAATCTCCTTACCCATGCTCCATAGATCTATTTGTCTCTTGGTTGAATTTGCCATTATGAAGGATTTAATTAGTGTTGCTGAATATTTGTCTTGAGCCGCCTGAACATCAAAGTCTGCATTAAAGACCTTACACTCTTATGAATATTAGTCATGCCTTAGCATTAAGGAATTGTTGCATTATTAAAGTAGAGAAGGAATCATGCAAAAGTCAGATCTGAATTTAACATAAAAGCATTGGGTAAGTTAATTGCAGTGGTTCTGTTCATATCTTGTGGACAACATTGTTTACTAACACTCTCATGTTGAAATTTCTAAGTTTGACACATCAGGCTGCATCTTCCTAAAGTAGCAACGCAGGAGTTAGGGTATGTTGGAGTGGGTTTTGAAGATGTTTGGAGCTGCTACAAGTTTCCCTAGATAGGGTTGAGTACCTCAGAAAAACCTTGCTCAGATTTGAAGGGTTTTGGAGAGAAGAAGTGGTTATCTTCAAGGAGGAATAGTGTAGGGTTGGAGGTCCTAGTTTAGGACAGTTGTTAGAGAAGCCAAAAGAGCAGTTTTGGGTGGGCTGTAGTGGCTTGCTTCAAGCCCTAAGTACATTTACTTAAGAAGGACTTTAAGGACTGCTAGAAGGGCAGAATAAGTAATGCTAAGAACTGATCTTTGAAGGACGAAAGGAGGTCAAGGGAGCAGTTTGACTAGCCCTAGATTGCTTGTAAGAGAAGGACATCTACAACAGAAGTGTGCAGCCCTCCATGCCCTAAGTTTGTCTTCATCGGGAAGCAGAGGAAGGAAATAGTGGGAAGAAGTCCCTAAGAGTTGATTCCTTGAAGGACTATGGAGCAACTAGTGGGAAATAAGTCCCAAAGTGTTGACTTCTTGAAGGACTAAGGAGCAGAAATTGGGTAGGTGATGAAGACCCTAAGTATTGAGTCATTGTTGGACCTATGATTAGCTAGAGGGAAAATTGGAGTCGTGTTCAGTGACCTAAAAGAGATGGTTCATTAATAGAGGCAGGTTGGTGTTGTTGCAAATCGACAACCAAAGGATCAGGCAAGAGTGTTTAGGATATGACCAAGGTAGTTGTGAAGTCGACTACATCAGCTAGATGGTCAGTGTATCTTGTCCAGGGTAGATTAGTTGTTGAAGGAGTGATACCAAACCCTAGTTTGTGTCTTGTATCAGTGGATATATGAGGGCCATTATCCTTGGTATAGGATCCCTAGACAGTTGTATTATAGTTTGTTAATATCACGAAGTTGGGTTATTGAAAATTGTAGATTTTGTGTACGTGTTGATTTACTATTGTTTATATTCCACTCTGCAAAGTAGTTTTTTGTGGTATTTGGATTGGTAGTGTCAATGATTCTAAGACCCTAACCTAGATTCTCTAGTACGATGGAAAAATATGGTATCAGAGCTACTTTGAAGGAACAATGAATCAAATTGTGCACAATGAAATGGCTCAGAGGGAGCTGAGATTTTCTAGATCATGGAGTAGAGGGTTTAGCTAAAGACATGGAGATGTGGTCTTTACTAGCTTGGCAGTGAGATTGGCTGGGAGTTTTGGTGGATTGGTGGTGAGTTTGCTAAACAACAGTTTGTTGTACGGTAGCTTGTTGATCATGGACTTCCTATAAATTGTCGTGGATAATTGGGACAACTAGAAGATTGGTTAGGCATGGACGAGATTGGCATGATCAAGATTCCTTCATGTGATGGACGGGACGTTGGTAGGCTAGTTTCTTTTGTGGATTGTGATGTTGCATATCCGAGATTGGAGGGATGTGCACGAGTTGTGTTCGACCCAGGAGGATGAGTGCTTGTAGGAATGGGTTGCAGTAATGATGGTCCATGTTCGACCGCAACTTGGATTGACCTTGTAGGACATGAGATTTGTAGCAGGTTGAGCCAGTGGAGATCATGTAGGCTTAGAGGGAGTCTGGCTTCAAAGGGAGCATCCCTATGGAAGTGTTGAGGTCTTCAGGTTCAAATGAGATGAGGCAAAGGCACTACCAATATAATGTGGTTCATTCTACAGAGTATGTTGCAGTGATGGATGCCAAATGGGCTAGTGTCGCCAGTGATGATGATGGAGACTTCCTAGTGTTGGAAGTACCTCCCTCGCTAAGAGGGAGTGTTGAGATTTGTAGCTTAGGAGGTACTTCAAACCCTAGGATAGAGGGTTGTGGAGGAATTGGCACCACAAAGCCACTTGTGGGGTAAGAACCCAAGCATGGGGATTTTGCACCCAAAGGAGTTGGGCCAAAGCCAAGGAGAGATTTGGACATTTGGCACTTGGAGATTATAGGGAATCATTAAAGGAACAAGGGGCCGCTTCTAGCACCAAGAGAGGCCTTGTCGTTTGAAAGAAATTAATTTATTTGTGTTTTGTGTGGGCTTGTGCAACAAAAATTGAGTCGGCCTAGACTTAGCGACATACATGATCTCCATTGGCTCATAAAATGACACAGATTTTTCCCAATCCTTATTTCCCTTCCTCATACCTAACACAGTCACTAAGAAGCCCCTATGAATATTGAGTTGTCGTATTGTGTCTTCTCCTTCTCCCTAGCCTTGCTTTTATAATTTTACATTAAGCTGTCACTAACCCTACTCTCCAAAGCGATTGGTAGTCGATATTAGATGTCGCCTCACTTGAGATCAAGGGATGAGATTAAAACATAATCACTAAAATAATTTTCTTTAATTTTCCTGAGTTTACTTCAGCTCACTAAGCCAACATAATAATTATGTGCTTTTCTTACATTACACCTAGGCTAAGTTATATTAGCAACTTGCTCACACTGAAGTATTATGAGGAGATCTTGGGTGACTTTTGCATGCCTAGACACCTAGACCTATGTAAAAGTACTTGCCTGAGCTACAAACATCAATACCCTTAGCGAGGGAGGTACTTTTTCCACTTGGAACTAACTTCAATCCTCCATCCATTGCCTTGGCCACTTCCTCTCAAATGGAAGCTTCTCTTGCCCTCTGGGCTGCAAGCATCCTTGAAGTATTACTGTCCTTGGCCTGGTTCCTAAAAGACTCTTGCTCCTAAACATCTTGTAAGGTCATTGTGAAAATTTTAGAACTAAAATCCTATTGCAACAACTGGTATTATTTCTTCTAATTTATAAATTAATTATTTAGTTTATTGCTACGACAACATCGAAATAAACACACTGCAACCTTCACAAATAAAATTTTGGAAAATAAATAGCGTTGGAACTGATAAAATACTAGCACACACATACAAATGACACCGTTATTTTTGGACAAATGTCCCTGGAAAAACCCAACTTGGGAAAATTGGTGCAATAATGAGGTTTTTATTATTATGTAGCAATGAAAATCTGAGTACAATATATGGATGCCCAATTGGCAATCCAACTAGCAAGAAAATCTGGACAAAATTATTTTAAGGGATTTACCCTTCTTCCACAAGTAATCCCAGCACAACTTCCTTAAGAAAACTCGGCCTCCTAGACCCTCTGTGTCAACCTTTGCGCTGCTTTGTGCAGACCCTATGAAGTCAAGCCTCCAACCTGCCTCCGCTGAAATTGTTTTGCGTGTCTCTGCTGAGGAAATCGCCTCTCTGGCTCTTTGTACCCTTTGCTCAACCTCTGGAACTGAGAACTAATTTCTCTTCAGCAAATCAAACTGCCTTTCTGAAGCAACTGTGTAGTCCTCTGCGTTGCCTCACTGGGAATAACTCATCTCTCTTGTTGCTGCCTCTCTGAATCTAGAAAACTTCCTCCGGATCACTTTCCCTGCTCCTCACTATCTCTGCTGCCTCACTGAAGCTCGAACTCTTCGACAACTCACTACTGCTACTCTGGAAAATCGAATTCTCCAAGTGACTCTTGTGCATTCTCTATCACCACATTAATCCCTTCTTATATCTCCATGTTGGGACTCCAATGACCAAGATTAAATCTTAATCGATGGCTTAGATCATTTTCGGATTGATCTGTGTGGGTTTCTAGAGAATTCTCACCTTGACCTAGTTAATCTTGATTGATTAACCAATTTACCTAAGCTTAGACTTAGGAAACATAAAAAAAATAGGTTAATAATCTAATTGAGTCATCTGTAGGTGGAATTTCGAGAAACTATTTCCGGGTTTTGGAGATGTTATGTATTCTAGCCTCTCCACCAAATTTCGTGGCTAGAATACATCCAATACTACAAAAGCTAACACTCCCTCTTAGCGAGAAATGTGTTCTAGTGCTGCACACCCTGCCACAACACCCTGTCTTTGTATCACCTCTTGTTACGCTGCTGATGTCTGGCCACACTGCCCACCAACCACTGCGCAACTTTGATGCTGCAACTGTGTTGCTGCTAACACTGTTGAACTGCTGCCAGCACTGCATCTGCATTGCAACTCCATCTTATCTGTTGGTGTTGCAACTGCAACTGAGAAGCATCCAAAATACTGAATCAACTGTGTTCAGTATGATGCATCTGTCTCTTGAGTCTTGATTGCTACTAGCCTCTGCATTGTCTCTGTAGAATCTGTGTTGTTGCTGACTTTGCACTGTACCACTTTGCGCTGCTGCCAACTCTGCAATGCGTTGTCCAACATTTGACTGCAACTAGTTTGCAACTGTCACTCTGGAATTTTGACTGCACCTCTGACACTGATCCATCCTGTTACTGAATATTATGGACCCCCGTAGCCAGGTAATGATCCATGAGGTAGACTCCTCAAGGACCCTGGCCAATCTCCGTAGCTCTCTTGGGTTACAACTCCAGGTCACCCCACCTCACTCCTGGAGGTATGTGGGAAATCATAGTGAAGTCTTCCTCCAACCTAGAGGATAAGCTATCTATCTCAGCATGTGCTACTGCCTGGACCTGCTTCTCCTCTTTGTTCTTCTTTCTGAGAGGACACTGGGTACTGTAGTGGCAAAAATCGCCACACCTGAAGCACTTGACCTTAGATAGGTCCTTCTACTTCTTTCTCTGCTCCCATTTCCCCTGATTGGGACCCTTAGATGTGAGGGCCACATTCTCCTCCTCCACCACCTTCTTTCCGCTGCTACTGCTCTCACTTATGGAGTTGTTCAACAAAGCTCGTCTCAATTCCACTTATTGCAAACTTGCCCACATTCTATCCCATCTTGGTAGCGTGTCTCTGTTGGAATATCTAAGTCTAACTATTAGAAACCCTTCATGTACTTTTCTGATTTATTTCTACCTACTTGTTCTGATTAATTACCATCAACTGAAGGAAACAAAACAAGCACACAAGTGACATCGTTGTTTTTGGACCAATGTCCCCGGAAAAACTCAATGCGGGAAAACTGGTGCAACTATTTGAGGGTTTTAATTATTAAGCAGTTTCATAATACAATCTGGGTGCCAAAATCGTCTCACCCAATAGAGAATAATCTCGGCAATAGTACCTCTCAGTCAGAGACGGATGTTCTGGCTGAAACCCTAGATAAACACTCCGACAGCTCCCAGCTCCAATTTGCCCCACGAAAACTCCAACGTCAGCCTCTAGGGAATGCATCAGCCCTTTCTGGCCCAACGTCTGCCCAACATCACCCTTAGAACCTCTGCGTCACCCATGCTGGCTCTCTGAGGCACTACGCAGCTCTTCGCTGCCTCTGCGTGAGCCCTGGATGGCTCTGCGTGAACCTCTACTTGGCTCTGCATCCCTCTCTCCTGGATTCTACGCTGATCCTCCTGGTACTATCTCTGCTTCTGTATTCACTACCCCTCAGCTACAGCTTTGATCACTCTTTCGACTTCCTTAGCAAACCCTACCCCAGAAAATCTAAATCTTAATCAACTTGGTGTGTTTTCCAAGTGACCCTCAAGCCTCCTCTTATACTTTTCTCATTGAATTCAACGGCCGAGATTAAGTCCCTAATCAACAGCTAAGATTAACTCTGGCTTGATCCATGGATTTTGGACCCTTCTAACACAGTTTTATATTATTTCACATTAATATTTTATTTTCCCTAAGTTTAGACTTAGGGACTCCATTAAAAATATTAATTATTTTAATATCTCCCAAACTGTTCAGAATCTGCCCAAACCATTTCTGGGTATTGGAGATCTCATGTGCTTTAGCCTCTCCACCAATTTTCGTGGCTAGAGCACATCCAATGCTACCCCAAATCAACAATCCCTCTTAGCGAGGACTATGCTCTAGTAATACTCCTCACTGAGCATCACCCTGATCATCTGGCATCGATCCCTGTGTTGATGCTAGGCTTGCCGCCCAACATCCTCTGCATTGCTACATCATGTACTGCTACCCATGGCCCTGCCACTGCCATTGCTGCATCTGTACGACTACCCTTCTCATCATGTTGCATCCTACTGCCCATAGCACTGCCACTGCTAACTGTTGCACTACAACTCAGTTACTGAGAAGTAAGTAACTGATCTCCCAACTCTGACATCTCTGTCAGACTAGAGACACCCACGATGCTGAAACTCCTTCTGTCACTGACAAGTGCTCCCTCTCTGACCTCTGCGCTGCTACAAAAATCTTCGTGCATCTCGCATTGCTGCCTCACGTTGTCCTGAGACTCCAACACTGTAGCTCCATCTGTCGCTTCATCCGCACTGTTAGTCCTGCTACTCCTCTTTGGGGCTCTCGTAGCAAGGTATAATCCAAGAGGTTGGGTACCTTAAGGATCCTGCCCCTCATCGCCTGTAGTCCGTCTGAGTATAGCTCGATGTCTCCCCACTTCCTCTCAAGTGGCGTTTGAGCACTCATGGCTAGTCATCATCTGTCTCCACTTCCTTCTCCCCCCTTGCTGGTGCAACCTTGGTCTCGGAAGCCTCTCCCTTGCTCTTCTTCCTCAGACACGGGCTCGCATAGTGACCCAGTTCCCCACAGTGGAAGCATTTGACCTTGGAGAGGTCCTTCTTCTTTTGTTTCTCCTACTTTCTCTCAGATGCTAGGGCAACATCCTCCTCTTCCTCCTTCTTGATTTTGACCCCCTTGCCGCTGCTTCCCACCTTGGTCAGCCTTCTGATCTCTTCTTGGCAAAGAGCCGCCCACAGTTCCTCCCAATCTAGAAGGGTCGACCTGCCCAGTATGCTCTGGACAAACACCTCCCAGTCTTTTGAGACTACATTCAGGGCTGTCCTCACCATCAATTCTTGATCCGGCGTGGCCCCTATGGAAGTCAGTTGATCCCGAATCTCCTTCAATCGACCAAGGAAGGTGTCGATCTGTTCTTCCTTCTACATCTGGTATGATCGTAACTGATTTTCTAATAGCATCTTCCT
Source organism: Pinus tabuliformis (assembly GCA_031772625.1). Taxonomy (NCBI): domain Eukaryota; kingdom Viridiplantae; phylum Streptophyta; class Pinopsida; order Pinales; family Pinaceae; genus Pinus; species Pinus tabuliformis. The sequence goes on along the minus strand of CM062804.1, from coordinate 405,734,730 downwards.
CTGCACAGAAGTATGCTGATACAATTTCATCAGGGCCTCCCACATTGCATTTGCCGTTTCCTTTTCGGCAATATGTGGTACTCATAGTTTTAAAAACCGGTGGAAAAAACCGGTTACCGGCCTAACCGGCCGGTTGGAAGCCTGGCCGGTCGGAACCGGTGGAAAAACCCGGTTCATAGCTGCACTTGCCCGAAAAAATGCCCTAACCGGTAAAAACCGGCCGGTTTAGGGCGGAACCGGCCGGTTTATTGCTAACCGGCCGGTTCCGTCCTAAACCGGCCGGTTTATGGACAGGCCGCCGGTAAAAGGAAAAAGCATTGCGGTTTTGGCTGTTAGTGGTGGTTTAGGGGTTTTGGGGGGCAGGGAAAGGTGTTTTCCCTCCAAAAACACCCTCACACTTGCTATAAGACACCCCTCTCACTCTCATTTGTCTCACACAACTGATTTGGAGTGTTTGTGAGTTTGTTTGTGAGCTTGGAGAGTGTGGAGTTTTTGCTGAAGTAGTCATCTTGGAGTTGGAGTTGGAGCTATTTTGGAGATAGTGTGTAGCTGTCAGTGGAGTTGCCATCTTCAAGAGGAGGCTAAGGGAGCTAGTTTGCATTTCCAGGTAAGGATTTGCACTTGATAATTCCTCATTTGAGTCTGCTGTCCATGAATTTTTTTTTTGTGTTATAAACTTCTCACTTCTATGATCTACCATCCAGGGAGTCATCATGCCTCCAAAAGCCGAAGATACTGCATGGGCTCATTGTGATATGATTGATGGCAAAATGATCTGCAAATATTGCCAAAAATCCATTCAAGGAGGGGGTATTAACAGGTTCAAGCAACACTTGGCTGGGATAGGAGGCCATGTAAAGCCATGTGGAGCACCAAATGAAATAATAGGGCATATTAGGGCAGAATACCTTCAGAAGTTTGAGACTCAAGTCACTGAACCAATAGAGAAGTTTGTGGCACTGGCTACACAGTTTGGGAGTCGAGACTCAACCAACTGAGTTTGATCATGATGACTGAGACTCATGAGAAGTTTCAACTTCAAGAGATAATGTTGATCACTATTATAGTATTACTATTATCATATATGTAGAGTCTAGACTGAAGTCTTGTAGTAGGCCACTGGCCCCATAGTTTGTAGGCTTTATTTTTGCACTCTAGTGGCCATTTAGAGCCTCATTGCTTATGTATTTTGTCGATGATATGTATTGCACTCGGTGCCATTTTGATATATTCACCTTTAAGGCTTTACATGGTATATCAATGAGCAATCTTTGCATATTTTGTCTCTATTGGCTTGGAATCATGGTTTTAAATCTTAAAAATAGTTTTTTTCATTAAAAAATAATTATTTAATGTATTTTTCTAAAACCGGTTCGTTTAGACCAAACCAGTCCCGGTTAGACCGGTTCCGGTCGGTAAACCGGTTCATTAGGTGGACCGGTCCGGTCGCCGGTTCCGGTTTTAAAAACACTGGTGGTACTACATGGTCCTTGACCCCGTCAAGGATGATGCTTTTGGCCCTCGCCATTGCCTCCTCGTACTTGTCATTCTCAACCGGGTCAATTGGGATCGCTATCATCTTCAAGGTGAAGTGCTTGAGAGTTGAGACGATTCTTGTTTAGAACGAACAAAATTATGGCCTTCCAAACTATGAAGTTTGAGGCTCCGTCTAGTTTGTCCTGGTCTCTTACCCCGTTCACTGGCATTTCACTGCTCCTCTACTTCCCTCCTGGAAGTTCTCGGTGTGACTCCCTCTGAGCCTCGATTTCCCTCCTGGAAACCCCTCTGCCAATGTCGAGATGCCCCCACTCCGATCGTTAGTGTAGTTGCACCACTGATCCAGATTTCTTGGCTGGAAATCCTCAGTAGCAACTCCCTCCTCCTTAGTCTTGCCTTTTTAGGTACTGTTCTGACCACAGTACCCCACTGGATTCACTATGTAACTTACCCATAACCTCCTATGCCTCAACAAATTGAAGGTTAGAGCTTCTAGGCTTTGCGCAATCCTGACACCAACAAAATCCGCACCTCCTGGCCACGGGCGTCAATCCTTCCTAACTGAGAAAGATGACCAGGCACTTCGTAGGTTGAGTCTGCTCCCCTCTGCCACTGTGTTGATCCTCTTCCCGGCTCAAACTTGATGACATAGGCACTGTGTCACCCCTTCCTTGCTGCTTCTCTACTAGGAACAACTTCTGTTACTCGGGACAACTTTTTTCTGCTATTGCTGCTCTGCTCGGCTGATGTCCTCAGTTCTCTTGTGATCTGCAACCACCCTTTGATACCATGTTGGAATTTCTAAGTCTAACTATTAAATACCCTTCATGTACTTTTCTGATTTATTTCTGCGTACTTGTTCTGATTAATTAACAAGTTATTTACCATGTAAATACTGAAAATAAATACAAGTACATGCTCAACACTTCACAGATCATCAACTGAAGGAAACAAAACAAGCACACAAGTGACATCGTTGTTTTTGGACCAATATCCCCGAAAAAAACCCAATGCGAGAAAACCGGTGTAGCTATTTGACGGTTTTAATTATTAAGCAGTTTCAGAATACAATCTGGGTGCCAAAACTGGCTCACCCTGTTGTCGCGCGGATTGACACGACAACCCTCAGACCGGGGGCTGTCACTCTGATCCCCGATCCCTCCGTTTAAGCCTGTCTCCCGCGGCTAAGGGGGGTAGTCCCTGTGAGATGATGAGACCAACTGCCGACCAGTTGGTTGGGAGACACGAGACACGATTAAAATAAGCACTAAAATGATTTGATTAATTTAGCAGACCAGTGCCTTAAGAGATTGTTATTAAAACGATTACTTGTTAGATGATATAGAAACATAAACTGTGAACAGCAATCATTTGTCATCAGCTAAATCACAATGCTCTTAAAATGACCAAAACGATATCCAGCAACTGAAAATTTTGAAAAGATGAAAGCCTTAAACCACCACGAGAATCATGAATTATTAACCAGATATCATATTCGCATCTCGACTTGAAAATTTTAGATCTCAGCATGAAAGATGATAAATCCCGAAAATGACTGGATCTGACTAAGAGAATTTTCCACAAAATTTTTTTATACTATTTTCAATTTTTTTTTTTCTTTTAAATAAAATCTAAAAAAAAAAATAAATAAAAAAAAAATAAAAAAAAATGAAAAAGATTTATTTATCATTCGTTTGGCCCGGCAACGCCAACATTTTTTGGCGCCGTTGCCGGGGACAGAGTTTTTCTGTTCCTGGAGTTTCATCGACATTCATATTCTGATATTTCTCATCTCTCATTCGGGCTGGCATATTCAACTTTTGGGTTATCATTTGGATCTTTTATTGCCTTATTTCTTCGGTGTGTTTCTTGTTTGGGTGGCGACTCCATTTTCTTATTTTTTCCCAGACAAGAAGCCTCCCGCATATCTGTTTGTTGATTACTTCTTGGATCTTGGAATCAGATTTATTGTTCAAGTGGCGACTCCACTTCTTTCATCTTTTGATTTTCTTGAGCAGAGATCTAGTTCTATTATCCATTTCATCCCTTATTGTTCATCATGGATTATTCATGTAAACCATGTCGTTTTACTCACCGTCTCCATGATTTTCCGGAGGAGGCCATTCCTGAATTACCTATTTTTTCAGATGGTGATCCAATCGCTGCTAAAAGGCATCTAGACTTGTTTATTCGCATCATGATCATATATTGCAGACCCCCTCAGTTTAATCATGAAGATATCAAAATGCGTCTATTTGTCCTTTCTTTAGAAGATGATGCTTTGAATTGGTTTAACAATTTTCCTAAAGATTTTTTCACTTCTTTGGAAGACATTCTCAATGCTTTTAAAGATAGATATGATAGTCCAAACAGCTTGCCTTCTCCCTCTAAAATTGTGCAAACGAAAGAAAGTAATCTTATAAAAAATCCAGCTGTTGAAGAAAGTTTTCAAGATCAGAATGTGTCATCAACCAGAAATATTGCAGATCATCATAGTGGAAAATCAGGGACAAATGACAATGAAAAAGAAGAACAAAAGCAAATTATACGAGATCTAATGATGCTAGTGAAAAATATGGAAAGCAATCAAACTAGTCATATCAATGATGTGAGAACTTTATGCACCCATCTGGAAAAACGTAATAGGGAGATGGAGGTCACACAAAATCAGCATGCTAAAGAAATTGAGGCCATAAAAACTAATTATGAAACAGAAATTAGAATCATGCAAAGCAGGTTGTCAGGATTAGAGGGAAATATGGCGATCATGAAAACTAATCATGATAGAGAAATAGATTCTATGCAAAACAAGTTATTAACTATGGATGAGGAAATGACTATCATGACGTTCAATCATAATAATCAGTTGGCCTCATCATCTCACAGGGACTACCCCCCTTAGCCGCGGGAGACAGGCTTAAACAGAGGGATCGGGGATCAGAGTGATAGCCCCCGGTCTGAGCGTTGTCGTGCCAATCTGCGCGACAACACACCCAACAGAGAATAATCTTGGCAGTAGTACCTCTCAGTCGGAGACAGATGTTCCAGCTGAAACCTCGGATAAACACTCCGACAACTCCCAGCTCCAATCTGCCCCACGAAAACCCCAATGTCAACCTCTAGGGACTGCGTCAGCCCTTTCTAGCCCATTGTCTACCCAACGTCACCCTAGCTCTTGCTGCGTCAGCCTCTGGAGGCACTTCGTCGCCCTTAGAGCCTCTGCGTCACCCATGTTGGCTATCTGAGGCATTGCGCAGCTCCTGGCTACCTCTGCGTGAGCCCTGGCTGGCTCTGCTTGAACCTCTGGTTGGCTCTGCGTCTCTCTCTCCCGGCTTCTGCGCTGATCCTCCTACTACTATCTTTGCCTCTCTGCTTCTGTATTCACTGCCCCTCAGCTGTAACTCTGAACACTCTTTTGACTTCCTCAGCAAACCCTGCCCCAGAAAATCAAAATCTTGATCAACTCGGTGTGTTCTCCAAGTGACCTTCAAGCCTCCTCTTATACTTTTTTCGTTGACAATTCAACAGCCGAGATTAAGTCCCTAATCAATGGCTAAGATTAACTCTGGCTTGATCCATGACTTTTGGACCCTTCTAGCACAGCTTTATATTAATTCACTTTAATATTTTATTTTCCCTAAGTTTAGACTTAGGGATTCCATTAAAAATATTAATTATTTTAATATCTCCCAAACTGTTTAGAATCTGCCCAAACCATTTTTGGGTATTGGAGATCTCATGTGCTTTAGCCTCTCCACCAATTTTCGTGGCTAGAGCACATCTGATGCTACCCCAAATCAAAACAATCTCTGCCCAATATACTTTGGACGAAGACCTGCCAATCCTCTGAGACACTGTTGAGTGCCAATTGTACTAGCTTTGAAGTTTGAGGTGTTGCCCCAACAACGGAAAGCTGGTCTCAGACCTCCTAAATCCTGGTGAAGAAGGGATCTATGCCTTCCCCCTTTTGCATCCTGATGCATTTCAACGTTTCTCCCAGGAACATATTTCGTTGCTTGGAAGTACCCTGGTATAGCATGGAGAGAGCATCCCACATCTCTTTGGCCATTACCTTGGCTGCTATATGTGAGACTATATGGTCCCATGTTGGAAAATCAAAGCAGTTATATTAGGGTTTGATTCTCCTTTCTTGATAATTACTTTTGAGTGTGTTGGATTATTTTACTTCTTTCTTATCTTATTTTTCATCAAGCAATTACCATATTATGTGTGTATGAAGATCACAAAACAAGAGACACAATGATCCAGGTGGATATTGGTGGCCACTTGCCAATTCCACTTGGACCCCCACCATTGCTTCTTCCAGTTTTTCAGTTCCCTTAATTATAGCACAATTTACTATTTTTAGCGGTTTTCGGGTCCTAAACTTTCGAAGCCGTTTTGAGGCCCTAAACGACGTTTTTTGGGAAATCTTCCGCCAATGATTTATTGTATAAAATCATCTTTTTCGTCGTAGTCCTCAGAGAGATCTTTCCAACGGGCTATCATGCGCGTCAAATGGAGATAATATGACCAAGTCGCGACCCCGGGAAGTTGGCTGTCTAACTCACCCCAACGGGGCCCATAAACTCTTGGTGTTACATCTCCTCGGGTTAGGGCTTTGGTTGTTTAGGGTTTGCTCTTATTTTTCAATAATAAAAAGGCCCTTGAGCCTCATTGTAAGACAGTTCAGAGGCATGTAGCCGCCACATCTCTTCTCAGAGATAAGCTACCATCGCCCTAGCTGGTTTATTTCCATTCCTGTTTGTAAGCATATTTTAGTATTTTACATTAATGAAATGAAGTATTATTTCCGCTGCATCTCTGTGTTTACGGTTATTTCTGTAATTTGTTGCGTTGATCAGTGGTATCAGAGCAGTCTGCTTTTTTCTCTGTTTTTCTTTGCATGTCCCCAACGAGGTCGGGATATAAGGAGTTAGGGATTGAACTGGTCGAACCTTTTCAAGACCAGCCTCGCAAATCCCGACGACCTCCCATGTTGGATGAAAAGAAATATGAGGGGGTAGGAGAACCTATCAAAATCTTGCTCGAAGAAGCCCTCAAGCGACAAAGGAATGCGATGATGGACAACTTTGCCTAGATCCTTCAGCGACTACCCAGGGGCGACGCATTGGCTTCCAACAGCAACTCTGGAAATGCCACACTATTTAAGGCCCAAGGGATAAGTTAATTTTGAAATCCCCATATTCGAGGGTCAAATAGACGCAGATGCCGTCGATAAATGGTTAAATGTGCTAGAGGGTTATTTTTTTGTTCATGATTTTCCAATCGGGAAAAGATTATTTTCGCTCTTCTCAAAGCAGCCCCCCACGTCAAGAATTGGTGGGAAACCTATTGCGAGCAGAAGGATGCAAGTACAGGCTCACTATTTTCAGTCGCACCCACTTGGAATTCATTCCAGGATGCCATCAAGGAGCAGTACTACCCTGTCGGAAGCTATGAGGATCAATACATAAAGTGGACCACGCTACGGCAGGGAAGGGACCAAGACGTGCCAGAGTTTACCAATATTTTCCATACCCGTCGCACAAAGTTGGGTATCAAGGATACAGAGCAGCATTTGGTATTCAAATACCGTGGCTGCCTGCACAAGTACATCCAGGAAGAAATAGAATTCCTAAACATCTCCTCGCTCGACACGGCATATTGGTATGCCGTCAAGGTCGAGCAAAATTTTAAACAGAAGAAGCGAGACTTTGGATCTGCGAATCTGAAACAAGGGAAAGGTGCCCCCAAATTGCAGAACAAAGGACAAAGCCAAGGCGGGGCGGCCCAAGACAACCCGCCAAAGATACAAGCAAAGAACAACGTCGCGAAGTCGAAAAAGGACACGGGAAAGTGGTGTGAGTTCCATAAGAGCTCCACTCACAACACAAGTGAGTGTCGGGCCAAGCAGTCACTGGTGGCTGAGCTAAAGGTTTCAGAATCATATGCATGTTCCGACTCTGAGTCAGAATCCGATAAGGGGAATGACAAAGGGAAGCAGATTATCAATGCGTCACTGGTGGCCGAGCTAAAGGTTTCAGAATCAGATGCATGTTCCGACTCTGAGTCAGAATCCGATAAGGGGAATGACAAAGGGAAGCAGATTATCAATGCGGAGCCCAACGCTACTGTTGCCACCACGAAGATCTAGAAGGAGGAGCCTGAAGATCCAGAGGAGGAGCGTCTCTTACACTCCCAGATGTGGGTAAAGGGCTCCCCGCTACAGTTCATTGTCAACAACGAGAGCCAAAAGAACCTCATTTCGGCAGAGGTTGTGAAGCGGCTGGGCTTACCGACCACAGCACATCCACAACCGTACACCATCGGGTTTCTTCACCAAGGACGGGATCTTCGCATGAGCTAACAGTGTCACTTTCCATACAACATCAAGCCCTTCACGGATGAGGTATTGTGTGACATTGCTCCCCTTGAAGTTTGTGATGTATTATTAGGACAACCATACTTGTGGAAGCGACATGGTGTGTATGAATCAAGGCCCCGTGCTGTTATTGCTACTTTGGGAAATAAGTTGTACAGGATGCCAGAGGTAGCACCGCATACCGCCATCTCTTTGGTTACTGCAAAACAATGTAGTAAACTCATTTCCAAAACCGGGAAATTTGTTTTCCTGATGATACGCCCTCAAGGAAAGAAGAAGATGGTGGCCACGACCTCCAGACAGGGCCCCTCCGCACGACAACTACAGATGGACAAGGTCGTGGAGGAGTACGAGGATATCTTCACCTCCCCTGCAGGGGTTCCTCTGCATTGTCAGGTCAAACACTCCATTGATTTGACCCCAGGTGCGCCGTTGCCCAATGGACCAATCTATCGGCGCTTCGTTCTGGAGAACGATGAAATCAAGAGGCAGATTCAGGAGCTGCTGCAAAAAGGTCACATTCGTCCAAGTTCATCGCCCTATGGGAGCCCGATCGTGTTGATATAGAAGAAGGATGGAACTTGGAGACTCTGTATTGACTATCGGGCGCTGAACAAGATCACTGTCTGTAATAGGTACCCAATCCCACGGATTGATGACATCCTGGACCAACTGAAGGGGGAAAATATTTCAGCAAGATCGATTTGAAGTCAGGATATCACCAGGTGACAATCGAACCCTTCGATGTGTGGAAGACTACCTTGAAAGCCAAGGAGGGCCTTTTCGAATGGTTGGTTATGCCTTTCGGATTGACGAATGCTCCTGCAACCTTCATGAGGCTAATGGATGACATCTTGCGGCCATTCACCAACTCATTTGTAGTGGTATACTTGGATGACATCTTGATCTTCAACCAGAGTTGGGAAGAGCACCTCTACCACATCTTACAGGTTCTCCAAACGTTGCGACAACACAAGTTATGTGCCAATTTGGAGAAATGCACTTTTGGCATGACCTAGGTTTAGTATCTGGGATACATTATTGATGAATAGGGGGTGCATGTGGATCCAGCTAAGATCTGAGTCATTCGGGATTGACCATCTCCAACCATTCTGACAGAGCTTCGCAACTTTCTAGGCCTTGCCAACTTCTACCGCTGGTTCATGTTGGGATTTTCTCATATCACTTGGCCCTTGAGTCAAGTCACCAAGGGAGGAGCGAAAGCAAAATTCTTTTGGTCTGAATCTCAAAAGAAGGCATTCACAGAGTTGAAAGATCGCCTTTGCTCGGCACCAGTTCTTGCACTACCAGACTTGCAACAACCATTTGAGGTCGAGACAGATGCCTCTAACTATGCTATTGGGGCAGTCTTTCCTCAACACGAGCATCCAATGGCATATCATAGTGAGACATTTTCAGACGCAGTCCGGAAGTATCCCACTTATGACAAAGAGATGTATTCCATTGTGCAGGTCTGCCGACAATGGAAGCATTACATTTTGGAGAAGGAAACGGTCATCCACATAGACCACTGACGCCTGCAATTCATACGGACCCAAGGGAAATTGCAGAATGATCGTCATCAGAAGTGGTCCATATACCTGCAATAGTTCCATTTGAATATCAAGTATAAGAAGGGCAGCACCAATAATGTTGCAGATTGCCTCAGTCGACCACCGATCATGGTGTTAACCATCGTGCTCAACTCTTGTGGGCACGAGACTTCTGGTTGGCCACTTCTCTACAAAAGCAACCCGAAATTCGGCCACACATACCAGACACTCTTGGAGGGTCAGCATGTTCCAGATTTTCACCTCCAGGATGCCCTGTTATGCCACCTGGGTCACCTCTGTGTTCTTTCAAGCGAGCGTGCCAAGATGATTTGGGAAGCACACTACCGTCGGGCTGTTGGGCATTTTGGGGTCAAAAAAATGGTGGCAGTACTGCAGAAGTATTTCTATTGGCCGAGTCTTCGACAGGATGTCAGGAAGTACATCAGTTCATGCATTGCCTGTGCCATTGCCAAATCGACCATCAAGAAGCAAGGCCTCTATACCCCGCTGCCTACCCCTAGTCGACCTTGGGAATCCATCTCTGTAATATCCCATTTCTGGGATATCCCTCAAACCCAAGAAAACTCCAACCAAACACGTCCAAATGATATAGTGACCGAGAAACTCAAAGTGATAAAAATAACAGTGGTACAACATGTAATAATGTGAACATGAAATATAAGCAAATACTCAAGAAATGCAGAGAGAAATGCTAAGCCATTTTATTATACTGAGTAATGGAATGAGTACAGGGGGTGATCAGAAAGATGGCACCTCGACTTGCACAAGGCAAGTGAAGAAATACACTCAAAATAGCAAAGGAATGGCCTCTCTCTGAACTGCGTCCAAGCTGCTGGAGAACTGCCATGCTGCTGCTACTATTGTAAATCAAATGAGGATTTGGGGCTATTCCCCTCCTCAGAAAACGCTGAAACTTTGGAATCAAACTCTACTCAAGAAACCCAGAAAAACCGAGAAAGCCTTTCTGAAATAGCCGACCCCCGAAAATCACCCCCTTGGGGATCTACGCTGCCCCTCAAGGCTCTACGCTGCGATTGAATAGAATCCACCAAAACTTAGCCCAAAACTCTGCCAAAATCGTCCAATATGCAAGATTTGATCCCTTGCTCAATCTCCCAGCTCTAATCCTCCACAAAACCCCCAGTTCGAAACTCCCACCAAAATAACTGCGTTCCTCTCTCTCAAGATTGCACAGTCCTCAAATGCTCAGCTCCTCCACAATGCCAAAGATCAATCCTACTGCAAAAGACTACTGGAAACTACCTTGCCCGAGTAGGCACTCGAAGTCCCCCGGGGCTAAGGGTGAGATCTCCGAACGGAGACACTCAATGCACTAAACAGTGCTGCAGACAGGCTAAACAGCTAGCGTGCTCCAAGTCGAAGTGACTAGCTCAAATGCACATAATCCAATGACAAAATGAGGAGGCTCCCCTCTCCTTTATAGCATTGGCCTCTCTCAATCCCAAGGCCCACCTCCTCCAACGTAGTCCCTTTCTTGCCACGTGTTCCTTTCCATCTGCGCAGTCCCTCCAAGTGTCTGCGTGGGCCCCATCTCTGCATGGTCCTTTGGCCCCCTTGGCTCCCCTTTAAGTTACAACGTTGTGCTACTAGGAAGTGATTTTATTATAAAGGTGAGTTATGTCCCCCTTTTCCTCACCTTTTTATTTATAAATAACTATAGAAGGGAAAATTGAGCAAAATTGAATATTCCAATTAGCCATGGCTAATTAGGAATATTACAGTCTCCCTCAGCAAAATGTTTCTTGTCCTAAAGCAACTGAAGTGATGGATGCTGCAAATTTTTTTTCACTCTCCCAAGTGGCATCCTCATCCGGTAAATTCTTCCACCTCACCAAGAATTCCCGGACCGTTCTTCTCTGTAGCTGCCTCTCCCTGGTATCAATAATAGCATATGGCTGCAACACCAAATTCCCCTCATCATTCGTGGGTGGTAGCTCATCTGTCACTGTCACATGCTGTCCCAATGCCTTCTTCAGGCATGATACATGAAAGACGTTATGAATCTTGCTGCCTTGGGGCAGCTCCAACTCATACGCAACCTGTCCAATCCTGCGTATCACCTTGTATGGCCCATAAAAATGGGGCTTGAGCTTTTTAGCCTCCTTCTGCTTCAGTGACGACTGTCGGTATGGTTGTAACCGTAGGTAGACCAAGTCCCCTACCTCAAACTGTCTCTCCACCCAACCCCTGTCGGCATACAGCTTTTGCTGGTTCTGTGCTGTAGCCATATTATCCTTGAGAGCTTGGAGAATATCCTGACTCTCTTGGATCCAAATCTTGGCTCTCGGAGCCTTGCTAGCACCAAACATCATGTCAGCAAAAGATAAGGGATGATATCCATACAAAGCATAGAATGGTGACATACCAATGGACATGTGATGTGTAGTGTTGTAGCAGTACTCCCCCAGATGCAGCCACTTCAGCCATGCTCGCTGCTGCCCACTGACATAGTTACGCAAGTAGCCCTCCAGCCACTTGTTAACTATTTCTGTCTGCCCGTCCGTCTGTGGGTGATAATTGGTACTTGGTGTCAACTCCGTCCCCACCAACCAGAAAAACTCCTGCCAAAATCCACCCATGAAACCGCTGTCCCTGTCATTGGTGATGGTCTTGGGAAGACCATGTAACCTGAAGATCTCTCTGAAGAACAACTCGGCCACCTGTGCTGCTGTGTAGTGTGCGGATATGGCGAAAAAGTGTGAGTACTTCGTCAGTCGATCAATGACGACAAAGATGCAATCCTTGCCCTGTACCATGGGCAACCCTGTGATGAAGTCCATCGAAATACACTCCCATTTCCCCTTCGGAATGGGAAGAGGCTGCAATAATCCTGCGGGATGGCTCATCTCCCCCTTGTTCCTCTGGCAAACTTCGCACTCTCGGATATGCTGGAGTACGTCCTCCTTGAGGCCCTTCCATGAGAACCTCTCTCTAATGGCCCTGTAGGTTTTGGTAAACCCCTAATGGCCGGCCAAAGGTGAATCATGTGATGCCTGGAGTATCTTCTTCTTGAGCTGAGATCCCTCAGTCAAGAAGATCCGGTCCCTGTACCTGTCATTCGCCACCTGCCCATCCAGAACCTCACATGCAAATTTGTCATTGGAGTACTCTATTAAGAGTCGAGCCCTCCAGTCTGTGTCCAAGCTCATAAGAGACAACGTGGCTGGTCTACATGAAAGGGCATCTGCTACCACGTTGTTCTTACCCTTGACATACTCAATGTCAAAGTCGTATGCTTGGATCTTACTGATCCACTTCTGCTGCCTCTCCTGTAGCTGCTTCTGCTCCAAAAAGAACCTGAGGCTGTTGTGATCAGTCCTCACCCTGAACTTGTTACCCACTAAATACTGCCGGAACTTGGCCAATGCATGCATGATGGCCAACATCTCTTTGTCATATATAGAATACAACCTCTCGTGCGGAAGGAGCTTCCGGCTCTCAAAGGCTATAGGGTGACCTCCCTGCATCAATACTACGTCGATCCCCTCTCCCGACGCATCACACTCCAAAACAAATGGCTGCGAAAAATCTGGTAATATAAGCACTGGGTAGCTGCTCATCACCTCCTTGAGCGTATCAAAGGCTCGCTGCGCTGTATCCGACCAACTGAATGCCCCCTTCCTCATCAAATCTGTCAAGGGTGCAGCAAGCTGTGAGAAACTCTTGACGAACTTCTGGTAGTAAGTACAAATACCAATGAATCCCCGAAGTTCCGTCACGTTCCTCGGCTCCGGCCAATCTCTGATGGCCCTGATCTTCTCCTCGTGGACCCTCACTCTGTCCACCCCTATGATGTGTCCCAAGTATAACATCTCTGTCAATCCAAACTCACACTTGGAGAGTTTGGCATAGAACTGCTACTCCTCCAAGATGCGCAATACTGTCTCAATGTGTTGGAGATGCTCCTCCCAAGTCCTGCTGTAAATGAGGATATCATCAAAGAACACCAACACAAACTTCCTTAGGTGACTGCGGAAGATGTGATTCATGCAAGACTGGAATGTAGTGGGGGTTTTGGTTAGCCCAAAGGGCATCACCAAAAACTCAAAGTGCCCATAGTGACACCTGAAGGCGGTTTTGGGAAAGTTCTGCTCCCTCACGCGAATCTGATGGTATCCAGATCTCAAATCAATCTTTGAGAAGAACCGTGCTCCTCTCAACTCATCCATCAACTCATCGATCCTGGGTATGGGGTACCTGTTCTTCAGTGTCTTCTTGTTCAGGGCCCTGTAGTCAATGCACATCCTCAATGTGCCGTTCTTCTTCTTCACCAACACCACGGAAGAAGCAAAAGGACTCGTGCTCGACCGAATGTGCCTAAGAGTCATCAACTCCTGAATGGCCCGCTCAATCTCATCCCGATAGGCCTTGGGATGCCTATAGGGTGTAGTAATCACTGCCTGTATGCCCTGCTCAAGCTCAATGGTGTGCTCAAACCCCCGGTCCGGTGGCTGTCCTGGCGGAATCTCCCCAAATACTATGGCATATCGGTCAAGGATGGACTGTATCTTTGGGTGCACTGCCTGCCCTGTAGTCCCTGTCTCTGATGCACGCAGCTCTACTGCCCACTCTATGTCTCCCTTCCGGAAGATTGTCTCCATCCGATGAGCCGAAACAGTTTGAGGCGGATATGTGTGTTGTCCCCGTATCTTCTCATGCCTCCCTCTCTTCTCATCATCCCACTCCATCTCTAGGGTCTTCCAATCTGTCGTGACCTTCCCTAGAGTGATAAGCCACTGAACACCCAGTAATATGTTGGTGTCCAGAATATTGACCACGAAAAAGTGGTCAGTTAGTGTGTAGGTGCCCATCGTCACTGATAACTCTGGGATATAACGAGCACACACCATGGTCTGATCTCCTGGAACCAAAACTGAAAATCCATCGAAGCTCTCCGTCTGTATACCTCTCCGCTCAACCATCTGTGCATCGATGAAGTTGTGGATTGCCCCACTGTCAACCAGAACTGATACTCGCTGGCCACGTACTGTCCCCCGTATGCGCAACGTCAAATACTTGGGAACTCCTCGCAACGTTGCAAGGGCTCCTCCGGTAGGTGCAAAAGCTGCAGCACCTACTGCTGGTGGTGGAGGCGGAGAAGACCTCAATAAAGTGTGCTTTGCCAGTAGCACATCTATGTCCTGGTGCCCACGGCTCCTGACAGGTAAAGCACAACCGCTTCTTCTTCAACTCCCTCCTGGCATCATCATCAATCTGTGCTCGTCCTGGATTCCCTTTCAGAGGCGGAATCCTCACGTCTTTCCCCTTAGGCTGGAAAGCCTGTCTCTGGGGGTAAGGTGTCCGGGTCCTGGGTAAGGCATCCTGTAAGTCCCGGGTCCTACTGATAGCATCCTGGAGTGTGACTGGTCTAGTGGACCTGACTAGACCCCGAAGTGGCTCTGCTAACCCCTTACGAACAGGTAGATCCTCTGTGCTGTGGATAGATCTGGCACCATCACTGAAATCCTCAAGAAGTCTGCAATGTAGGTCTCTGGGCTCCTTGTCTGCTTGAGCCTTGTTAGCTCAACAAAGTGCTGTTCCGGATCCCTCGGGTCAAACCTCTCCATCAATCTCCTGGTAAACTCGACATATGTCGTCACTATGGAATGTCCGAGTGTAACCATCCCATGGAACCACCAATCCTGGGCCTCACCATCCAAATGTAATGTCGCCACCTTGATGGCCTCTGCCTCTGACATCTGGTTAAGCTAGAAATAGATGTCCAGCTTCTCCACCTAAGACCTTGCCGAAATGTTTGATGAACCATCAAACGTAGGAAAGTGGAATCTACTAGCTGTGCGGTGGGTGTCTCCATCGTGATGATGCCAGTGTCCTCTGTGATGGTCGCGGGGTCTATTATCCCACTGGAGCTGAACAAAGTCTCTGAATGAGAGAGCGTCCCTGAACTCCTGCCCATATACTCTGCAAAATAATCGCCCATGTGACCAGGCTCTGCCTCCTGCTGGGTTCCAGCCCCCGTGTCTGCTCCTAGAAAAGTGGGCATGGTAGAGCGTATAAGGGCATGTGAGGCCATTTGTTGAGTAGTATCACGCTGAGTGGCACCTTGCTCTGGAAAATGGTGGGATGTACTTGATCCTTCACCAACCTAAAAAACCCGCGGGTTCTCATGCTGTCTAGCCTCCACTGCTGTGAATCTCTGCCCCATCACCTCGATCTGCCTCGACAGATCCTGCACTAATTTGAGGAGCATGTCTGCAAATCTCTTTCCGTCCTCATCTGCCATCAGATCCTCCTGCTCTGCATCCACCACAAGCTCCTCCTGTCCCGCATCCAGCACAGGCTCCTCCTGTTCTGCGTCCACCACTGGAACACAGTCTCCCTCTCCATAAGTGTTCTCCAACCTATGCCTAGTGTCTCTGTATCTCCTAACTCTATAACAGATGTAGGGCTCTTCCCCCGGTGTCATAGATTGCTAGCTCCACAGGCTGAGCCAGATCTATGCTCTGATACCACTATGATATCTCGTTTCCGGGATATCCCTCAAACCCAAGCAAACTCCAACCAAACACGTCCAAATCATATAGTGACCGCGAAACTCAAAGTGATAAAAATAACAGTGGTACAACATAATAATGTGAACATGAAATATAAGCAGATACTCAAGAAATGCAGAGAGAAATGCTAAGCCATTTTATTATACTGAGTAATGGAATGAGTACAGGAGGTGATCAGAAAGATGGCACCTCGACTTGCACAAGGCAAGTGAAGAAATACACTCAGAATAGCAAAGGAATGGCCTCTCTCTGAACTGCGTCCAAGTTGCTGGAGAACTGCCGTGCTGCTGCTACTACTGGAAATCAAATGAGGATTTGGGGCTGTTCCCCTCCTCAGAAAATGCTGAAACTCTGGAATCAGACTCTACTCAAGAAACCCAGAAAAACCCAGAAAGCTTTTCTGAAATAGCCGACCCCTGAAAATCACCCCCTTGGGGATCTATGCTGTCCCTCAAGGCTCTGCGCTGCCACTGAATAGAATCCACCAAAACTCAGCCCAAAACTCTGCCAAAATCCTCCAATATGCAAGAGTTGATCCCTTGCTCAATCTCCCAGCTCTAATCCTCCACAAAACCCACAGTCTGGAACTCCCACCAAAAGAACTGCGTCCCTCTCTCTCAAGACTGCACAGTCCTCAAATGCTCAGCTCCTCCACAACGCCAAAGATCAATCCTACTGCAAAAGACTACTGGAAACTACCTTGCCCGAGTAGGCACTCGAAGTCCCCCGGGGCTAAGGGTGAGATCTTCGAACGGAGACACTCAATGCACTAAACAATGCTGCAGACAGGCTAAACAGCCAGCGTGCTCCAAGTCAAAGTGACTAGCTCAAATGCACATAATCGAATAACAAAATGAGGAAGCTCCCCTCTCCTTTATAACGTTAGCCTCTCTCAATCCCAAGGCCCACCTCCTCCAACGCAGTCCCTTTCTTGCCACGTGTTCCTTTCCATTTGCGTAGTCCCTCCAAGTGTCTGCGTGGGCCCCATCTCTGCGTGGTCCTTTGGCCCCCTTGGCTCCCCTTTACAATTAAAATGATCAAGCTGCTGATGACTGCAGGCTGGCACGGACACGTCGTTCAGGTGCTACCCCTTTCTACCAAGAGAAGGGGGGTGTACTGCATGGATAGTTGACCGGTAGAGGTCAACATCTGGCTCTACTTGGGGACACGTTGCTGCTCTGTAGGAATGTGAGAATCCAGAATCTGCATCCATACAACACAAAAATAAGTAGCGTCCATCCAAAAATCATCATATACATTAAGCACAGGATAAATAAAAGCTCTTCATTTATTAACTATCTAGAAAAGTAAATCTAATCCTAAAACAGAAATAAAAATGCGGAAAAAACAAGGAGTAGGGTTAGAAATACGAATAAAAGGATGCCCCATGGCATCAAATGTGTTCAATATAGTGTATACTGAGCATTTGCCTGCTTTTAGGCAAATTTGTCGGCTGCTTATCGGATGTGCCATGTCCAATTCTACATATGGTAGGAGTTTTTCCTATCCGAAAATCAAGCTGCTCGCGGCCGTCTGATGCATCAAATCTTCGTCTCATTTTCTTTCTTTTGCGCTTCTTCTTTCTGGCAGGTTGAATTACTGATGACCTGGAACTTTCTGTTTCAAAACTATCAAATGAAGTATGCGTGATATGTCTTTCTTTATCCTGCATCTGATCTTTGTCGTTTTTAAGTCTATCTGGATCACCTTCAATTAACCATCTTTCAATTGAACCAATGACCTCCTCATAATAAGATGGAACTTTGTTTGAGAAGGCTCCTGATTTGTTGATGTCCCGTGGTTTCTCTTATCCTCTTACCATTGTTGAAACTTTTGAACCTGTATTTTAATGGCATCCATCTGACTAGAGTGTTCAACCTTTATAGCACTGATTTGTCTGGCATGATGTTCTTCCATGTCTTTTATTACTTTATCATTCTTTTCCTTCATGTTCATCAAGCAATGCTGCATGGAATTTATTTCTTCTCTATGATTTGCTTGCATGTTAGCCAACTGATTATTATGATTGAACGTCATGATAGTCATTTCTTCATCCATAGTTAATAACTTGTTTTGCATGGAATCAATTTCCCTATCATGATCAGCTTTCATGGTCATCATATTTTCTTCTAAGCCTGACATTTTGCTGTGCATGAATCTAATTTCTGTTTCATGATTAGTCTTCATGGCCTCAATTTCTTTAGTATGCTGATTTTGCATGATCTCCATCTCCCTATTACGTTTTTCCAGGTGGGTGCATAAAGTTTTGACATCATTAACGTAATTATTTTGATTGCTCTCCATATTTTTCACCAGCATCATTAGATCTTGTATAATTTGCTTTTGCTCTTCCTTTTCATTGTCATTTATCCTTGACCTTCCACTATCATGGACTTGATCTGTAATAGTTCCAGTTGATGACACATTCTGATCTTGAAATCTTTCTTCAACAACTGGATCTTTTATAAGATTACTTTCTTTCTTTTGCACAATTTTAGGGGCAGAAGGCATGCTGTTTGGATAACCATATCTATCTTTAAAAGCATTGACAATGTCTTGTAAAGAAGCGAAAGAATCCTTAGGAAAATTGTTAAACCAGTTCAAAGCATCATCTTCTAAAGAAAGGACAAATAGACGCATTTTGATATCTTCATGATTAAACTGAGGGGGTCTACAATATATGATCATTATGCGAGTAAACAAGCCTAGATGCCTTCTAACAGCGATTGAATCACCACCCGAGAAAATAGGTAATTTAGGAATGGCCTCTTCCGGAAAATCATGGAGACGTTCAGAAAAACGACATGGCTTAAATGAATAATCCATGATGAATGATAAGGGATTAAAAGGATGATAGAACTAGATATCTGCTCAAGAAAATCAATAGATGAAAACAGTGGAGTCGCTACTTGAACAATGAATTTGATTCTGAGATCCAAAAAGGAATCACAAGCAGATATGAGGAAGGCTTCTTGTCTGGGAAAAATGAGAAAATGGAGTCGCCACCCAAATAAGAAACACACCGAAGAGATGTTGATGATATGACGAAAAATAAGTCAATGAAAGATCCAAATGATAACCCCAAAGGTCGAATCTGCCAGCTCAAATGAGGGATGAGAAAGATGAGAAGATGAATGCCGATGAAACTCCAGGAACAGAAAAACTCTGTCCCCGGCAACGCCGCCAAAAAATGTTGTCGCGCAGATTGACACGACAACGCTCAGACCGGGGGCTGTCACTCTGATCCCCGATCCCTCCGTTTAAGCCTGTCTCCCGCGGCTAAGGGGGGTAGACCCTACGAGGTGAAAGAGACCAACTGTCGACCAGTTGGTTTGGGAGACACGAAACACTAAAATGATTTTGTGAATTAAATGACCAGTGCCTTATGGAGTAAATTTTTGATCGTTTTAATTACCAGATGCTGCAGAAATATGATCTCATTAGGAGCAATCATTTATCATCAAAGCCTGAGCGAAAATTAACTTTTATCAAATGCGAGAAAATTGCTTAACGACTTAGTGATATTCCAGCAAATTAAGATTTTGAGAGATGAAGTGCTTTGAATAATAATAACAAGAGACCACATTCATGCAATTAACCATCAGATGAAAATTTGAATCAGATTAAACACGAATTCCCACGTTAAAATTTTCAACCTCAGCATAAAAGATGAAACATAGGTAATTCCCGAGCCAAGACTGAAACTGGCAAAAATATCCCACAATATTTTTTATGATTTTCAGGCAAAAAAAAAAGATTAAAACAAAAATTCCTAAATAAAATTAATCTAAAACTTAACTGCATAAAAATTAAACTAACACTAAAAAAAATTTATAAATCTTTTTTTAATTTTTTTTTATTTTTTTATATTATAAGCAAAAAAACTAAAATAAAATCCAAATAAAAAAGAACCTAAACTAAACTAAAATATAATTTAAAATCTAACACATCCTAATTCTAAAATATGAATTTAATGAGATCTATATAAAATAAAACTTTAAACTATGAAAAAAATAACCTACGTCTGAAATAAATCTAACACAACTAAAACATGATACAAAAATGCATCAAATAACCATGAAACAAGGAGGACGCGAAACCTGAAGCCGACCCTAACTAGAGCAAAAATGCATGAGGCTTCCGCTGGAGAAAACGATTCGTCTGAGAATACCTGGCCACTGAAGATTGACCGCACTGCAACCAATCCACCGCTTTACAAATCGATGAATGCCAAAGTCCAAAGTTGTGGCCAGTGCGTAAATAAAATCCGGATACAGTTCATAAATCGATGGATTACCCTGATGACCACTCGTAGAGACGCACAGTCACCCTCTTACGCTGGACGAAATGACGTGCTGCTGTTACCACGTGTGAATGAGACTTGATGCCGTGCATGAATGCATTTTATAGATCACCACTGTAACCCTGGCGATTTCGAAAACGCACCATTAACCCGGAACTGAGCAACGTGTTTGGATCGGAGATCAAATCTGAGCAATTCTGCAGTGAAGGATTTCGTTTTAGATCGGATTTGTTGACTAATCGCAATGATGAATCACGTTGAAGGCTGTTAAACACAGTGTTTTTAAAACCGGAACCGGTGACCGGACCGGTCCACCTAATGAACCGGTTTACCGACCGGAACCGGTCTAACCGGGACTGGTTTGGTCTAAACGAACCGGTTTTAGAAAAATACATTAAATAATTATTTTTTAATGAAAAAAACTATTTTTAAGATTTAAAACCATGATTCCAAGCCAATAGAGACAAAATATGCAAAGATTGCTCATTGATATACCATGTAAAGCCTTAAAGGTGAATATATCAAAATGGCACCGAGTGCAATACATATCATCGACAAAATACATAAGCAATGAGGCTCTAAATGGCCACTAGAGTGCAAAAATAAAGCCTACAAACTATGGGGCCAGTGGCCTACTACAAGACTTCAGTCTAGACTCTACATATATGATAATAGTAATACTATAATAGTGATCAACATTATCTCTTGAAGTTGAAACTTCTCATGAGTCTCAGTCATCATGATCAAACTCAGTTGGTTGAGTCTCGACTCCCAAACTGTGTAGCCAGTGCCACAAACTTCTCTATTGGTTCAGTGACTTGAGTCTCAAACTTCAGAAGGTATTCTGCCCTAATATGCCCTATTATTTCATTTGGTGCTCCACATGGCTTTACATGGCCTCCTATCCCAGCCAAGTGTTGCTTGAACCTGTTAATACCCCCTCCTTGAATGGATTTTTGGCAATATTTGCAGATCATTTTGCCATCAATCATATCACAATGAGCCCATGCAGTATCTTCGGCTTTTGGAGGCATGATGACTCCCTGGATGGTAGATCATAGAAGTGAGAAGTTTATAACACAAAAAAAAAATTCATGGACAACAGACTCAAATGAGGAATTATCAAGTGCAAATCCTTACCTGGAAATGCAAACTAGCTCCCTTAGCCTCCTCTTGAAGATGGCAACTCCACTGACAGCTACACACTATCTCCAAAATAGCTCCAACTCCAACTCCAAGATGACTACTTCAGCAAAAACTCCACACTCTCCAAGCTCACAAACAAACTCACAAACACTCACAAACACTCCAAATCAGTTGTGTGAGACAAATGAGAGTGAGAGGGGTGTCTTATAGCAAGTGTGAGGGTGTTTTTGGAGGGAAAACACCTTTCCCTGCCCCCCAAAACCCCTAAACCACCACTAACAGCCAAAACCGCAATGCTTTTTCCTTTTACAGGCGGCCTGTCCATAAACCGGCCGGTTTAGGACGGAACCGGCCGGTTAGCAATAAACCGGCCGGTTCCGCCCTAAACCGGCCGGTTTTTACCGGTTAGGGCATTTTTTCGGGCAAGTGCAGCCGGTTCCGCCCTAAACCGGCCGGTTTTTACCGGTTAGGGCATTTTTTCGGGCAAGTGCAGCTATGAACTGGGTTTTTCCATCGGTTCCGACTGGCCAGGCTTCCAACCGGCCGGTTAGGCCGGTAACCGGTTTTTTCCACCGGTTTTTAAAACTATGGTTAAACACTGCATCTGACGTTTTCATATGTCATACTTGGATCGATTGCAGATGGATCCACGGTGATAAACCTCTGTATACAATTCAAGACCACGAGCCCAAAAAAAATCGATTTATTTAATTTACTAAAGCATTGCTGGTCCAATGGTGAAGACGACAGACGGATTTCTGGCTGGAAAGAATCGGTTTGAAGCTGGTTTTTTGCTGTTACTCCCACGCAAAATGCCCACACACGCTTTACTGAAAACTCCTTCACGCTGGACGCAACAGAAAACTCGCTTTTCTTATTCACGGATGCACTTCGACGGTGAACGGACTGGCAAGGATGGTGGCTTGATTCATGGCTTCAGGCATTTGCTGCAGCAACCATTTTTTACATGAATCTTTCAAGCAACCTGAAGCGTGAGAGAACTATATTTGCTGGCAAAAATAGGGTGAGGAGCTTAGAAATTTTTAACAATCCTGCAATCTGAGATGGACAAGATCACCCAAGGAATGATATATGCCTAAAACCAAAACTGAAAACCCTAATTAAACCTATGTGTAAAGAAAAATTTTGAAACTCTAGATCAGTTGAATAATTTACAAGTTTTGGCCCCTTAACAGCGAGATTCAGCAATAAGAACAGAGATATTTTAAAGAATAAAAATTTCAGGTTTTCACTATGAAGAACTTCAGAAAATCTCTCATGCAAATTAGAAAAATAAACTGTATGATAGACCCAGGATCAAATCCAACTGGGCTCAGCAAAAAATGCTTGCGGGAGTTGGCTGGTTCAGCCGAGAACTTCCCCTAACGCCCGACAATCTTCTTCAGTAAGAGTTTTCCTGCACAGCTCACTTCAACCATCAGTAAAGAGGGCAAAAATGCTGCTAGATCTCAAAAAGTAATGGAGATACCTGCCATTACTTCAGAAACCCTAACACCACTCAAACCCTAGCAAGTGAACAAGATACTTGTGCTCACAATACTCTACAATAAGCGATTATTAATGGGTAAAACATAAAATATGCAGAAACTAAATTAGCTCACAGCACTTTCAGAGAGTAACACCAGCAAGATTTGGACCCCAAAGTCTTCTTTTATTAACCAGAAAACAGATTACAAGAGAGCTTCTTCAGTACCAGACTCACAGATTCCATTGATCTGAAATGACCCCTAGCACCCTATTTAAAGGAAATGATCCCAACGGCTAGTTCGAGTGATCCATGTCGAAATGATCTCGACCGTCGATGAAGATCAAGACATCTCTTAATCTCATCCGTCGAATTATTAAAAAATAATATTTTGCATGCATTCACTTAAAATATTATTATTTTATTATTTAGGGTTTTTGCCTTATTTTATAACTTTTTATTATTTTTTATTTATTTCATTTTTTAATTTTTTAATTTTTTTAATTTTTATTTACTTTATTATTTTTATTTATTTTTTAATTCATTTTAAAATGGATCCTCGAACTTAGCCTTTGGAAAAAATCTCCTAGGACCTAGGACTTAGGACTTATGAGGGGATTTAAAACATTTTCTAACCCTCAAGACACATTACATCATGACTTTTACAATTTACATCTTAAGGGGACAAACCCACTTAACATAGACCCTCATAAACCACCCAGTTCTGCGACACAACTATAATCTAGCAGATTAACACACTAGGATTCTCCTAAAATTCTAATAACAAAATGCATCCCGACTTTGGGGTCAGGCTGAAGGAAAACTCTGCCGATCGTAGATCGGCGAGACGAAAAACCTTCCGGGACGTAGATTATCATTAGAAAGTTAGGTCCACCTAGGCAATTTTACATACATGACTCTGATCTGCTAAGATTATTTACAATTCATACATGCAGACTGGGTTTACAATTAAAATGATCAAGCTGCTGATGACTGCAGGCTGGCACGGACACGTCGTTCAGGTGCTACCCCTTTCTGCCAAGAGAAAGGGGGTGTACTGCATGGTTAGTTGACCGGTAGAGGTCAACAGGCCCCTTGATATCCAAGCAAATCAAATGTGGTGTCCCCAAGTGGTGTGGGGGCACAATGACATTGTCATGGGTTTCCAAGTGGATTGATAATGCCTGTATACCACCTGTAAGGGCTACAATGATGATGTAAGCTCTCCCTCTGTCTCCCATGGTGAGATACATCCTCATCTGGGCCTTGGAACATCTTCCAAGTGTGTGGTGCAAATGTGAAGTCGATTGGGCATGGTGGTCCAAGTGCATCATCCTCATCCAAAAGGTGGAACACGAGCAATCAATGAATGGTGCCAAGGGATCCATGAAGTGGAAATCTGCTCTCTACTATGGTGGAGGCCCATGGCTCTCAATGCTCACCCTACAAGTGCCAATGTGACCCTTTGGAGGGATTAGACCCCGTATAGGGAGGCCAAACCTCAAATGGACACCCACCTGCAATCCTATATAAGATCCAATGCGTCCCCTTGCCTTCCAGTACAACAAATCATTAGAGTGATTGAGTAAAAGAGCTTACAAATCATGGAAGCAAATGGACACTTCATAGTGGCATGCCCTTCCATAGTGGCCTTTAACATGTGTAGGTCTCTCCAAGCTCAATTAGGTGGTAAACCAAGGACCCTATTAAGTGGTTTCTACCTCTAATGGGGGTGACATGTCCATGGTACATCCATCAAGCGATAGGTGGCATGTGATATACTGGTGGAACATAATGTGGCATTAGGGGAAGGCTCCAAGCCACATGCCACAGTACAAGGGTAACCATGATAAGGGAAACCCACACTTGGGTGTATGATTTTAGGAGGGAACAATCGTGGTACATGAGTTACCCCGACCTTTGTTTTTCCACCCTTCTTCATATGCCTCTTGCTTTTTATTGATTTTTCCTTTATAACTGCTTGGGGCTCAAGGATATGAGATCAATGTGTAAGATATAGAAGTCGATACCTCCTTTAATGTGGGGTAGTTCATCGCCCACCAGGGGTTGGGACAATCATGGGTTTCTTAATGATGAAATGGGTCAATATGAGGGACCCAAGGAACCAGGGTGATGGCCATAATGAAAGGGGTAGAGCTCATGTTTGGCTTTTTAACACGTGCTAAATGTGTATGTCCCAACCATCTTTTGCATTTTATGGTACTTTTCCTATTGAGAGTGGCCAAATTATGCTTTTTCTTTTTCTTTTATTTGCATAACCTCCGGGCATTGTTCCAGGCCCCACTTAATGTGTGGACAAGGGGAGGGGAAGGCTAACTCCTTATGGACCCAATGGACAAATGTGGACTCAGATGGGAAATATGGTGAATGGAGTTATAATGAGTAGAGGGGTGTGATGTATATGGTGTCGGGAAGCAGGACCACACAACAAAAATCGGGATTTCCCATGTAGTGCCACCCCTAAAGCTAGTAGCCAATAAAGGAGATTCTATAGGACTAGGATATACGGTTAACCATTAAATTTCACAGAGGAGACGAGTACAAACCAAGCCCACTCTTTCTGTCAAATTCTCCCACCAATCCATGTTGATTTGGGGTAGCATCGAATGTGCTCTAGCCATGAAAATTGGTGGAGAGGCTAAAGCACATGAGATCTCCAAGACCCAGAAATGGTTTGGACATATTGTACTTGGTTTGGGAGATATTAAAATAATTAATATTTATAATGAAGTTTCTAAGTCTAAACTTACAAAAAATAAAATATTAATGGGTATTAATATAAAACTCGGTTAGAAGGTTCCAAGAGTCATGGATCAAGCCAAATCTAATCTTATTCATTGATTAGAGATTTAATCTTGGCCATTGAAGGACCAACAGGGAAAGTATAAGAGGAGGCTTGAGGGTTAGTTGGAGAATACACTAGAGTGATCAGTCATTCGATTTGCTAGAGCGGGGTTGCTAAGCAAATTTGAATTAGTGATCAACAATGAGGGGCAGTGAGTACTTGACAAAGAGGCAGAGACAATGCCAAGAGACCAATGCAGAAGCAGAGAGCGAGAGCAATAGCTAGAGAAGGCCACTCAGAGCCCAATAGAGACAGCACAAAGGCTAGAGGGACTGCGTCATCCAATTAGAGAGCAACTAGAGTGATGCAGAGGGTCTCAAAGGCTGCGCAGTGCCTCAGAGGGCTGACACAGAGGGGTTTGGCGCTGATGCAGAGGCCAGAAGGGCTAGCGCAAAGCTTTAGAGTCGTTGGAGAGGGTTTCATGGCAAGGTTTTCTAAATACCTGTTTCCGAAGAGAGAGGTATTGTTGTCGTGTATTTTTCTCTGTTGGGCGAGTCGGTTAGGCACCCAATTGTACTCAAGGAAATATTGCATAATAATAAACCCTCAGAATAGCTGCACCGGTTTTCCGGCATTGGGTTTTTTCGGGGACATTTGTCCAAAAATAACGGTGTCATTTGTGTGTTTGTTTTCTTATAGCTGATGATTTGTAGATGTTGAGACTGTATTGTGTTTATTTCGTTATTTATATGTTTTAAATAACTAGTCCAGAATTTACAAGTAGAAGAAATAAACCAGCATAACACAGATTAATTTTCTAATGGATAGACTTAGAAAATTCAACAATCCATGCCTAAAAGTATCCATGATAAGTAAACAAAATTACCCAACTACACGATGAAAAGCCATACCTTTGGGGTCGGAAGGCCCACCTTCAAACATACGATCATAACAGATGGGTGAGGGACCACATGGCTAGCTCAAGTGGTGGAGATAGTGGCACATCGAGCTATCTAGTAGCTACAAGGGGTTGCTCGCTACCGGCTGAGGACCATCTAGGAGAAATTTTTTCTCCTATGGATACTACTCACAAGTGGTGAGTAATAGGCCTCCAATGACCAAGATTAAAACATCAATGGCTGGGATAATTTCGTAGTCAATCCGTGTGAGTTTCTATAAAAATCTTACCTTCTTTTATTAATTACTATTAATTAATCATTTTCCCTAAGTTAGACTTAGGAAAAATTTAATTACTGATTAATTAACTTAATTAAGGCACTTCTAGGTGGATTTTCATGAAACCTTTTCTAGGTTATGGAGTCCTAGTGTTTCTTACCTCTCCGTCAACTTTTGAGAGTAGAACACCATATGATGTTAGAAAAAATAACACCTAGTCCACTCCACCAGTTACCAACTCAAAATCTCTCGCATCTAATCCCAAGGGAAGGATTGAAAGCTCAAACCCCTGTACATGGAGCTAGCCCCCCATCTTGCGAATGTTGCCCCCTGCGCAGCTCATGTTGTCTTATCTCATTGATGTGGTCATCAAATAAAATATGTCTAGGGGACGTGGCCTCTCTCTCACGAACATGCATAGGCAACCTACTAGTGCTACAAGCCCCATTTGTGTCTATTTAAAGAGGGTTGGTCTGATGCTCCAATGTGCACTCTAGCTGTAACTTTTGGGAATCCAACTGTTCCCCAACGTGAGTCAGTTTGGCTGCTAACTCGGCACAAACGCTCTCATGCCCTCCAGCTCCTCATTCTGCTGCAGAATGGCCTCTCGCACTTCGTGGCCTTTCTTTTCAATGCCAGAAGCTCGGTGTGGAATTGATGAAACTATTGTGGGTGACCATCATCTAATACCACTGTATCTCCTAGCACCTCATCACTGGTGGATACCTCGGTGTCTCCTGGCACTTCATCAATAGTGGATATGCCTCTTGGCACCTCACAATTTGTTATGCACTGCTACCACCTAAAAACTTAGACGCGACCCCAGACACCTCATCAATGGATACCTCAATGACGGATGGCACCTCCTCAACGGTGGACACCTCTGTGTCTCCTGGCACCTCGTTAATGGATGGCCCTATGGGTGTGTTCTCTACTCTTTCCCCCAAGGTGTCAGCTGTAGCTATCAAAGGAATCTCTAACAAGGGTGACTCTTGCATCATGTTGGGTATATCTATGTGTTCTCACAACCTTGCATGCCCTCAGCCTCATGCTCAACCTCCTCCTCATGTTCATGATATCTGAAGCCAGGTATCCACTAGGAAAAGCACCCCTTGGTCTTACCCTCTAATTGTCCTTGTCCTGCCCGCTTCTTTTGAGGAGATTTGGTGTCCTGATTCTATCGACTTCCCCACATGGTGTAGATGGCTGGACCCCCATGGCTTGTGCACCTCTAGTTTCGCTGCTGTAAGGATGAGGATAAATCTGGTCTTTCATCCTCCTCAGCTGGGAAAACCTCTCATCGTTCTAGCATATTCCACCCCAAAATTCCTGCATACTAAATCTCCCTTGAGCCATGGGTTGTCTATGGTTAAACCCGTCACTGTGCATACATGCCCAAATATTCGATGATCTTGCTAGCTACCCCACAGCTGGCCAATATCATGCTCTAATACCACTGTAACATTCCAAATGGAAAAATACCATAGATGACAAAAGCAATGAACTAGCTACAACTGCAAAATTTAGAAATGCACAACCATACACATTTGAACGTGGAAATATGAGCAAAAAATCTAAGGCATCGTATTAATTTTGATAAATATGAGTACAATAATTGAGATCAAAGGAACCTGGGCTTGCTACTACAAGTTATGGAAAGAACCCAAGAGTGACTACAATGCTCAAACGCTGGAAAGATCCCCCAGGAAGAACTGCACATGCCTAGGAAAAACTGCTCGTTGCTGCTGGAAGGAACTTGGAGAACTACTTTGAAGATTGTCCGGAATGAACTGAAACTCTGATGGTGGCCTCCTCACTAGATACCAGGCAGGACCTAGAAATATCTTACGAACCCAAGTGGTGGAAATGGTCCCAAGGTGAATTGCGCCCTCCAACAATTTCTGTGACTTATTGCTGGATGGAACTAGGAATTCTGCCCTCAGAAGTGCTCAAAAAATTCTGCAAAATTAATCTTAGCTTCCTCTCACAAAACCCACGAAGCCTAGAAAGGGGTTGGGTCCACCAATCCCCGATGACCCCCAACAAGTGCAAATTGCCCAATCTGGCCAGAAAACGCCCCACAATTTTGATATTACTAAATTATGCCCCAAATCTGCCATGGTAAGTTTCTCCTAGCCCTGACTAATTCTCTATTGAGAAATACCTAATATCTCTAGCCCTTATCTCTCCACAAATTTTTCTCCCTTCTTCCCTTGCGTATGCTATAAGCCAGCAACCCTTGCACAATGTTCAGAGTAAGAGAAATGGCTCCTTAAAATCCCTGCCTCACAGCCCAATAAATTCGCTACAAAATTTCCTTTAATGTGTGGGAAAAAGTCCTGCAAATCCTCCGAAACTCTAGCAATCTATAGCTAATCTTAATTGGGGTGC
Source organism: Pinus tabuliformis (assembly GCA_031772625.1). Taxonomy (NCBI): domain Eukaryota; kingdom Viridiplantae; phylum Streptophyta; class Pinopsida; order Pinales; family Pinaceae; genus Pinus; species Pinus tabuliformis. The sequence continues at coordinate 405,705,430 of CM062804.1, read as the reverse complement.
TTGGAACAACTTCTGCGCCCAAGGAAAATATGCACCAGCTGGAAATGATTTGCGATGTAGCTCCTTTAGAAGTCCTGAGATAGACTTCTCTCTACTCTCCTAGGGTGACACTCGGAGTTCACCAAAGGTAGAGGTGCAATTCCTGCTTGAGAATCGCTCGTGCTAAACAACACTGGTTGACTTTGGCTAAACAACTCAAGCAAACTTGTGTTCAGAAGTTAAATTGTCAAAAGATGCAAATGAAGGCCTCTTCTCCTTATTTATAATTGTTGGCCTCCTTTTCTCCCTTGGTGGTCCCCACTCTTTCTCTCTCCTAATTTGCACCCCTCTTATTTTGTCTTTCCTCCAAGAGTGCGAGTTCCCTTCTTGGGCAAAATTTCTCTCTTTTGTGGTCCCCACTTTCCATTAGAGCTGCAATTTCCCTTTTTCCTTTGAATTCCCAATTTCAGAATTGCTTCCTCTTCCAAAAATCGTCTCTAATGTGGAAAATCAAAATTGGGGATATTACATGTAATGAGCAGGGGGAAGTGAGATAAATGGTGTCAGGAAGCGAGACCATGTACCGAAAATCAGGGTTTCCCATCTAGTGCCATTCCTAAAGGTTTCCCATGTAGCCAATAAAGGTGATCCCACGGGACTAGGATTCTGGATTAACCCCCTAAGTTGAGGTAAGGGAACAAGAGTACAGTCAAAGCTCTTCCTTCTTCTAAGTCACCTAGTAATCCATGCCCAAGTGTGCCCAAGAAAATCAAGCTTAAACACCCAATTACATAATGAAAAATCATACCTTTAGGATTGGATGGCTCACCTTCAAACATACGATCATGACAGATGAGTGAGGGTACACAATACTTGGCTCAGGTGGCAAATAAAAGTAGCACATCAAAGCTATCATGTGGCTACAAGGGGGTTGCTGGCTGTCGGCTGAAGGCAAGTATAGGAGAAAATTTCTCCTATAGGGGTCACCCATTGGTGATGTGTAACATATAAGACTTGGGTCCTGTCAAGGAGTAGACTTTGGACCTGTGAAGGAGACTCAAACCTATGGAAATTCGGGGTTGTAGCATGTACAAAACTCGTTTCCCTATGGAAGACTTTTGACCTATGACTAGGAGCATATTCGACCTTAATTTGGGAGTAGACGTTGAACATATATTAACTCTGTTTTCAGTTAGATTTGGATATACTTGTAAAGTATAAGTTCATCCTTGAAGTGTGATATTGGAAAGCCTTTTTGAATGATGTTTTGAAGCAGATATTGAAGACCTTATTGAGTTGCCCTTGATGCCCTTTTTGAGCAGACTTGAAGAACTTTGAAAGCAATGTAGAACAATTTTATAGATTGTTTGAAGTGGTCCTAGAATCATTCTTAGAAGCAGACCTTGATATTGATCTTGAAGCAAGTTGGGGTAAGATCATTTGTTGGTTTAATGATCTAAGATATGCACTTCTTAGTGTTGATGTTTGGTATCATCAGATGTGCTTTAGCCTTGAAATTTGGAGGAGAGGCTAAGGCACATGAGATCTCCAAGACCAAGAAATCGTTTTGAGAAACTCCACCCGGATGAGGAGTTATTAAAACAATTAATATTTTTAATGGGTTACTAAGTCTAAACTTAGGAAAATAAAAATATCAATGGGTATTAATAAAGATAAGGGTAAGAAGCTTCTAAGAAACGAGGATCAAGTCTGTTTTAATCTTAGTCGTTGATTAGGGACTTAATCTTGGCTGTTGATTTGTCAACAGGAAAAGTATAAGAGAAGACTTGAGGATCATTTGGAGACACACCAGTAGATATTCAGTATCTCAAGGAAAATCGATTCTCAAGTAGAGGGGATCGATTTCCGAGGGAGAGTTGCAGGGTGGAGGAAGAGGAGGGCATCAACAATAGGTAGTGACAGAGGAGGAAACACAAGGACAATGGGAGACAACACAGAGAGAGACACAGTCCAGAGGAAAGACACAAAGCCTATGCAGGCTCACACAGAGGGGCGCAAAGCCACTCAGAGCTACACTGGGCCACGCAGAGTGACGCATGGGTGACACAAAAGTGGGAGCAGGGTCTCCAAAGTGTCAGAAGGTCTTAGAGGGAAAGTCTCAGGTGTTCTCTTTTAGTTTCTCTGTAAAACCATTCCTTGTAAAAGAAATTTCTGCTGAAGATTAATAAAGCCCTCATCTGTAGCACTGGATTTCCCACATTGAGTTTTTCTGGGGATAATTGTCCAAAAATAACTGTGTTGATGTGATTGGTTCTTGTGCATGTGTATTTTTCTCTGGGTAATTGTGTGATAACTGTAGTACAATTTATTTTAATATTTACTGAAGGGATTTCGTAAATAACTTATTGTGAATAATAAGTAGGTGAAATAAATCAGTTGCTGCAGTAGTAGAATTTCAGTTTAGAAATTTTCACATGGTATCAAAGCAGAGATCCGGCAGCAGGAGAGGAAAATCGATTATGGGTCAATAGAATGATGCAGAGGCATCCACTCAAGGGGGCTCACACAGATTTCCGGAAGAATGCATAAGGGACATAAATTACGACTAATCTATGTTAGCTTTCAGATTGGAAAAATAAGTCGCTCGCTTAGCAAGCTCTGCCTCCTCGGAGGTTTGGTATATAGACAGTGGAGCTTCCTGGAATATGACGGGAATCCGAGAATTTTTTTCATATTATCACGAAGAAAGAATGAATTTTCAGGTCACCATGGGAAATAAGGCAAAGTGTACTCCAGTAGGAATAGGTACTATTGTTTTTCAAACTGAAGTAGGAGAGCGGCTTCAAGCAACCAATGTGCTGCATGTGCCAGGATTGGGGATGAACTTACTTTCCGTATCTCAACTTCAAAACAAGGGCTATGAAGTTTTCTTCATTAAGGAGAAAGTATATGTCAAACACCCGAGTTGGAAAAAGAAGGCTTAGATTGGAATCAGAAGTAACAGGTTGTATAGGTTGCAGCTAGAATCACCAATGGCACTGATAAGCATTAATGGAGACAAAGATTTGAATGAACTATGGCACAAGAGGATGGCACACTTACACCATGGGGCTTTGAGAGTTCTCAGGAAAACAGTATCAAGAGTTCTAGAACTAAGTACTGAACGAGATGACGTATGCAGAGGGTGCGCTTTGGGCAAGTATGCCAAAGCAGTGCTTTCCAGAAGTAACAATAGGGCTAAGAGTGTGCTAGGATTGATACACTCAAACATCTCCGAACCGATGTGCACAAAAGCTCTTAATGGTGTCGAATACTTCGTCACCTTCATCGATGACCATTCTAGGAAGACTTGGATCTACTTTCTGAAAACCAAGGATGAGGTTTTCAGTGGATTCAAAGAGTTCAAGGCTCTAGTGGAGAATCTGACAGGAAAGAAGATAAAAGTGCTGCGCTCAGACAATGGTGGAGAGTATGTTGACAAGGACATCATCGATTTTTGTGCTAAGGAAGGTATCAGAAGAGAGTGGGCATCTCCCTACAATCCGGAGTAGAGTGGAGTAGTAGAAAGGAAAAACATGACTATTGTGGAAGCAGTTAGGGAAATGTTGTTTGATCAAGATATGCCTAAATTCTTGTGGGAAGAAGCATGCATCACGACAGTTTATGTCTAAAACAGGACTCCTCACAGGGCATTGGGAAAAATCACTCCGGAGAAGGTCTTCACCGCGAAGACACCTGAAGTCAGTCATTTCAGGATATTTGGGAGTTTAGCGTATTGACGTATACTCGAAGAGAAAAAGAAATTAGATCAAACTGCTGAGAAAGGATATCTTGTGGGATATAGCGAGAATGATAAGACATATAGAGTCTATCTTCAAGGGAGTAGGAAGGTAGTAGTTCGGCGGGATGTAAAGTTCATGGAGGATAGAGCTTTCAGGAAATCTCGAGAAATGCCTCCTGAGAAGTAGTTGAAAGATGAGCCGTTGGTCAAACCACTTCAACCAACGGAAACTAGTACCAGAAATTTTCCTAAAGACAAAGCTTTAGAACATGAGGAATCTCAGGAAGAGGAAGAGCTGATAGATGTGCCTACTACCGGTGGAAGAATGACCTAGGAACTCCGACAGATTCTACGAGATGCAGAAGACTTCATTGGTGCACCCAGGAATAGTAAAAGTGAGCGAAGACAACCAGGCAGATACCAGGCCTTAGTAGCTCAGTTTGGGGAACCTTTTAGTTTTCAGGAGGCTGTTTAGCATCAGGTATGGGTGGATGCCAGGGTGGAGAAATACAACTCTATAATGGTCAATGATGTCTGGGAAGTGGTACCTAGGCCTCAGGACATATTAGTGGTAGGTTTGAGATGGATCTACAAGGTCAAATATGCTGCAGACGACAGTGTGGAGAAATACAAAGCCAGGTTTGTGGCTAAGGGGTATGCTCAGAAGGAAGGGATAGACTACGAAGAAACCTTCACCCCAGTAGCCAGGTATACTTCTATTAGAACCGTGATATCTCTTGCAGCACAGATGGGGTGGGAGATTCATCAGATGGATGTCAAGACGACATTCTTGAATGGGGTAATAGAAGAGGAAGTATACATTGAACAACCAGAAGGTTTTGAGACACATGAGAAGAAATCTCATGTATGCAGATTAAAGAAAGCCTTGTATGGGCTTAAACAAGCACCTAGGGCATGGTATTGTTGAATTGATGGCTACTTGCAAAAGATGGGGTTCGTTAAGAGTGACGAAGATACTAGTCTATATTATCTGGTTGTAGAGAATCAACCTCTAATCCTAGTGTTATATGTGGATGATCTCTTCCTGATAGGATCATGCAGGCTCATCAAAGACTGCAAGAAGAACCTAGCCACAGAATTCGATATGAAGGATTTGGGATAGATGCATTATTTCCTGGGGTTGGATGTTTGGCAGCAGAAGGGTGAGATCTTCCTTGGACAGGGGAGATATGCTATAGAAATCTTGAAGAAATTCAGGATGCAGGACTATAGACCTATGGCTACTCCAATGATCACCAATTGGAAGAAGATTGATGCATCAGAAGATAAAGATGTTGATCCCACCTTGTATAGATACCTTATAGGGTCCCTGATGTATCTGGTCAATACTAGGCCAAACATTTGTTATGCTGTCAACACCCTCACTCAGTTCATGGTGGAACCTAAGAGGGCGCACTGGGCAGCAGCCAAACATGTTTTCAGGTATATTCAAGGAACAATCGAGCATGGACTATTGTACACCATAGGCAATGACATCAGGCTGAGTGGGTTCACTGACGTAGATTAGGTTGGAAGTTTAGTAGATCGGAAAAGTACAACTGGGTACTGTTTCAACATTGGATCAGGAATGACCTCCTGGTGCAGTAGGAAACAAATTTCCGTGGCTCTGAGCTCAACCAAAGCAGAATATATGGCAGTTAGCACAGGTTTGTGTGAAGCCATATGGATTAGGAAATTGCTTGTGAATCTATTTAGGAGAAGGATGGAAGTGACTAGGATCGTGTGTGATAATTAGAGTTGCATCAAGCTCTCTGAGAATCTAGTATTTCATGATCAATCGAAGCACATTGATATCAGGGGTCACTTTGTCAGAGATTGTGTCCAACGAGGGGTAGTACAGTTGAGATACACTCCTACAGGAGAACAGGTGGCATACATCCTCACCAAGGCTTTAGGACGAACAAAGTTTGTTTATTTCAGGGAGAAGATGGGGATGCTAAAGAATTCATTTCAGTAGAAGAAATGGATAAGTGTTAGGAGCTGCAGTGCAATAGTTAGAAGTGGCAGTGCTATGGGTAGCATGATGCAACATGTTGAGAGGGAGCTGCAATACAAGTGCGGCAGTGGCAGTGTCATGGGAAGCAGTACAGGAAGCAACAGTCCAGGGGATGTGAGGCATCAGGCCAAGCATCAGCACAGGCACCAATGCGGAAGATCAATGTGATGTTTCTATAGTGAAACATTGCTAGAGCACATTCCTCGCTAAGAGGGAGTGTTTATGTTTGGTAGCTTCGGATGTGCTCTAGCCTTGAAATTTGGAGGAGAGGCTAAGGCACATGAGATCTCCAAGACCCAGAAAGCATTTTGAGAAATACCACCCAGGTGAGGAGTTATTATAAATTAATATTTTTAATGGGTTACTAAGTCTAAACTTAGGAAAATAAAAATATTAATGGGTATTAATAAAGATAAGGGTGAGAAGCTTCTAAGAGACGGGGATCAAGTCTGTTTTAATCGTAGCCGTTGATTAGGGACTTAATCTTGGCCGTTGATTCGTCAACAGGAAAATTATAAGAGAAGACTTGAGGATCATTTGGAGACACACCGACAGATATTCAATATCTCAAGGAAAATCGATTCTCAAGTAGAGGGGATCGATTTCAGAGGGAGAGTTGCAGGGTGGAGGAAGAGGAGGGCATCAACAACAGGCAGTGACAGAGGAGGAAACACAGGGATAGTGGGAGAGAACGCAGAGAGAGACACAGTCTAGAGGAGAGACACAGAGCCTACGCAGGTTGATGCAGAGGGGCGCAAAGCCACTTAGAGTTACGCTGGGCCACACAAAGTGACGCAGGAGTGACATAGAAGTGGGAGCAGGGTCTCCAAAGTGTCAGAAGGTCTCAAAGGGAAAGTCTCAGGTGTTTTCTTTCAGTTCCTCTATAAAATCATTCCTTGTAAAAGAAATTGCTGCTGAAGATTAATAAAGCCCTCATCTGCAGCACCGGTTTTCCCACATTAGGTTTTTTCGGGGACAGTTGTCCAAAAATAACTGTGTTGATGTGATTGGATCTTGTGCATGTATTTTTTCTCTGGGTAATTGTGTGATAACTGCAGTACAATTTATTTTAATATTTACTGAAGGGATTTCGTAAATAAATTATTGTGAATAATAAGTAGGTGAAATAAATCAGTTGCTGTAGTAATAGAATTTCAGTTTAGAAATTTTCACATGGTATCAGAGCAGAGATCCGACAGCAGAAGAGAAAAATCGATTATGGGTCAAGAGCATGATGCAGAGGCATCCACTCAAGGGGACTCACATATTTCCGGAAGAATGCACAAGGGACATAAATTACGACTATTCTATGTTAGCTTCCGATTGGAAAAAGAAGTCGCTCGCTTAGCAAGCTCTGCCTCCTCGGAGGTTTGGTATATAGACAGTGGAGCTTCCTGGCATATGACGGGAATGCGAGAATGTTTTTTCATATTATCACGAAGAAAGAATGAATTTTCAGATCACCATGGGAAATAAGGCAAAGTGTACTCCAGTAGGCATAGGTACTATTGTTTTTCAAACCGAAGCAGGAGAGCGGCTTCGAGCAACCAATGTGATGCATGTGCCAGGATTGGGGATGAACTTACTTTCCGTATCTCAACTTCAAAACAAGGGTTATGAAGTTTTCTTCATTAAAGAGAAAGTATATGTCAAACACCCGAGTTGGAAAACGAAGGCCTAGATTGGAATCAAAAGTAATAGGTTGTATAGGTTGCAGCTAGAATCGCCAATGGCACTGATAGGCAGTAATGGAGACAAAGATTTGAATGAACTATGGCACAAGAGGATGGGACACTTATACCATGGGGCTCTGAGAATTCTCAGGAAAACAGTATCAAGAGTTCCAAAACTGAGTCTTGAACGAGATGATGTATGCAGAGGGTGCGCTTTGGGCAAGTATGCCAAAGCAGTGTTTTCTAGAAGTAACAATAGGGCTAAGAGTGTGCTAGGATTGATACACTTAGACATCTGCAAACTGATGTCCACAAAAGCTCTTAGTGGTGCCGAATCCTTCGTCACCTTCATCGATGACCATTCCAGGAAGACTTGGATCTACTTTCTAAAAACCAAGGATGAGGTTTTTAGTGGATTCAAAGAGTTCAAGGCTCTAGTGGAGAATCTGACAGGAAAGAAGATAAAAGTGTTGCACTCAAACAATGGTGGAGAGTATGTTGACAAGGACTTCACCGATTTTTGCGCTAAGGAAGGTATCAGAAGAGAGTGGGCAGCTCCCTACAATCCGGAGTAGAGTGGAGTAGCAGAAAGGAAAAACATGATTATTGTGGAAGCAGTTAGGGAAATGTTGTATGATCAAGATATGCCTAAATTCCTGTGGGAAGAAGCATGGAACACGACAATTTATGTCTAGAACATGACTCCTCACAGGGCATTGGGAAAAATCACTCCAGAGAAGGTCTTCACCGGGAAGACACTTGAAGTTAGTCATTTAAGTATGTTTGGGAGTTTAGCGTAAGAAGCATGCAGCACGACAGTTTATGTCCAGAACATGACTCCTCACAGGGCATTGGGAAAAATCACTCCAGAGAAGGTCTTCACCGGGAATACACCTGAAGTTAGTCATTTAAGTATATTTGGGAGTTTAGCGTATTTCCGTATACCCGAAGAGAAGAGAAAGAAATTAGATCAAACTACTGAGAAAGGATATCTTGTGGGATAGCGCGAGAATGCTAAGGCATATAGAGTCTATCTTCAAGGGAGTAGGAAGGTAGTAGTTCGGCGGGATGTAAAGTTCATGGAGGATAGAGCTTTCAGGAAATCCAGAGAAATACCTTCTGAGGAGTAGTTGAAAGATGAGCCGTTGGTCAAACCACTTCAACCAGCGGAAACTAGTACTAGAAATTCTCCTAAAGACAAAGCTTTAGAACATGAGGAATCTCAGGAAGAGGAAGAGCTGATAGATGTGCCTACTACCAGTGGAAGAACGAGCTGGGAACTCCGACAGATTCTACGAGATGCAAAAGACTTCATTGGTGCACCCAGGAATAGTAAAAGGGAGCGAAGACAACCAGACAGATACTAGGCCTTAGTAGCTCAGGTTGGGGAACCTTCTAGTTTTCAGGAGGCCGTTCAGCATCAAGTATGGGTGGATGCTATGGTGGAGGAATACAACTCTATAATGGTCAATGATGTTAGGGAAGTGGTACCTATGCCTCAGGACATATCAGTGGTAGGTTCGAGATGGATCTACAAGGTCAAATATGCTGCAGACGGCAGTGTGGAGAAATACAAAGGCAGGTTTGTGGCTAAGGGGTATGTTCAGAAGGAAGGGATAGACTACGAAGAAATCTTCGCCCCAGTAGCCAGGTATACTTCTATTAAAACTGTGATATCTCTTGCAACACAGATGGGGTGGGAGATTCATCAGATGGATGTCAAGACGACATTCTTGAACGTGGTAACAGAAGAGGAAGTATACATTGAACAACCAGAAGGGTTTGAGACACATGAGAAGAAATCTCATGTATGCAAATTAAAGAATGACCTGTATGGGCTTAGGGAGGCACCTAGGGCATGGTATGGTCGAATTGATGGCTACTTGCAGAAGATGGGGTTCTTCAAGAGTGACGCAGATCCTAATCTCTACTATCTGGTTGTAGAGAATGAGCCTCTAATCCTAGTGTTCTATGTAGATGATCTCTTCTTGATAGGATCATGCAGGCTCATCAAAGACTGCTAAAAGAACCTAGCCACAGAATTCGACATGAAGGATTTGGGGCAGATGCATTATTTCCTAGGGTTGGATGTTTGGCAGCAGAAGGGTGAGATCTTCCTTGGACAAGGGAGATATGCTACAGAAATCTTGAAGAGATTTAGGATGCAGGACTATAGACCTATGGCTACTCCAATAATCACCAATTGGAAGAAGATTGATGCATCAGAAGATAAAGACATTGATCCCACCTTGTACATATACCTTATAGGGTCCCTGATGTATTTGGTCAATACCAGGGCAGACATTTGTTACGCTGTCAACACCCTCAGTCAGTTCCTGGTGGAACCTAAGAGGGCGCACTGGGCAGTAGCCAAACATGTTTTCAGGTATATACAAGGAATAGTTGAGCATGGACTATTGTACACCAGAGGCAATGACGTCAGGCTGAGTGTGTTCATTGACGTAGATTAGGCTGGAAGTTTAGTAGATCAGAAAAGTACAATTGGGTAGTATTTCAACATTGGATCAGGAATGACCTCCTGGTGCAGTAGGAAACAAAAATTTGTGGCTCTGAGCTCAACTGAAGTAGAATATATGGCAGCTAGCACAGCTTTGTGCGAAGCCATATGGATTAGGAAATTTCTTGTGAATCTATTCAGGAGAAGGATGGAAGCAACCGAGATCGTGTGTGATAATCAGAGTTGCATCAATCTCTCTGAGAATCCAGTATTTCATGATCGGTCGAAGCACATTGATATCAGGTGTCACTTTGTTAGAGATTGTGTCCAATGAGGGGTAGTATAGTTGAGATACACTCCTATAGGAGAACAGGTGGCAGACATCCTCACCAAGGCTTTAGGACGAACACAGTTTGTTTATTTTAGGGAGAAGATGGGGATGCTAAAGAATCCATTTCAATAGCAGAAATGGATAAGTGTCAGGAGTTGCAGTGCAGGAGTTAGCAGAGTGCTATGGGTAGCATGATGCAGCATGTTGAGAGGGAGCTACAGTACAAGTGCGGCGGTGGCAATGTCATGGGCAACAGTACAAGAAGCAACAGTCAAGGGGATGTGAGGCAGCAGGCCAAGCATCAACACAGGTACCGATGCGGAAGATCAATGTGACGTTTCTATAGTGAAACATTGCTAGAGCATATTCCTCGCTAAGAGGGAGTGTTGATGTTTGGTAGCTTCGGATGTGCTCTAGCCTTGAAATTTGGAGGAGAGGCTAAGGCACATGAGATCTCCAAGACCCAGAAATTGTTTTGAGAAATTCCACCCGGATGAGGAGTTATTAAAATAATTAATATTTTAATGGGTTCCTAAGTCTAAACTTAGGAAAATAAAAATATTAATGGGTATTAATAAAGATAAGGGTGAGAAGTTTCTAAGAGACGCGGATCAAGTTTGTTTTAATCTTAGCCGTTGATTAGGGACTTCATCTCGGCCGTTGATTCGTCAACAGGAAAAGTATAAGAGAAGACTTGAAGATCACTTGGAGACACAGATACTCAGTATCTCAAGGAAAATCGATTCTCAAGTAGAGGAGATCGATTTCAGAGTGAGAGTTGTAGGGTGGAGGAAGATGAGGGCATCAATAGCAGGCAATGACAAAGGAGGAGGTAACACAGGTACAGTGGGAGACAATACAAAGAGAGACGCAGTCTAGAGGAGAGACACAGAGCCTACACAGGCTGACACAGAGGGACGCAGAGCCACTCAGAGCCACACTGGGCTATGCAGAGCGATGTAGGGTTGACGTAGAAGTGGGAGTAGGGTCTCCAAAGTGTCAGAAGGTCTCAAAGGGAAAGTCTCAGGCGTTTTCTTTCAATTTCTCTGTAAAATCATTCCTTGTAAAGGAAATTGTTGCTGAAGATTAATAAAGCCCTCATTTGCTGCACTCGTTTTCCCACATTGGGTTTTTCCGGGGACAATTATCCAAAAATAACTGTGTTGATGTGATTGGTTCTTGTGCATGTATTTTTTTCTCTGGGTAATTGTGTGATAACTGCAATAGAATTTATTTTAATATTTACTGAAGGGATTTCATAAATAACTTATTGTGAATAATAAGTAGGTGAAATAAATTAGTTGCTGCAGTAGTAGAATTTCAATTTAGAAATTTTCACACTTAGTTGAACTATTGATATGCCAAGGTGCATAATTAAAGTTGTTTGAGTGTTTTTGTAGTTGGTCCATTCTCCCTGGTACGAGAACCCAAGAAGATATTATTTTATCTTTTATTCTATAGAGTGGTAGGGTGGTGCTAGGGAAGGAAGTTGTAGCTTCCTTCAAGAGGTTGTCGCCTCCTTCCAGTGGGCGCTGGTAAATATTGGGGTTGTAGCCCTTCTAGTTGTAGCTTCCTTTATAATATAAAAACATTGTACATATATACATATATCTTGTGTTCATTTGAAGTGATTTTTTGATACTTAAATTGTTGAAATTTACACAATATTGATTCGCCTCCCCTCTCAGTATTTCTAACAGATACACCTCCTATAGATGTCTCTAGAACACATTTTTCTTCACATATAGAGAAGGTACCCCACATGGAAGTCACTAGAAACCTTTCATTTGATGAGGCTAGGAAGGCGCCCTACTTAGAAGTCTTGAGAACAAGCTTTGACATATAAACTAATAGGAGGGCCTTTAGGGTTTTAGAGTTCTATTGGCTGGAAGTGTAACTATAAAAGGGAGTCACATCCTTATTTGCAAGGTGTGTTTTCCTTTGTGGAGAAATGCACTAGGCTATTGGGATGGATACTGTAGATATATTTGCATATCTAGAGCTTGGTTTTGAGCATATTCGAGGTTGTCATTTTTCATTGAATGGTTGCTATTATGTACCTTGTTTCTCATTTTCTTTCTAGAAACTATTTTTTGGTATTATAGTGTTTGCTACCCAGCTTATGAGTGCTGAAAGGAGTGATTTGTTTTCCCTCTCAAGGCTTGATAATATTAGATCTGAATAGGGTTGCAGGGGAGCGCCCTGCCCCCCTGCACCCGCTTCTGAAGTGCGCTTCAAACAAAAGTGCTTAGGGAGTGCGCTCCCAAATCGCTCTTGCTTGGGAGCAATTTTCAGAAGTGCGCTCCCGCCAAAAAAAAAATGCTCCCTCCCCAGTGGTGTCATAGGTAGTTAATACTTCTTCTGCAAAGAGGTGTTGGAGCACATATAGCTTCATCCATAATGTCAAAAGAAATTGCCTAAATGAAAACCAGGTAGAAAGCTTGGTTTGTTTACACTACAACTTGAGGTTGTTGACACATTTTTGTGAGCGGGCTCGATTTGAAAGAGCAAATATCACTTGGAACAACAAATTGGAGGAGGATATTTTAGAGGATGCAGCCTTGCATTTAGAAGAGTTGGAAGCAAATGTATTTTCTTTTCTTCACAAAATAAATTTTGATCTACTGTTCAACACCCTTGTAAAAGTGTGCGACAAACTAGTGAGAAGGAAAAGGATTGAAACAACAAATTTTACATGCTCCCATTGTAAAATCCCTCATATACTTGTGTATGAAAGCATCTCTACAATATTATATTATAAGACTGTATGAGTCAAAACTTGTGATCAAGTGCTAGCAAAAGATAGGAATAGATAAAGAATAATGCCCAGTGGCAATACAATTCCCTCATACAGACCGAGGGTTGTCTTCTAGGGCAAAAAACCCTAAATTAATTTAATTTCTATTAAAACTGGAAACTAGGGCCAAATTACCCTTTGGACAACTCATTTCATGGAGATGATTATTGCATTGAATTCCTCTTTTTGATAGGACCAAAATTGACCTAAAGATCATTAAATTTGGATAAGCAGGCATTTGTTTTTGAATTTATGTCCACATATGTGCAAATTGTCAAGGTTGACCACATCATCATGTAAGCTCCGTTAGGCACCATTTTGTGGGTAATATCCCTAAGAGAAAAAATTCTCGATGATGGTTCTCAGATGGCATCTAGCAGCCCCTTGCAGCCACCATCTAGTTCATTGTGCCATTTCTTCGTCACCTGAGCCAGCCATGTGGTCCCTCACCCATTTGTCATGATTGTATGTTTGAAAGTGGGCCTCCCAAACCTAAAGATATGCCTTGTCATTTGGTGATTGAGTATTTTAGTTTACTTATCATAGAAACTCTTGGGCATGGATTAATGGGGGGATTTGGCAAAAAGAGTGGACTAGGTCTGTGCTCTTGTCCCTTAGGTTTCTTTTGGATGTTAACCTTGGACCCTAGTCCCGTGGATCTCTTTTACTGACCTTTTGGCTTTAGGGATGGTACTACATGGGAAACCCCGATTTTGGTTGCGTGGTCCCACTCCCCGATCGTCATATATCACCCCCTTTCGCTCATTATTATCCCATTCATCTCTCCTCCCACCTAGGTCCACATTCCTCCATTGGGTCCACAAAGGGTCAGGCACCCCCTCCCCTTTGCCCACACCTTGGGTCGGGCTTGGAATGATTCCTGGAGGTTGATGCAAAAGAAAAGAAAAGAAAAAATATAATTGGCTACTTTCAACAAGAAATTGTACCACAAAATGTAAAAGATGGCCAGGACAAAAACATTTAGCACGTGGGCAAAAGCTAATACATGAGCTCTACCCCCTTCCATGGCCATCACCCTGGTTTCTATAAGCACTAGATGAGCCTCTTCTATCATTCAGGAACCCATGATTGTCCCAAACCCTTGGTGGGTAATGAACTGCCCCACCTTAAAAGGGGTATCCACTGCTATACCCTACACATCATGCTCTCATTCCCTTGAGCCCCGAGCAGTTAACCAAAGAAAAATCATAAAAGGAAAAATTCATATGAAGAAGGGTGGAAAATTCAAGGTCGGGGTAACATCATGTACCGCGATTGCTCCCTCCTACACATCATTTACCCAAGTGTGGGTTTCCCTTTTATTAGCTACCCTTGTACCATGGCATGTGACCCAAGATTTCCCCGTCATTCCCTACTCCGTTCCATCACTTTATCACATGCCACCCCTATTTAAAGGATGTACCATGGAAATACCACCCCTTTAGAAGCAAAAACCACCTAAAAGTGTGCTTGGTTAACCTCCCTTGGACCTAAGAGACATCTGCATATGACAAAGCCCACTATGGAAGGGCCTGCCATTATGAAGTGCCCACCTATTTTCCATAGTTTGTAAACTCTTTTACTTGATTTCTTTAATGACTTGGTGTACTGGAGGGCAAGGGAATGCATTGGATCTTATGCAGAATTACAAATGGTCTCCATTTTGGGTTTGATCTCCCTATATGGGGTCTTAACCCTCTAGAGGGTTACATTGGAACATGTAGGGTGTGTGTAGAGAGCCATGGGCCTCCACATCAACAGAAAACATTCCATGGATCCCCAGAGTCATTTAGAGATTTCTCATGGTTCACCTATTGGACAAGGAAGATGCACCTGGTTCACCATGCCCAATGATCTCCACAGTTGGACCATAGACTTGGCAGGGGTTCAGGATCTATATGATGATGTTGCATCACTTATATCATCATCTTAGCTCTTGTAGATGGTCTATAGGCATCTTTGATATGTTTGGAGACCCATGAGGACGTTTGTGTGCCCCCACATCCATTTGGGAGCACCACATGTTTATTGCTTGGAGAACAAGGGGCTAACCCCTTGTCCACTATTTTTGGAGTCCTATTTCGCATTATGGCACCTATCGACTTCATTAGGCCTCCTCTAAGGCCCAACGACACATGTTATTGATCATTCGACCCTCTTAAGAGGCTTACTCTTTTGTTATTGAGCTAGTTTGGTGGGCTTGTCACCAATAGTACTTGTATTTTGCACATTATTTATTCTAGGGGCTAAATTAGGATAAAATAAGATAAATCGAATTCATTAGACATTGTATAAATAGATGATCAGTTGATTCATTCTCTCATCATCACTTGGATTGATCGTTCTCTCTTAAGATATTTTCATTAATCGTTTTGGAGGACAAAATTGGGATGGATGAATTTTGATGTTTGGATATCTTCATTTTTGTCTTGGAGCTTCTATATTGGCATACGATGATGATTGGATATACTTGTTCTCACATGTAAGTGCTCTTTTAATGCTATTTTGTCATTCTTTTCTATGTCACATAAATGATGTTGGTATTTTCGCTATACTTGGCCGAAATTTCGTTGCTTTTCTTTAGTGAAAGGGTATAAATTTGTCTTTTATTAACGTTGCATCATGTTATGGGCCATGTTTGAATAAGTGAATGTTCCTAGAGATATTTTGTTGAAATTTATCTTGATAAGTCATCACATACTGCACATTGAAGTGTAAAGACCTTGAAGCAATTTTCCTCATGCCCTAATTGTCATGTGAAATTGTTCTAGAGGCCTCCTTGACTGAATGAAACCATCCTAATCATTGGAATCTTATTGATTCCATTTCTCCTAAAGGAATAGGCACTTGTCTTCCATAGGTGATCACCTTAAAGCATATTTTTCTCATCTTCTCCCTTTCTTTCTAAGCCTAACCTACATAGGTCACCTAGGGCATAACTTATCTCACAATCTAGCCATCCAAATACTTGAATTTTTGGTTCACAACTGCATTAGAGGTTTCTCTAGAGGCACTCCAAATTTGAAGTAAATTCGAGGGTGGGATCTCGAGATATTGTAAGCCCTAGATCGAGGACCATTTCTTGACCTAAGTTTCGCTTGGCTGGTGACATCATTGGGAGTATTGCATCAAATGCAGAGAAAATTTCTCCTTTAATCCCTTTCTCTCCCTCAATTAGGTCAAACACACCCTTGGTTGATCAATTCCATCCCATTAACCTAATTCTGGGTCCACTTGGCCCCATGTGGTCCCATAACATTTTAAAGACCAACCCACAAAGACCACTTGGAATCCAAGTTTCCATAAGGATTTTAGGGGCTAGGAATCTCCTTGACAAGTCATATACTCAAACCGTAGCCATTGGAATTCCCCTAAGCCCTTCTTAGAGATCCTTTCATCTTGCTTTCCAAGCAAATAAGCCATGCATTTGAGTCTCTCTTGTGAATAGGCTTCTAGGATCACCTTTTACCCTATCATTCATCCATTCATCTTCGTGATCCTCATTATACCGGGTCTCCTCCCATCGGTGAATGTCTATAAAGAGAAGGGATCCTTAGTTGAGGTGACAATGGGTTATCGCTCCGTTGTTGCCCTTGACCTAGTACTTGGCTTATAGGACCCCACTCCTAGGACCCCTTCTAGTTTGAGCAAAAACAAGCTCATGAAGCCCAAGAGACATGTCACTTCACCCTCAACGACTTGTATAAATATGAGAGACCTCAAGCCTCATTTGGCATCATCTCATCTCACACATTCTTCTCTCACTTCATCTGATTGGTTCGTACAACTTATTGGGCATCTCTTTTCGTTATTCGTGTGGCAACAAAAAGATGAATTGCAGGATGAATTACACGGCTGAAATTTCAGTCTGTTGCAGGTCTGACCAGCGTTGACTGGGGGTGTTTTGACCACATTTGACTGCGATTTTTGGGTCAGAATCTCGTTTTTGGTAGGCTGCATTTATTGGCACAGGAACCAAGGCATTCTATTGACTTTGACCATTAACCAATCGCAGGGTTGGCTGCAAAATTGACCTTAGAGTTTGACCAAGTTCGATTGTTGTTTTCATGACTGTTTTGGGATGGCTTTGACCAGCAACGAAGGTCGAGTTTGATTGGGTTTGACTGAGTTGCATATAAGACTATTTGATGTTGCATTGACTTTTTGGTTAGGGCTGAATTTCATTGTTGTTGACTGCAGATTTGAAAGGGTTGTTTTGACTTTGATTTGGCAAGTTAATTTTGACTTTTGTACTCTCTCTCCCTCTCTCTCTCTTGAACATTTGATATAATAATAAGAAGAATTGATCAAAGGGTTTTCCCCATCTTGGGGTTTTTCCTTGGCATCTGCCAAATCTGGTGTTCTCTTGTCTTGACTTGTCTTCTGCATTTTATTGTTCATTTTCTATCTACATTTATTGTCAATGTGATTTATGGTTAATGTGATTGCTATTGGAAAACTAAATTGGAAATTTCCATTAGGCTGCTAAAAGAATATTGAAGTAATTATGCTAAGCATAGAACATACCATTGTTAACTAAAATTAACAACTTCTAACATCATATTTTCTCCCTAATGAACAATCTAGATTGACTACAAAATTACAATATTTTACAAGGCAATTTTCTCAAAAAAATAATCTTATGGGGGGCACTGCCCCTGAACCCTAGCCAAGGGGGGATCAAAGGTTATTTTTGCCCCCCTAGACCCCCCTACAACACTAGTGGGGGGCAGCACGGGGGGGGGGGATGGAGGAAGAACCCCCCCCACATCTCCCTGTTAGGGACTGGGATCTAAACACAACTGCAACAAGACCTCTGAATCAAGAAGATAATTAGGCTCCACACCCAACATGATGAGAATCGAGATGTTGTAACTTGTGGACCTATGGTTGATGAAAATTATAACTACTAGATGATTGATGTTATATGGTTTAATCCATGTTTTTATGCTTTTTATAACTAATTCATCATTCTACATGCTTTTGTTGACATATATGCATCAAAATATATTAAAATATATATTATATAAAAAATGCTCCTAAAATCGCTCTTGGCCCGGAAGCTTCCGAAATTTGTCGCTAACTACTCCCGCTTCCAAGTAGCCTTGGATCCGCATTATGCAACATATGGGGATTATTATTGAACAAATTACTATCTTTTTACTTGATATATTTAGCTTTGATGTTATATCTTGTAGGAAGTACTTAACAATAACATATAGGATCAAGCACCTAATTTCTCCCTTTTCTCCTCTAGGGTTTCTCTCAAATAATAACAAATGGACATCATCCAGAACAAGCAATCAATCTACACACTAAATAGGCCCACTTATGGAACACTCCATTTCAAGGTGGCACATGCCAAATTCTAAGGCATGCACATCCAAGAAGCAAAGGGTCTAACTCTCAATTCTCCTCAATAAAGGTCCAACCATCCTCCTTTAGAGGCCTCCAATGCTCCAACGCTACCTCATAAGCTTGATGTACCTTTGGGTCCACCACACCTACATGATCACTCCTGAACCCAAACATTCTCAAGTCAAGTACCAGCCTCCATGTAAGCAACCAAATGCCCCCAAGCCATTTGGGGCTCAACAAGTTCCAACTCCATGATTTCCAATGCTTCTCCTCTAAAGTGAGCCAACCTGCATGCAAGCAACCAAGTTATAACTTATCAGGTGTTCCCTCCATGAAGAAAGTCACTAAGCCACATAGGTCTCCAATGCTCCAAAGAAGTGTGTTACATAAGCATCAAGTAAAAACATAGCAGTCCACAAGTAATTTATCTCCAATGTATGCCCATCATGCTACAACCAAGGGTAATAAACAAACCATGTGCCCTAAATCACATGAAGCACCCCCATTCATCCCCATTTTGACCAATGGCAACTACCACATCATCATGGCTATATAAGGTTCCCTGCTAAGGCTCATTTGCTCCTTTATTCTCATTTTCAATCTCTAATTAATCAAACCAAACACCACTGAAATCATATATGTATTAGTAAAACGTTTTGTGTACCAAGACGAGGGCTGTAACATGCACTAATCTTTTCTAGTGGTTTCCTATTCTCCAAGGTTTCTCTTATACAAAATTTTAGAAAGAACGTCATAAGATTTTGATAAGAAACAAGTGATGCCTTTTTAAAACCACTGTGCACTTTCTGCATGACTTAATTTAACTTCATATTTGTTTCTAATTTAATTTACTGTTTACGATCTTCTAATGCTATTTTTAGCTATATAATTTTTCTGATTTGCTCAAGGCCTATCTATAACTTTTTGACACAATGGTGTTTTGTGTGCACATATCGCCTAATTTTTACCGAGGTCTTTGCCATTGGTTTTTGCTAAGTCAAAGTTTATAGTTGGGCTTGGAAAGTGTATTTAACACCAATTTTGGAAGTTCTATTTATCTGAAAGAAAATTGACATGGCAATGTCTCGATCTATCTGCACAGCATTTGAGAAACGCCCGTGTTGCACTGAAAGAGCCTATGGTTCTTGGCCATGAAAGTGCTGGTGTTATAATAGAGACTGGCAAACTTGTTAAGAATTTGGTGGTTGGTGATCGTGTTGCATTGGAGCCTGGCATCCCTTGTTATCGTTGTTCATTTTGCAAACATGGAAGCAACAATTTATGTCGGGAAGTGAAATTTTTTGGATCTCCTCCTGTTCACGGTTCTCTTGCCCAACAGGTAAGCTAATGTGTCCCAAATCACTTTCGTAGAATATTATAATGTATTTGTTACTAAAGGCGTTCATTAATGTAACAACCTGGAGTATTCTTTTAATTCGTTGGAAAGACTTTCTCCAATCGTTATTGAATCTACGCATTGCTCACTATTCTAATTGTGAAATCGCTTCAATGAGAAAACAATAACCAGTTATTATAGTGTATAGATTTTAGATTTTTTTTGCAATAACCCTTTTACAAGTGTGCACATACATTGTCGTATTTATCAAAGTCTCTGTCAGCCAATCCAGGGAAAGGTTCTGATTGGGACACCTTGACTATGCATTGCAACAATTAGTGTTTAAGAAAGATGCTTTTCGGAAGAGATGCTATAGGCACCCCTTATTGCTGCTGTAAAGGATTCCTAGTCCCATTGACCTATTTTGTTCATTCATGCACCTAAATATAAAATTTCATTTCATTTTATTTCTATCTTTTAGTGTTAAGCATTGAACATGAAAGTTGATATTACTGATGTTTTAACTTCTTTATTCTTTTGTTCATCCACATCATAAGTTAGCTTTGAATTTTATTATCAAAACCACAGAATCTATATAAGCAATTTCCAATACAACAAATGTTGCATATATTTAGATGCTAATTTTATGTTATGTTATGTTATGTTCAGTACCTTTCCACCATAACACAGGGGGTCCATATTACTATAATATGACTTTCTGAGGAAATTTGTATGCCTTCACGGTTATACTTTTTCTGTGAGAGTGTTCTGGAAACAAGATAATTTTCACATGGTAATGAACTTTACATATTGTGTTAGAGAAGGAAAAGGGGCTAAATATGGGTAAAATATATAAAATTCCATATAGTCTTTTATTGTTTTTAAACAACATTTTTCATTTAAAAAATATACCAATTATTAAAGAGGTATTTAACATATCATACAATGGTAGAAGCCATGGCCTATTCACTCGGATTATTAGAGTACTCTAAGCTTGTGTGACAAGGAGGCAATAAAAATATTCAACTCCAGTTTTATCTACATGTTTTGAGACTTAGATCTTGTAAAGAAGTACCGACTTGCCAACATAGTAGCATCCAAGATCATATTTTGTTAAAATTTTCAGCTTATGGTAAATGTTTACTGTAGACAGATATGAAACCCTAATAGCTTCTGAAAATTTCATGGAATTTAATGTTCAATGCAAAACATAAAATTTACCTTCAACTTAGAAGGTTTCTTGGATCTTAGCCTTGTAAAATTTCTTCTTTAGGGCTAGTGTAAAACAAGATATAAAACAGCAATGGAAAGCGTACAATGTTTCCCTTCTAAACAGCCCAAACTTCCAGGTAATTCAAAGAGAAAAGATACCAAACCAAAGGGATAAGTTTTAGTTCTTTTAGGACAACTTATCAGTGAATAATCAGATCTATAAATTACACTTTAATAACAGCAGTAAAACAGCAATAAAATCAGCCCCTTATATTCTTCACTTAGATGTCAAATCATTTTGCAATTGTCCTTTTCCTTCTGTCAAATCATCAAGCATCTAAAATCCAACATTAAAAGTGCTTTTAGGGACTTCTTGGTTGGCTTTTCCTCATCCAAAATCTGTGTTTTTTGTGTTTTCTGTCATAAATCATATTCTGGAAAGTTTGGACAGCAGCAAATTTGTCCAAATTACAACACTAATCAAAAGGTGATCTTAGAATATCATTTTTCATTGATTTGTGCAATAATATCCTGCTTTTGCATTGTAAAAGGTATATTTTCTCTAGCTTAGAGTGAAATCATTGTGCTGATTTATATTTCTGCTGTAGCATATCATATAGTAGATTTCTAGCAATTATTAATTAGCTCCAGCGCTCAATAGTAGATGGTGATTGATGCCCTAACTCTTCATTGAATAATATTAAAGTATTTTATCACTTGATTGTCACTGGTCCATCTAGCTTGTATTGAGGTGTTTGTCAGTGAACTGTTTAGTGCCTATAGCAGTATACTTTATGAGTTTGTTTCACAGATTTTGATATTCGCTCTGGCTTGAAGAAGTTGGTCTAAAGTGAAGGGGAAACCATGGTGAGGTGATAGCAATAGGTTTCCCAAGTGTGCTTACCCCCATAGCACCTTTATTGGGACTTTCACAAAGGGTGCTAGTTTGAGCGGTAACACGACTCATTCAAGCATCTTTATTCTATGTGAATTTTATTTAGTACTTTAAAATATTTTTTTGGTCTGATTTCTCTAAGCCACATTCAACAAGCACTTCATGCCATTACATAATTCTAGGTAAATTGACTATATGGATTGTGATATCATTGGCTGCTCCTTTTTTGTAAGTCAAGATGCTTCATTAGATTATGTATCAAAGCTCATTAGGAGTGTGTGTGATAATGTTCCTCCTAAATTGACTCCACTCTATTTATATGAAGGCAACCAAATTGATTTAGGGAAAAATTAGACTAAAGGCCTTAAAAATAATATTTTAAGTGTTTACAAGTTAAATAGGTCACAAATCGACCTAAAAGATAGCCATCTCAATGTGAAAACATAACAAAAATCCTCCTTCCAGCCCACATGTATGAACAAAATCTCCACCAAGGGTGACATCATCATCCAATGGTGAATATCTCCATTGAAAAGTTGCTAAGGATGGATCAAAAGAGTGCTTCTCACTCCGAACCATCTCTTTATCAACTAATTGCATCATCAAGCAAAACCCTCTTCATCATCATGTCATCATTAATCAAGTCCACGTCATCACTCTAGGCATCATGAGGGTGACATTAAAAGCCTAGGGCATGATGTCATCATCTAGGAGGGCGCACCATCCCTCCCAAAGGGATTTGAAGCTATCATAAGCAAACTGGTCCAGGAACAACACAACATCAAGCAAGAAGGTGTAATGTTAGCCTAGGGGCATCTTGTGTTTTTTTGGGTGCATCCTCTTTCTAGGAAATATCTTGACTTTAGTGAGCAACATTTCAAGCTCTAGAGGGAGAGGAGGAGGTCATCATAAGTGTTGGATCCATCCCAAGGTCAATGCTCCTCTCTAAGTGGTCGATGTCCTGGCTATAGTGTGTTCAAGTGTCATCAAGTGGGGTTGGATGTCCTCTTTGAAGTGTTGGAGAAGTCAATCAATACCTCAAGGGATGGGAGTTGTACCTAGGGGAAGACATCTTAAACATACCCTCAAAATCAAGTGAGATCATCATCATAGGTAAAGTAACCATAAGAGTATCACAGTGGACCATATTTAATGCAAAAGGCACAAGAGTACTTCACACAAACATCATCTTCAAATGTCTTTCTAGCTTAGGGTTTGTAAACAAGTTACGATGCTTAGATATGGGAGGGTTATCCAGAGGCCCTATTAGGTGCTTCCAACCTTAAGGGAAGGAACAATTCCTAGGTTAACACATCAATAGATAGGTGCAAGTGGATAGTGGTATGATGGGGGCTTACTTCATGAAAGATGCCAACCTCTGCACATCGGCTATTAAATTCCATCATTCTTGATCATTATAGTGTGAAGAGGGAGTAATTGTGGGACCTGAGCTACCCTTTTCCTCAACCTATTTTTACCACCCCTCTTGTTCACCTTTTTCTTTAATGATTTTCTTTTCCTTAGATAGGTCAGGTCACAAGTTATTTATGCATCAATTATCCCTTAAAGATAAAGCAATTTATTGCTCTTTAGGGTTGGGGTATCAAAGTTCCTTTCATTTTGATTTCCTCATGCATTAGCCAAGAACTAGGTGAGGGATAATGAGAAGGGTAGAGCCCAAGCTAGGCTTTTGTCCATGTACTTCATTATATCCCAACCAATTTTTTACATTTTATCATAATGGATCATGCTCTTTTCTTTCTTTCTTCCGCATCAATCTCCTACTACTTAGGGCCAAGTTTTCGCCCCCCTACTCAAAAATGAGGAAAATAGGGAACGGTACTAGTGACAGATGTTAATTTTTAGGGCTATATTGTTCTCTGCTGTAGATAATTGCAATTTTAAAAATTTTCAACATTTTACATTACATTCACCCCATAACATCATATCATCATTAGCAATTATGTAGAAAGAGAAATAACATCAACAATGCAGCAAAACAGTAAGGAACAATAGAAGAAAAGCATGCACAATAGAGACACCAGGATTTAGGTTAGAGACCAAGGCAAAACCCCACAAGGGGGAAAACCCAACCAGATTCTTCTTCTTAGATATTCATCAAATGTTCAATTGAGATACAAAGTACAAATATCATGAGACATAAGTCTTTCGTCATTCAACATATTAGTCCTACTAGGACAATCCAACAGTAGGCAGGCCTCCAAATCACATTGTCATAGGAACAATATATACATCATTGTCACTGTCATAGAGTACTGAACACTTCACTGTTGTTTCCATCACTGTCATCTCATCATCATAGAGAATCCATACATCAGAGTGTCTCTATCATACACCAAGGTCATTTCCATGTCAAGCTCATTGCCATACATCAAAGGTCACTACCATGTGGATCTCTGTCACATATCAAAGGAACTATCATATAGATCACTATCACATATCCAGAGCACTGTCATGAAGATTACTGTCACATATCAAGAACATTGTCATGAAAATTAGGATCACATATCAAAGGCACTGTCATATACATTTAGTTCACTACCATTTACATATTGTAATATTCCTAATTAGCCCCCGCTAATTGGAATATTCGATTTTGCCAAATTTTTCCTTTTATAGTTATTTTGTAAATAAAAAAGTGAGAAAGGGGAACATAACTCACTTTTAGAATAAAAGTCACTTCCTAGTAGCACAACGTTGTGACTTAAAGGGAGAGCCAAGGGGACCAAAAGGGGGACGCAGAAATGGAGCCCACGCAGACACATGGAGGGACTACGTAGGAGGGGAGGAACACATGGCAAAAGGGGAATCACGCAGGAAAAGGTGAGCATTGGGATTGAGAGAGGCAGAAGCTATGAAAGAGAGAGGAGCCCCCTCATTTTGATCATTCTGTTATGAGCCTTTGTGATAGTCATTTCGACTTGGAGCACGCTGGTTGTTTAGCTAGTCTGCAGCACTGTTTAGTGCATTGAGTGTCTCCATTCGGAGATCTCACCCTTAGCCTCGGGGGACTTCGAGTGCCTGCTCGAGCAAAGTATTCCTATTGGCATTTCAGCAGTAGTTTCATCAACCTTTTTGCAGCAGTAGTGGCAGCGTTTTGGAGGACTGCGCAGCACTAGGAGAGGGACGCAGTTCTGGAGGATTGCGCAGTACTGTGAGAGGGACGCAGTTCTGGGTTGAGGGATTGCAGGAGGTTTGGTGCTAAGACATAGAGCAGGGGATCAACCCTTGCATATTGGGGAGCTTTGGCAGGGGTTTCAAGTAGGTTTTTGGAGTATCTCATTCAGTGGCAGCGCAGAGCATTGAGGAACTGCGCAGAACCCCAAGGGGGTGATTTTCGGGGGTTGGCCATTCCACGAGAGCTTTTTGGGTTTTTCTGGGTTTCTTGAGTAGAGTCTGATTCCAGAGTTTCAGCCTTTTCTGAGGAGGGGAGCAGCCCCAAATCCTCATTTGATTTCTAGCAGTAGCAGTAGCATAACAGTTTCCCAGCAGCTTGGACGCAGATCAGAGGGGCCATTCCTTCGCTATTCTGAGTGTATTTCTTCACTTGCCTAGTGCAAGTAGAGGTGCCATCTTCCTGATCACCTCCTGTACTCATTTTATTACTCAGTATAATAAAATGGCTTAGCATTCTCTCTGCATTTTTCATGTATCTGCTTATGGTTTATTTGATATATATTGTATCATTGTTATTTGTATCTCTTTGAGCATTCTCAGCTATTATACCACTTGTGTGATTCTATTATACTCTTAGACAGAGTCTGGAAAGGGCCAGGTAGCCTCTGGATCTCGTCCTCTTTTTAGAGGCGACATATCTGGTAAATGCCCTCCCAGTCCATCTCTGGTTGGATTTTTCTTGTGTTTGAGGTATATTACTGATAAGGGATATTACAGTGGTATTAGAGGATAGATCTGACTCAGCCTGTGGAGCTAGCAATCTATGACACCGGGGGAGAAATCCTATATCTGTTACAGAGGTCGGAGATACAGAGACGTTGGGCATAGGTTGGAGAATACCTACGGAGAGGGAGACTGTGTTCCGGTGGTGGACGCAGAACAGGAGGAGCCTGTGGTGGACGCAGAACAGAGGGAGCCGGTGGTGGACGCAGAGCAGGAGGCTCCAATGGCAGATGATGACGGGAAGAGATTTGCGGATATGCTCCTCAAATCAGTGCAGATGACGGGAAGAGATTTGCGGATATGCTCCTCAAATCAGTGCAGGATTTGTTGAGGCAGATTGAGGTGATGGGTAGAGATTCACGGCAATAGAGGCTAGACAGCGTGAGAGCCCATGGGTTTTCCAGGTTAGTGAGGGATCGGGTGCATCCCACCATTTGCCAGAGCAGCGTGATACTGCGCAGCAGGTGGCCTCACATGCCCCTACACGCTCTACCATGCCCACTTTCTTAGGAGCAGACACGGGGGCCGTAGCCCAGCAGGAGGCAGAGCCTGGACACATGGGTGATTATTTTGCAGAGTACCAGGCCTATGGGCAGGAGTTCAGGGAAGCCCTCTCATTCCGTGATTTTGTTCAGCTCCAGCGGGATAGTAGACCCCGCGACCATCACAGAGGGTACCAACATTATCATGATGGTGACACCCACCGTGTAGCGAGTAGATTCCACTTGCCTACGTTTGATGGCTCATCAAATAGTTCGGCAAGGTCTTGGGTGGAGAAGCTGGACATTTATTTCCAGCTTAACTAGATGTCAGAGACAGAGGCCATCAAGGTGGCGACATTGCATTTGGATGGTGAGGCCCAGGATCGGTGGTTTCATGGGATGGTTACACTGGGGCACTCCACAGTGACGACATATGCTGAGTTTACTAGGAGACCGATGGAGCGATTTGATCGGAGGGATCCAGAGCAACATTTTGTTGAGTTGACGAGGCTCAAACAGACAGGAAGCCCAGAGACCTACATTGCAGATTTCTTGAGGGTCTTTGTGATGGTGCTAGACCTATCCACGGCACGGAGGATGTATATGTATGTTGAGGGGTTAGCAGAGCCACTTCGGGGTCTAGTTAGATTCGCTAGACCGAGCACCCTTTAGGGTGCTATCAACAGGACCTGGGACCTACAGGATGTCTTACCTAGGACGAGGACACCTTACCCCTAGAGACAGACTTTCTAGTCTAAGGGGAAGGATGTGAGGATTCCACCTCCAAAGGGGAATCCAGGATGAGTGCAGATTGACGATGATGTCAAGAGGGAGCTGAAGAAGAAGCGGTTGTGCTTCACATGTCAGGAGCCATGGGCACCAGGACATAGATGTGTTGCTAGCAAGGCACATTTCATTGAGGTTTTCTCCGAGAGCAGTGGAGAAGAGGATGATGAGGATGGTGTGGAGGTAGAAGATAGCCATGATGGACAGGGTCCTTTGCCACCTCCACCACCAGCAGCAGGTGGTGCATCTTTTGCACCCACCAGAGGGGCCCTTGCCGCATTGCGAGGAGTTCCCAAGTATCTGACGCTACGTGTACGAGGGACGGTACATGGCCAGCGAGTGTCAGTTTTGGTTGACAGTGGGGCGACCCACAACTTCATCGATGCACAGATGGTTGAGCGGAGAGGCATATAGACAGAGAGCTTCGATGGGTTTTCAGTCTTGGTCCCAGGAGATCAGACCATGACGTGTGCTTGATATGTTCCAGAGCTTTCAGTGACGATGGGCACCTACACATTGACTGACCACTTTTTCGTGGTCGATATTCCAGACACCAACATGATACTGGGTGTTCAATGGCTCATCACTCTAGGGAAGGTCACGACGGATTGGAAGACCCTAGAGATGGAGTGGGATGATGAGAAGATAGGGAGGCATGAGAAGATACGGGGACAGCATACGTATCCGCATCAGACTGTTTCGGCTCATCGGATGGAGGCAGTCTTCTGGAAGGGGGACATAGAGTGGGCAGTAGAGCTGCGTGCATCGGAGGCGGGGACTACAGGGCAAACAGTGCACCCAGAGATACAGTCCATCCTTGATTGTATGCCATAGTATTTGGGGAGATTCCGCTAGGTCAACCACCGGACCGGGGGTTTGAGCACACTATTGAGCTTGAGCAGGGCATACAGGCAGTGATTACTACCCCCTATAAGCATCCCAAGGCCTATCAGGACGAGATAGAGCAGGCCATTTAGGAGTTGCTGGCTCTTGGGCACATCCGACCGAGCACGAGTCCTTTTGCTTCTTCTGTGGTGTTGGTGAAGAAGAAGGATGGTACATTGAGGATGTGCATTGACTACAGGGCCCTTAACAAGAGGACACTGAAGAACAGGTACCCCATACCCAGGATCGATGAGTTGATGGATGAGTTGAGAGGAGCACAGTTCTTCTCAGAGATTGATTTGAGATTAGGGTACCATCAGATTCACGTGAGGGAGCAGGACATTCCCAAGACCGCCTTCAGATGTCACTATGGGCACTTTGAGTTTTTGGTGATGCCCTTCGGGCTAACCAATGCCCCAGCTACATTCTAGTCTTGCATGAATCACATCTTCTGTAGTCACTTGAGGAAGTTTGTGTTGGTGTTTTTTGATGATATACTCATTTACAGCAGGACGTGGGAGGAGAATCTCCAACATATTAAGACAGTATTACGCATCTTGGAGGAGCAGCAGTTCTATGCCCAACTCTCCAAATGTGAGTTCAGGTTGACGAAGATGTTATACTTGGGACACATCATTGGAGTGGACGGAGTGAGGGTCCACGAGGAGAAGATTAGGGCCATTAGAGATTGGCCAGAGCTGAGAAACGTGACGAAACTTCGAGGATTCATTGGCATTTGTACTTACTACCGGAAGTTCATCAAAGGTTTCTCACAGCTTACTGCACCCCTGACAGATTTGACGAGGAAGGGGGCATTCGGTTGGTCGGATATAGCGCAGCGAGCCTTTGACAGGCTCAAGGAGGTTATGAGCAGCTACCCAATGCTTGCATTGCCATATTTTACGCAGCCATTTGTTTTGGAGTGTGATGCGTCGGGAGAGGGGATCGGCACAGTATTGATGCAGGGAGGCCACCCTATAGCCTTTGAGAGCCGAAAGCTCCTTCCGCACGAGAGGTTGTATTCTATATATGACAAGGAGATGCTGGCCATCATGCATGCATTGGCTAAGTACCGACAGTATTTGGTGGGGAACAGGTTCAGGGTGAGGACTGATCACAACAACCTCAAGTTCTTTTTGGAGCAGAAGCAGTTGCAGGAGAGGCAGCAGAAGTGGATCAATAAGATCCAAGCATATGAATTTGACATTGAGTATGTCAAGGGTAAGAACAACGTGGTAGCAGATGCCCTTTCACGTAGACCAGCCACGTTGTCTCTTATGAGCTTGGATATAGACTAGAGGGCTCGACTCTTAGTGGAGTACTCCAAGGACAGGTTTGCATGTGAGATTCTGGACGGGCAGGTGGCAGATGACAGGTTCAGGGTGATCGATGAGATCATCTATTACAGGGATCAGATCTTCTTGACTGAGGGGTCTTAGCTCAAGAAGAAGATACTCCAGGCATCACATGATTCACCATTGGCAGGCCATCAAGGGTTTACCAAAACCTACAAGGCCATTAGAGAGAGGTTCTCCTGGAAGGGCCTCAAGGAGGATGTACTCGGCATATCAAGGAGTGCGATGTTTGCCAGCGGAACAAGGGAGAGATGAGCCATCCCGCGGGTTTATTGCAGTCGCTACACATTCCGGAGGGGAAATGGGAGGCATTTCGATGGACTTCATCACAGGATTGCCCACGGTACAGGGCAAGGATTGTATCTTTGTTGTCGTTGACCGACTGACAAAGTACGCGCATTTCTTTGCCATATCCGCATGCTACACAGCAACACAGGTGGTTGAGCTGTTCTTCAGGGAGATCTTCAGGCTACATGGTCTTCCTAAGACCATCGTCAGTGACAGGGATAGTCGTTTCATGGGCGGGTTTTGGCAGGAGCTTTTCCGGTTGGTGGGGACGGAGTTGACTCCGAGTACCACTTATCACCCACAGACGGATGGGTAGACAGAGATAGTTAACAAGTGGCTGGAGGGCTACTTGCATAACTATGTCAGTGGGCAGCAGTGAGCATGGCTGAAGTGGCTGCATCTGGGGGAGTATTGCTACAATACCTCACATCACATATCCATTGTTACGTCACCATTCTATGCCTTATATGGGTATCATCCTTTATCTTTTGTTGACATGATGTTTGGTGACAGCAGGGCTCCTAGAGCCAAGATTTGGATCCAAGAGAGTCAGGATATCCTCCGAGCTCTCAAGGATAACATGGGTACAACGCAGAACCAGCAGAAGCTGTATGCCAACAGGGGTCGGGTAGAGAGGTAGTTTGAGGTGGGGGACATGGTCTACCTACGATTACAGCCATACTGACAGTCGTCACTGAAGTAGAAGGGGGCTGAAAAGCTCAAGCCCTGCTTTTATGGGCCATACAGGGTGATACGCAGGATTGGACAGGTTGCATATGAGTTGGAGCTGCCCCAAGGCAGCAAGATTCATAACATTTTTCATGTATCATGCCTGAAAAAGGCATTGGGGCAGCAGGTAACAGTGACAGATGAGCTACCACCTATGGATGATGAGGGGCATTTGGTATTGCAGTTGGAGGCTATCATTGATACCAGGGAGAGGCAGCTGCGGAGCAGGACGGTCCGGGAATTCTTGGTGAGGTGGAAGAATTTGCCGGATGAGGATGCCACTTGGGAGAATGAGAAGATCTTACAGCATCCATCACTTCAGTTGCTTGAGGACAAGCAACATTTTTCGGGGGAGACTGTAATATTCCTAATTAGCCCCAGCTAATTGGAATATTCGATTTTGCCAAATTTTGCCTTCTATAGTTATTTTGTAAATAAAAAAGTGAGAAAGGGGGCATAACTCACTTTTAGAATAGTTGTTGTCACTTGTTGTCCCAAGGCCTTTTTTAAGCATGAGACATGAAATACACTATGCACCTTGCTCCTAGGTGGAAGCTTCAACTCCTAGGCCACCTCTCCAACCTTCTTGGTCACCTTGTAAGGCCCATAGAAATGTGGTTTGAGCTTCTCAGCTACCTTCTAAGACTAAGTCCCTAACCTCAAAATGCCTCTCAACTCTATGCCTATCTGTATAGATCTTCTGTTGATTTTGGGTTGTTTGTAAGTTATCCTTGAGAACCCTAAGTATGTCCTGGCCCTCCTGTACCCAGTCTTTGGTCCTTAGGGCCCTGTTGTCTCCAAACACTAGATCAACAAAGGTTAGAGCATCATAACCATATAGAGCACGAAATGGAGACATATCTATCGACATGTGGAACGTGGTGTTGTAGCAATACTCTCCAAAGTGAAGCCACTTCACACATGCACGTTGCTGGTTGGTCATGTAGTTGCACAAGTACCCCTCCAACCACTTGTTCACGATCTTAGTCTAACCATTGGTTTGTGGATGGTATTTGGTGCTGGGTATGAGCTCCGTCCCCACTAACCGAAACAACTCCTGCCAAAATCCCCCCTTAAATCTGTTGTCCCTGTCACTCACTATGGTCTTGGGGAGACCATACAGTTGGAACACCTCCCTGAAAAACAATTCGACCACCTGTGAAGATGATGACTGGGAGGGTATGGCAAAGAAATATGCGTACTTGGTCATTTGGTCGACCACCACATATATGCAATTCTTCCCTTGTACTATTCGAAACCCTATAATAAAGTCCATAGATATACTCTCCCATTTCCTCTTAGGAATAGGGAGGGGCTGCAATAAACTCGCAGGGTGTGTCTGTTCCACCTTATTCCTCTGGCAAGTTTCACACTCTTGCACGTGCCTCAAAACATCCCCCTTGAGGCCCCTCCATGTGAAACACTCCTAGATAGCTCGGTATGTCTTGAGGAACCCTTGATGTCCTGCTAGTGGAGAATCATGCGCAACCTGCATGATCCTCTCCCTCAACTGTGAACCAAGTACCAAATAGATCCTCCCCTTGTAATAAATCACCTCATTCATCACCTGGTACCTGTCATCCCCATGAGTGCCATCTAAGATCTCGTAAGCTTGCCTGTCCTTAGAGTACTCCACCAACAACTGCGCCCTCCAATCTTGGCAGATACTCATAAGGGATAATGTCGCGGGCCTCCTAAATAAAGCATCAACTACTATATTCTGCTTGCCCTTGACATACTCTATATCAAAATCGTAGGCCTGGATCTTGCTGACCCACTTCTGTTGCCTCTTGTTAATCTCTCTCTGCTCCAAAAAGAATCGAAGACTGTTGTGATCAGTCTTCACCTTGAACTTGTTGCCCACCAAATATTGTCGGAATTTGGCCAACATATGCATGATGGCCAACATCTCCTTGTCATATATGGAATAGAGCTTCTCACGACTAAGGAGTTTCTGACTCTCAAACGCAGTGGGGTGCCCACCCTCCATCAAAACAACTCCAACGCCCTCACCAGATGCATCACACTCCAAAACAAAAGGTTGTGTGGCAGTGCTAGCACTGGGCAATTGCTCATGACCTTCTTGAGGCGCTCAAAGGCCTCCTGCCCTACATCAGTCTCCTCGAATGCACCTTTCTTGGTTAAATCGGTGACGGTGTAATATTCCTAATTAGCTATGGCTAATTGGAATATTTGATTTTGTTCAATTTTTTCCTTCTATAGTTATTTGTAAATAAAAAGTGAGGAAGGGGGACATAATTCACTTTAGAATAAAAAGTCACTTCCTAGGTAGCACAACATTGTGACTTAAAGGGGAGCCAAGGGGGGTAAAGGGGGACGCAGAAATGGAGCCCACGCAGACACATGGAGACACTGCGCAGGAGGGAAGAACACGTGGCAAGAGGAGAAGCACGCAGGAGGAGGTGGGCCTAGGGATTGTGAGAGATAGAGGCTATAAAATAGAGAGGAGCCCCCTCATTTTTGGATCATTCAGTTATGTGCATTTTGAGCTAGTCGTTTCGACTTCTGAGCATGCTGGTTGTTTAGCTAGTCTACAGCACTGTTTAGTGCATTGAGTGTCCCCGTTCGGAGATCTCACCCTTAGCCCTGGGGGACTTCGAGTGCCTGCTCGGGCAAGGTATTTCCTTTGGCATTTTAGCAGTAGTTTTATCAGCATTCCAGCAGCAGTTTCATCACCATTTTGGAGGACTGTGCAACACTTGAAGAGGGATGCAGTTCTTTTTGGTTGTAATGCTGGATTGGGGTTTGCAGGTGGATTTATGCTAGGAGATTGAGCAGGGGTCCAGCTCTTGTTTCATTGGAGGATTTTGGCAGGGTTTCAGGCAGTGTTTCGGGTAGAGTTTAGAGGGGTTTTCTTCAGTGGCAACGCAGGGCATTGAGGAACTGCGCAGAACCCTAAGAGGGTGTTTTTTGGGGGTCGGCCATTCCAGGAAAGCTTTCTGGATTTTTCTCGGTTTCTTGAGTAGAGTCCGAATCTAGAGATTCAACTTTTTCCGAGGAGGGGAGTAGCCCCAAATCATCATTTGTTTTCTAGCAGCAGCAGCAGCGTCCACGCAGAGAGGCCATTCTTGTCATTCTGAGAGTATTTCTTCACTTGCCTTGTGCAAGTCGAGGTGCCATCTGTCTAATCACCTCTTGTACTCATTTTATTGCTCAGTATAATAAAATGGCTTAGCATTTCTTGTGTATCTGCTTATATTTCCGGTTTACATTATTATATGTTGTTCCATTGTCATTTTATCAATTCTGGTTTATTATATCATTTGCATATATTTGGTTGGAGTTTTTGCTGGGGTTTGAGGAATATTCTGGGTTAGGAATATTATAGTGGTATCAGAGCATAGATCTGGCTCAGCCTATGGAGCTAGCAATCTATGACACTGGGGGAAAAACCCTACATTTGTTATAGAGGTAGGAGGTACAAAGACACTGAGCGTAGGTTGGAGAATACCTACGGAGAGGGAGACTGTGTTCCGGTGGTGGACGCAGAACAGGAGGAGCTTGTGGTGGACACAGGACAGAGGGAGCCTGTGGTGGACGCAGAGCAGGAGGATCCGATGGCAGATGATGACGGGAAGAGATTTGTGGATATGCTCCTCAAACCAGTGCAGGATCTGTCGAGGCAGATTGAGGTGATGGGGCAGAGGTTCACGGCAGTAGAGGCCAGACAGTGTGAAAGCCCACGGGTTTTTCAGATTGGTGAGGGATTAAGTGCATCCCATCATTTGCCAGAGCAGCATGATACTGCGCAGCAAGTGGCCTTGCATGCCCCTACACGCTCTACCATGCCCACTTTCTTAGGAGCAGATACGAGGGCCAGAGCCGAGCAGGAGGCAGAGCCTGGACATATGGGCGATTATTTTGCAGAGTACTAGGCCTATGGGCAGGAGTTCAGGGAAGCCCTCTCATTCAGAGATTTTGTTCAGCTCTAGCGGGATAATAGACCACGCGACCATCACAGAGGGTACCGGCATTACCATGATGGTGACACCCATCGTGCAGCGAGTAGATTCCACTTGCCCACGTTTGATGGTTCATCAAACAGTTCGGCAAAGTCTTGGGTGGAGAAGCTGGACATTTATTTCTAGCTTAATCAGATGTCGGAGACAGAGGCCATCAAGGTGGCAACATTGCATTTGGATGGTGAGGCCCAGGATTGGTGGTTTCATGGGATGGTTACACTCGGGCACTCCACAGTGACGACATATGCCAAGTTTACCAGGAGACTGATGGAGCGATTTGACCGGAGGGATCCAGGGCAACATTTTTTTGAGCTGACGAGGCTCAAACAGACGAGAAGCCCAGAGACCTACATTGCAGATTTCTTGAGGGTCTCTGTGATGGTGCCAGACCTATCCACGACACGGAGGGTCTATATGTATGTTGAGGGGTTAGCAGAGCCACTTCGGGGTTTAGTCCGATCCACTAAACTGGCCACACTCCAGGACGCTATCAACAGGACCTGGGACTTACAGGATGCCTTACCCAAGACCCGGACACCTTACCCCCAGAGACAGACTCTTCAGTCTAAGGGGAAGGATGTGAGGATTCCTCCTCCAAAGGGGAATCTAGGATGAGTATAGCTTGATGACGATGCCAGGAGGGAGCTGAAGAAGAAGCGGTTGTGCTTCACATGTCAGGAGCTGTGGGCACCGGGACATAGATGTGCTGCTGGCAAAGCACATTTTATTGAGGTCTTCTCCGAGAGCAGTGGGGAAGAGGATGACGAGGATGATGTGGAGGTAGGAGATAGCCATGCCATACAGGGACCTTTGCCACCTCCACCGCCAGCCGCAGGTGGTGCATCTTTTGCACCTACCGGAGTGGCCCTTGCAGCATTGCGAGGAGTTCCCAAGTATCTGACGCTACGCGTACGAGGGACAGTATGTGGCCAGCGAGTATCAGTTTTGGTGGACAGTGGGGCGACCCACAACTTCATCGATGCCCAGATGGTTGAGCGGAGTGGTATACAGACAGAGAGCTTCAATGGGTTTTCAGTCTTGGTGCCAGGAGATCGGACCATGCCGTGTGCTCGTTATGTTCCAGAGCTTTCAGTGACGATGGGAACCTACACATTGACTGACCACTTTTTCGTGTTCGATATTCCGGACACCAACATGATACTAGGTGTTCAGTGGCTTATCACTCTAGGGAAGGTCACGACAGATTGGAAGACCCTAGAGATGGAGTGGGATGATGAGAAGACAGGGAGGCATGAGAAGATACGAGGACATAACACATATCTGCCTCAGACTGTTTCGGCTCATCGGATGGCGACAGTCTTTTAAAGGGAGACATAGAGTGGGCAGTGGAACTGCGTGCATTAGAGGCAGGGACTACAGGGTAGACAGTACATCCAAAGATACAGTCCATCCTTGATCTGTATGCGATAGTGTTTGGGGAGATTCCACCAGGACAGCCACCGGATCGGGGGTTTGAACACACCATCGAGCTTGAGCAGGGCATACAGGTCGTGCTCACCACCCCCTATAGGCACCCCAAGGCCTATCGGGATGAGATTGAGCAGGCTATCCAGGAGTTGCTGGCTCTTGGGCATATCCGACCGAGCACGAGTCCTTTTGCTTCTTCTGTGTTGTTGTTGAAGAAGAAGGACGGTACATTGAGGATGTGCATTGACTACAGGGCCCTGAACAAGAAGGACCTAAAGAACAGGTACCCCATACCCAGGATCGATGAGTTGATGGACGAGTTGAGAGGGGCACGTTCCTTCTCAAAGATTGATTTGATATCTGGGTACCATCAGATTCGCGTGAGGGAGCAAGACATTCCCAAGACCGCCTTCAAGTGTTACTATGGGCACTTTGAGTTCTTGGTGATGCCTTTTGGGCTAACCAACGCCCCAGCTACATTTCAGTCCTGTATGAATCACATCTTTCATAGTCACTTGAGGAAGTTTGTGTTGGTATTCTTTGATGACATTCTCATTTACAACAGGACTTGGGAGGAGCATCTCTAGCACATTGAGATGGTATTGCGTATCTTACTGGAGGAGCAGTTCTATGCCAAACTCTCCAAGTGCGAGTTTGGGTTGATGGAGATGTTTTATCTGGGACACATCATAGGGGTGGACGGAGTGAGGGTCCACGAGGAGAAGATCAGGGCCATCAAAGAATGGCCGGAGCCGAGAAATGTGACGGAGCTTTGAGGATTCATTAGCATTTGTACTTACTACCGGAAGTTCGTCAAAGGTTTCTCGTAGCTTGTTGCACCCCTGACAGATTTGACGAGGAAATGGGCATTCAGTTGGTCAGATATGGCGCAGCGAGCCTTTGACGGGCTCAAGGAGGTTATGAGCAGTTGCCCAGTGCTTGTATTGCCAGATTTTACATAGCCATTTATTTTGGAGTGTGATGCATTGGGAGAGGGGATCGGCGCAGTGTTGATGCAGGGAGGTCACCCTATAGCCTTTGAGAGCCGGAAGCTCCTTCCACACGAGAGGTTGTATTCTATATGCAACAAGGAGATGCTGGCCATCATGCATGCATTGGCTAAGTACCGGCAGTACTTGGTGGGTAACAGGTTCTGGGTGAGGACTGATCACAACAGCCTCAAGTTCTTTTTGAAGTAGAATCAGCTACAGGGGAGGCAGCAGAAGTGGATCAGCAAGATCCAAGCATATGAATTTGACATTGAGTATGTCAAGGGTAAGAACAACGTGGTAGCAGATGCCCTTTCACGTAGACCAACCACGTTGTCTCTTATGAGCTTGGATACAGACTGGAGGGCTCGACTCTTAGTAGAGTACTCCAAGGACAGATTTGCATGTGAGGTTCTGGATGGGCATGTGGTAGATGACAGGTACAGGGTGGTCGCTGAGATCATCTATTACAGGGACTGGATCTTCTTGACTGAGGGGTCTCTGCTCAAGAAGAAGATACTCCAGGCATCACATGATTCACCATTGGCAGGACATCAGGGGTTTACCAAAACCTACAGGGCCATTAGGGAGAGGTTCTCATGGAAGGGCCTCAAGGAGGACGTACCCTAGCACATCTAGGAGTGCGATGTTTGCCAGAGGAACAAGGGAGAGATGAGCCATCCCACGGGACTATTGCAGCCTCTTCCCATTCCGGAGGGGAAATGGGAGAGTATCTCAATGGACTTCATCATAGGGTTGCCCATGGTACATGGCAAGGATTGCATCTTTGTCGTCGTTGATCGACTGACGAAGTACGCACATTTTTTTGCCATATCCGCACACTATATAGCAGCACAGGTGGCCGAGCTATTCTTTAGAGAGATTTTCAGGCTACATGGTCTTCTCAAGACCATCGTCAGTGATAGGGACAGTCGTTTCATGGGCGGATTTTGGCAGGAGCTTTTCTGGTTGGTGGGGACGGAGTTGACACCGAGTACTAGTTATCACCCACAGACGGATGGGCAGACAGAGATAGTTAACAAGTGGCTAGAGGGCTACTTGCGTAACTATGTTAGTGGGCAGCAACGAGCATGGTTGAGGTGGCTACATCTAGGGGAGTACTGCTACAATACTTCACATCACATGTCCATTGGTATGTCACCATTCTATGCCTTATATGGGTATCATCCTTTATCTTTTGCTGACGTGATGTTTGGTGATAGCAAGGCTCCCAGAGCCAAGATTTGGATCCAAGAGAGTCAGGATATTCTCCGAGCTCTCAAGGATAACATGGCTACAACACAGAACCAGCAGAAGCTGTATGCCGACAGGGGTCGGGTGGAGAGACAGTTCGAGGTAGGGGACATGGTCTACCTACGATTACAGCCATACCGACAGTCGTCACTAAAGCAGAAGGGGGCTGAGAAGCTCAAGCCCCGCTTTTATGGGCCGTACAGGGTGATACGCAGGGTTGGACAGGTTGCATATGAGCTGGAGCTGCCCCAAGGCAGCAAGATTCATAACATTTTTCATGTATCATGCCTGAAAAAGGCATTGGGGCAGCAGGTGACAGTGACAGATGAGCTACCACCCATGGATGACGAGGGGCATTTGGTATTGCAGCCGGAGGCTATCATTGATACCAGGGAGAGGCAGCTGTGGAGCAGGACGGTCCGGGAATTCTTGGTGAGGTGGAAGAATTTGCCGGATGAGGATGCCACTTGGGAGAGTGAGAGGATCTTGCAGCATCCATCACTTCAGTTACTTGAGGAGAAGCAACATTTTTCCGGGGGAGACTGTAATATTCCTAATTAGCTACGGCTAATTGGAATATTCGATTTTGTTCAATTTTTGCCTTCTATAGTTATTTGTAAATAAAAAGTGAGGAAGGGGGACATAACTCACTTTAGAATAAAAAGTCACTTCCTAGGTAGCACAACGTTGTGACTTAAAGGGGAGCCAAGGGGGCCAAGGGGGACGCACAAATGGAGCCCACGTAGACACATGGAGAGACTGCACAGGAGGGAAGAACACGTGGCAAGAGGAGAAGCACGCAGGAGGAGGTGAGCCTAGGGATTGTGAGAGACAGAGGCTATAAAATAGAGAGGAACCCCCTCATTTTTGGATCATTCAGTTATGTGCATTTTGAGCTAGTCGTTTCGACTTCTAAGCACGTTGGCTGTTTAGCTAGTCTGCAGCACTGTTTAGTGCATTGAGTATCTTCGTTCGGAGATCTCACCCTTAGCCTCGAGGGACTTCGAGTGC
Source organism: Pinus tabuliformis (assembly GCA_031772625.1). NCBI lineage: Eukaryota > Viridiplantae > Streptophyta > Pinopsida > Pinales > Pinaceae > Pinus > Pinus tabuliformis. The sequence continues at coordinate 405,666,521 of CM062804.1, read as the reverse complement.
CTGCTTGGGCAAGGTATTTCCTTGGCATTTTAGCAGTAGTTTTATCAGCATTCCAGCAGTAGTTTCATCAGCATTTTGGAGGACTGCGCAACACTTGGAGAGGGACGCAGTTCTTTTTGGTTGTAGTGCTGGATTGGGGTTTGCAGGTGGATTTATGCTGGGAGATTGAGCAGGGGTCCAGCTCTTGTCTCATTGGAGGATTTTGGCAGGGTTTCAGGCAGTGTTTCAGGCAGAGTTTAGAGGGGTTTTCTTCAGTGGCAGCGCAGGGCATTGAGGAACTGCGCAGAACCCCAAGAGGGTGTTTTTCGGGGGTCGGCCATTCCAGGAAAGCTTTCTGGGTTTTTCTGGGTTTCTTGAGTAGAGCCCGAATCCAGAGTTTTAGCTTTTTCCGAGGAGGGGAGCAGCCCCAAATCATCATTTGTTTTCTAGCAGCAACAGTAGCACAGCAGCAACATCCACGCAGAGAGGCCATTCTTGTCATCCCGAGAGTATTTCTTCACTTGCCTTGTGCAATTCGAGGTGCCATCTGTCTAATCACCTCTTGTACTCATTTTATTGCTCAGTATAATAAAATGGCTTAGCATTTCTCGTTGCATTTCTTATGTATCTGATTATATTTCCGGTTTACATTATTATATGTTGTTCCATTGTTATTTTATCACTTTTGGGTTCTTATATCATTTGCATATATTTGGTTGGAGTTTTTGCTGGGGTTTGAGGAATATTCTGGGTTAGGAATATTATAGACGGGCGTTGCCAGCTGTGAAAACCCCTTCACAAACTTCTTGTAATAGGTGCAAATGCCCAAAAATCCACGTAGCTCAGTCATACTCCTAGGTGTGGGCCAATCCAGTATGGCCTTGATCATCTCCTGGTGCACTCGCACTCCATCCTCCCCAATCACGTGGGAAAGGTATAGCATCTCTATTAGTCCAAACTCACATTTCGACACCTTGGCGTACAATTGTTGCTCCTCAAGGATACGAAGCACCTCCTCCAAATGCCTCAAGTGCTCCTCCCAAGTCTTGCTATAGATCAAGATGTCATCAAAGAAAATCAGCACGAACTTGCGAAGCCGCTTGTTGAACACGTGGTTCATGCGATACTAGAAAGTAGCTAGGCATTGGTTATCCTAAAAGGCATCACCAAGAACTCAAAATGCCCATAATGGCATCTAAAAGTTGTCTTCAAGATGCCCTGATCCCGAACTTTGATCTGGTGGTAGCCCGAGTGCAAATCAATTGTAGAGAAGTATTTAGCTCTTCTAAGCGCATCTATTAGCGCATCTATGCGCGTGATTAGGTACCGATTCTTCAATGTCTTCTTTTTCAATGTCAATACACATGCAAAGGGTCCCATCCTTCTTCTTCACCAACACAACTGAAGAAGCGAAGGGTCTCGAACTGGGCCTAATGTGCCCCAAAGTCAACAACTCGTGTATGGCCTGCTCAATCTAATCCCTATAAGCCATGGGATATCGACATGGAGTGGTGATCACAACATGCACACCCTCCTCTAACTCAATCATGTGCTCAAATCCCCTGTTAGGTGGCCTGCCTGGAGGAATGTCCCCAAAAAATGTTGGGTATTTGTCCAATATCTCCTGGATGTCCGGGTCTACTGATCGTGGCCATTCTATGTCCACATGTCATAAATCTTGTACTTGTCTATATGCTTGAGCTCCACTGCCCACTCTATGTCCCCATGTCGTAAATCAACCTACATCCGATGTGCTAATATCGTCTGTGGTGGGTATAAATTCATCCCTCTCAACACCACCAACTTCCCATCTGGCCCCATGAACTCCATCTCAAGTTTCCTCCAGCCTGTAGTGACTCATCACAAGGAGTAGAGCCACTGGACACTCATGACTATGTTGGTGTTCGAAACATCAACCACAAAGAAGTGATCAGTCATAGAGTAATTTCCCATAGCCACTTTCAGACTAGGGACATACCTAGTGCATTGCATAGTCCAAACTCTCGGAACCAGGACTAAAAACCCCTCAAATCTCATCCAAAATGCTGAGAAAGTGTATGACTAGGGCACGGGTGGAGAAATCCCAAAATGCTGAGAAATACCTCCAAACTTCCCCTTATGACTCTTGACAAATCTTATCCTCAAACCCCCACAACAAGCTCACTCCTCAAGGGATTGCGCAAGCTAGCCAGACCACCTTTGCGCATGCCCAGAAAGAGAGAAATTAGGCCTGAGGAATGGCCACCAAGTCAGCCCTCCAAACCATCGCAAAATTGTTGCAAAATACCAAGGAAAGGTGTTGCTAAAAGCCCACAACCAACTTTGCATAGAAGTTATTTCTCCTCAAGAGTGTGTGTGGCCTTTTGCGCCCAGTCTGCTCCAGGAATGGCTCGAATTCCCTTTTAGAATCCCCCAAAACAACTCCAAAGTGTAGTGCTATCTCCCCTAGGGTGGCACTCGAAGTCCACCAAAGATGGAGGTGAGATCTCCCCTCAGAAATCTCATGTGTTGAATAACACTTTGTAGACTTGGCTTAATAGCTCAAGCGTACAAGAGAGTTCAATTGTCAAATAATCAAAAGCCCCAAAATGATGCATTCTCCTCCTATTTATCATTGAGCTTCCTTTCTCTCAATATGGGTCCCATACATCAACCCCCTCTTGTCTCGCTCTTTCCACAAGTGCGTGTTGCTCCAAGGGGTGCATATTCCTCTCGGGGTGGCCCCCACCACCCACTATAATATCAATTTTCCTCCCTTATCCTATGTTGGAGCCTCCCTTAGCCAAAATTGCAAAATGGGGCCCTCCTAACCCACTTTTTTGAAGTCCTTTCTTAGCAAAACTCAAAATTTTGCAAAATTGTGATTACTTAGCAAAATTTCTAAATAGAAACATCACAATGGGATGTGTAATATCCCATTTCCAGAATATCCCCCAAACCCAAGCAAACTCCAACCAAACACGTCCAAATGATATAGTGACCAGGAAACTCAAAATGATAAAAATAACAATGGTACGACATATAATAATTTGAACATGAAATATAAGCTGATATTCAAGAAATGCAGAGACAAATGCTAAGCCATTTTATTATACTGAGTAATGGAAAGAGTACAAGAGGTTATCAGACAGGTAGCACCTCGACTTGCACAAGGCAAGTGAAGAAATACACTCAGAATAGCAAAGGAATGGTCTCTCTCTGAACTGCGTCCAAGCTGCTGGAGAACTGCCGTGCTGCTGCCACTGTTGGAAATCAAATTAGGATTTGGGGCTATTCCCATCCTCAGAAAATGCTGAAACTCTGGAATCAGACTCTACTCAAGAAACCCATAAAGCTTTTCTGAAATAGCCGACCCCTAAAAATCACCCCCTTGGGGATCTACACTGTCCCTCAAGGCTCTGCGCTGCCACTGAATAGAATCCTCCAAAACTCCACCTGAAACTTTGCCAAAATCCGCCAATATGCAAGGGCTGATCCCCTGCTCAATCTCCCAGCTCAAATCCTCCGCAAAACCCTCAATCCGGAACTCCCACCAAAAGAACTGCGTCCCTCTCTCAAGACTGCGCAGTTATCCAAAATTCTTAGTTCCTCCTCCCTCCAAAGATCAATCCTCCTGCAAAAGACTGCTGAAACTACCTTGCCCGAGCAGGCACTCGAAGTCCCCCGGGGTTAAAGGTGAGATCTTTGAACAGAGACACTCGATGCACTAAACAGTGCTGCAGACTAGCTAAACAACCAGCGTGCTCTAAGTCGAAGTGACTAGCTCAAATGCACATAATCGAATGACAAAATGAGGAGGCTCCCCTCTCCTTTATAGCGTTGGCCTCTCTCAATCCCAAGGCCCACCTCCTCCAACGCAGTCCCTTTCTTGCCACGTGTTCCTTTCCATCTGCGTAGTCCCTCCAAGTGTCTGCGTGGGCCCCATCTCTGCGTGGTCCTTTGGCCCCCTTGGCTCCCCTTTAAGTCACAACATTGTGCTACTAGGAAGTGACTTTATTCTAAAGGTGAGTTATGTCCCCCTTTTCCTCACCTTTTTATTTATAAAGAATTATAGAAGGCAAAATTGAGCAAAATCGAATATTCCAATTAGCCATGGCTAATTAGGAATATTCCAGGATGATCCTAAGGGATATCATGATGACCATGATGCCATGGAAGACCTTTGAGTTGGAAGTTTGGGGATTAGGAATGCGCATGGCATAAATGAAAGCCCCATTGAAGTCCATAAGGATGAACAAGATGAAGTGGAGTCTCCCATTTAAGAAAGGGCTCTTGAAGGTATGGATATTGTAGCTTTCAGGAAGATGACATTTCTGATTTCTTATGCATTAATGAGGGAAAATGGGATGTAGGCGATCGTCATTTTGACAATGACCCTATCTATAATATCGACAAGGAAAATGAGGTTGAGGATGATTTTCCCATTCACACCAGTGAAAGGGAGGATCATTGTTTTTCCATTCACGAAGAAGGTTCATGGAAAGTGTTTGGCCCCATTTATAATAACGATGATGACCCCAAAGAGAGCCTTATGTTCCCTTGCCTTCTCCAAGATCCCAAAGACATAGTTGCATTATCCATGAACCCTTGTTTTTCCCTTTCCCATACCATCACTGACATTAGTGAACCCTTTCGCGCTCTTGAGTATGATGTTGGGGAAGAACCACTCATTAGATGTATCTCCTCTTCCCGAACATACCATTAGGATTATAAGCACACAATCGTTGCCCCTATCCAACATGACCATCACATCAAGCAACCTGTTTGTTGTGCCCCTCCATCTCCTCAGTCCCCTTTTCCTTCCCATCATGACCTTTTGACATCCACAAAGCATAGTATTATGAACAATGATCGTGATAAGAATTTCTTGAGTTTGATCATTCAATCCTCCTTCCTGGGCTAAGAAGAAAGGCTCCACACTACTAGATTGACATATTTTCCCTCATCTAGGACTCTTTTCTACATCAAATGGATATCATATTTTCCTGCCTCCCACTCGCATTATCCTTCGTGTGATTGTGTCTATGTTGGCTTTTGGATCTACTACATGAAATGGATATCATATTTTCCTGCCTCCCACTCGCATTATCCTTTGTGTGATTGTGTCTATGTTGGATTTTGGATCTATTCCATGAGTAATCATATAGACAAACATGTTTGTATTGATCTAATGATATGTTGGTTGCACTGGCTCTATGATTACACTTAGTATTTGTCTGAGATAATATGCATGTTAGGGTAGGATGCATTGCATATTGATTTTCACATTAGAACTAACATCATATCCTTTTATCATGCTAGAGTAGGTGCATTTAGAATAATATTTATTTCTTGTTAATTTTATGGCCTAATATATGTTGAAAAGTGTAACTAGGTTCGGTCTTCATAACGTCTATTGTAATCATGATTTTATGTATTTGATGAAAAGAGAAAAATAAATTTATTATTTTCATTTTTGATACATGGCTTCATGCTTAAGGTAAATTTATTTGTAGGTCAAGCACCCATTGAGTGCTTCTATGTATGTCATAGAATTATGAAGTCAAAAGAGTCATTGTCATACATGTAATACCCCTTTGGGCATGTTGTATCTTGTAAAGAATTTTTTTGTAGAGTCAAAAATGTCATAAAGACCCTCCAAGACCTAGTCAAACAACTGACCTACATGAAAGAGCAAGCCAACCTCATGAAAGGCTATTCGACCACCTTGTGAAGCCTATATATAAGAGACTTTAACCTCACGTGAAGAGCACTCAGTCACCACACAAGAAATTCGATCAAGAAAGAGAAAGAGAGCGTAGAAGAGGAGGACTAAAGGAATGAAATATTTGAATATTTTTTTTGGGATATCTTCTCCTCACGTGTGAAGATTAAGGCAACCTTACTACACCAAAATCAAAGTTGTAGAAGAAACTGCTAGGAAGTTGAAATTGCAGAAGAAACTATTGGGAAATCTAAGTTGCAGAAGAAACTGCTAGGGAAGGTCAAAGTTGTTGGAAGTTGCTAGAGGGTCGAATTTGTTGAAGTTACTGATAAGGTCGAAGCTGCTGGGCAAGTCGAGTTGCTGGAAAGTTTTTGGGCAAGTCGAAGTTGCTGAAAAGTTGATGGGCAAGTCGAAGTTGCTGGAGAAGCTGCTAGAGAAATTGATGGGACTGACATTAATGGAAAGAGAAGCTCATCAAAGGAAGGTTTGACTTGGTCTTGGAGGGGTCTTTGACAAGGGTCTTAGGTCTAGGAATTCGTCATTTGAAGTTCTATAAGAAGATAAGAGTTCTTGTGGGTTTTCCTCCCAAGAGGAAAGGTTTTGGCCCTCATTGACAACCTACGTTTTTTGTCTCCTTGTCACATTGGTCCTCATTGTTTGGTAGTTTTTTGATGATAGAGAACACTAATAATAATTAAGTGAAAGAAGAAGCTAATCAAGTTTAAGTAAAAATACATCACAAGTAGTTATCAAAGTAAGAGAAATCACCTAATATAACTGCCCATAGATTTCTCAACAATACAAGCATGGGTGATCATGAGATGCCATAAAAACATGCTACCCCATTTTCTTAGTCTTTGATGTGCAACTAACAGGTTTGCAGTCCTAAGAGATTGTTGGTGTTCTCATGACCTCCTTGTTCGAGTATGTTCGTGCACTCTATTGAGAGATCATGTTCTAGTTGGAGCCAGATGTTACCCACCACATGTGGGTGACACCCATAGGAGAAGCTTTTTCTCCTAGATGGTCCTCAACCGACAGCTAGAAACCCCTTGCAGCCACTAGATAAGCTCGATGTTCCACCATCTCCACCACTGAGCTATCCATTCTGCTCCCTCACACATTTTTTATGATTGTATGTTTGAAGGTGGGCCTTCATTATGTAGTTGAGTATTTTAGCTTTCTTATCATGGACACTTTTGGGCATGGATTAGTGGGGGGGATTCGACGAAAAGAATGGGCTTGGTTTTTACTCTTGTCTCCTTTGTCCAACTTGGTGGTTAACCTTGTATCCTAGTCTCGTGGGATCTCCTTTATTGGCTACTAGCTTTAGGAGTACACTACATTGAAAATCCTGATTTTGGTTGTGTGGTCTGTAATATTCCTAATTAGCCATGGCTAATTGGAATATTCGATTTTGCTCAATTTTGCCTTTTATAGTTATTTATAAATAAAAAGGTGAGCAAAAGAGGGACATAACTCACCTTTAAAATAAAGTCACTCCCTAGTAGCACAACGTTGTGACTTAAAGGGGAGCCAAGGGGGCCAAAGGACCACGCAGAGATGGGGCCCACACAGACACTTGGAGGGACTGTGCAGATGGAAAGGAACACGTGGCAAGAGAGGGACTACGTTGGAGGAGGTGGGCCTTGGGATTGAGAGAGGCCAACGCTATAAAGGAGAGGGGAGCCTCCTCATTTTGTCATTCGATTATGTGCATTTGAGCTAGTCACTTTGACTTAGAGCACGCTGGCTGTTTAGCTGGTCTGCAGCGTTGTTTAGTGCATCGAGTGTCTGTGTTCGGAGATCTCAGCATTAGCCCCGGGGGACTTCGAGTGCCTGCTCGAGCAAGGTAGTTTTCAGCAGTCTTTTGCAGGACGATTGATCTTTGGAGGGAGGAGGAACTGAGCATTTTGGATAACTACGCAGTCTTGAGAGAGGGACGCAATTCTTTTGGTGGGAGTTCAGGATTGAGGGTTTTGCGGTAGATTTGAGCTGGGAGATTGAGTCGGGGATCAGCCCTTGCATATTGGAGGATTTTGGCAGAGTTTCAAGTGGAGTTTTGGAGGATTCTATTCAGTGGTAGCACAGAGCCTTGAGGGACAACGTAGATCCCCAAGGGGGTGATTTTCGAGGTCGGCTATTTCAGAAAAGCTTTTTGGGTTTTTTTGGGTTTTTGGAGTAGAGTCTGATTCCAAAGTTTCAACATTTTCTAAGGAGGGGACAGCCCCAAATCCTCATTTGATTTCCAATAGTGGTAGCAGCACGACAGTTCTCCAGCAGCTTGGACGCAGTTCAGAGAGAGGCCATTCCTTTGCTATTCTGAGTGTATTTCTTCACTTGCCTTGTGCAAGTCGAGGTGCTACCTGTCTGATCACCTCTTGTACTCTTTCCATTACTCAGTATAATAAAATGGCTTAGCATTTCTCTCTGCATTTCTTGAGTATCTGCTTATATTTCATGTTCACATTATTATATGTTGTACCACTGTTATTTTTATCACTTTGAGTTTCCCAGTCACTATATCATTTGGACGTGTTTGGTTGGAGTTTGCTTGGGTTTGAGGGATATCCCGGAAACGGGATATTACAGTGGTATCAGAGCATAGATCTGGCTCAGCCTGTGGAGCTAGCAATCTATGACACTGGGGGAAAAGCCCTACATCTGTTACAGAGGTAGGAGATACAGAGACACTGAGCATAGGTTGGAGAACACCTATGGAGGAGACTGTGTTCGGGTGGTGGACACAAAACAGGAGGAGCCCGTGGTGAATGTAGAATAGGAGGAACCTGTGGTGGACGCAGAACAAGAGGATCCAATGGCAGATGATGACAGGAATAAATTTGCAGACATGTTCCTCAAATCAGTGCAAGATCTATCGAAGTAGATTGAGGTGATGGGGCAGAGATTCACGGCAGTGGAGGCTAGACAGCGTGAGAGCCCACGGGTTTTCCAGGTTGGAGAGGGATCAGGTGCATCTCACCATTTGCCAGAGCAGGGTGCCACTCAGTGTGATACTACTCAGCAGGTGGCCTCACATGCCCCTGTACGCTCTACCATGCCCACTTTCCTAGGAGTAGACACGGGGGCCAGAGCACAGCAAGAGGCAGAGCCCGGTCATATGGGCGATTATTTTGCGGAGTACCAGGCCTATGGGCAGGAGTTCAGGGATGCTCTCTCATTCAGGGACTTTGTTAAGCTCCAGCGGGATAGTAGACCCCGCGACCATCATAGAGGACACTGACATTATCATGATGGAGACACCCACCACACAGCTAGTAGATTCCAGTTGCCTATGTTTGATGGTTCATCAAACTTCGGCAATGTCTTGGGTGGAGAAGCTGGACATCTATTTCCAGCTTAACCAGATGTTGGAGGCAGAGGTCATCAAGGTGGCGACATTACATTTGGATGGTGAGGCCCAGGATTGGTGGTTCCATGGGATGGTTACACTCGGACATTCCACAGTGACGACATATGCCAAGTTTACCAGGAGATTGATGGAGAGGTTTGACTGGAGGGATCTGGAACAACACTTCGTTGAGCTGACAAGGCTCAAGCAGACAGGGAGCCCAGAGACTTACATTGCAGACTTCTTGAGGATTTAAGTGATGGTGCCAGATCTATCCACGACACAGAGGATCTACATGTATGTTGAGGGGTTAGCAAAGCCACTTCGGGGTGTAGTCAGGTCCACTAGACCAGCCACACTCCAGGATGCTATTAGCAGGACCCGGGACTTACAGGATGCCTTACCCAGGACCCAGACACCTTACCCCTAGAGACAAGCTTTCCAGCTTAAGGGGAAGGATGTGAGGATTCTGCCTCCAAAGGGGAATCCAGGACGAGCACAGATTGATGATGATGCCAAGAGGGAGTTGAAGAAGAAGCGGTTGTGCTTCACCTATCAGGTGTCGTGGGCACCGGGACATAGATGTGCTGTTGGCAAAGCACATTTTATTGAGGTCTTCTCCAAGAGCAGCGGGGAAGAGGATGAGGAGGATGATGTGGAGGCAGGAGGTAGTCATGCTGCGCAGGATCGTTTGCCACCTCCACCACCAGCAGCGGGTGGTGCAGCTTTTGCACCTATCAAAGGGGCCCTTGCAGCATTGCGAGGAGTTCCCAAGTATTTGACGCTGCGCGTATGGGGGACAGTATGTGGCCAACGGGTATCAGTTTTGGTTGATAGTGGGGCAACCCACAACTTCATCGATGCACAGATGGTTGAGCGGAGAGGTATACAGATAGAGAGATTCGATGGATTTTCAGTTTTGGTCCCAGGAGATCAGACCATGGTGTGTGCTCGTTATGTTCCAGAGCTATCAGTGACGATGGGCACCTACACACTGACTGACCACTTTTTCATGGTCGATATTCCAGACACCAACATGATATTGGGTGTTCAGTGGCTTATCACTCAAGGGAAGGTCACAACAGATTGGAAGACCCTAGAGATGGAGTGGTATGATGAGAAGACAGGGAAGCATGAGAAGATACGGGGACAACACACATATCCGCCTTAGACTGTTTCGGCTCATTGGATGGAGGCAGCCTTCCGGAAGGGAGACATAGAGTGGGTAGTGGAGCTGCATGCATCAGAGGCAGGGACTACAGGGCAGACAGTGCACCCAAAGATACAGTCCATCCTTGCCCAGTATGCCATAGTATTTGGGGAGATTTCGCCAGGATAGCCACCGGACTAGTGGTTTGAGCACGCCATTGAGCTTGAGCAGGGCATACAGGCAGTGATTGCTACCCCCTATAGGCATCCCAAGGCCTACTGGGATGAGATTGAGCGGGCCATTCAGGAGTTGCTGGCTCTTGGGCGCATTCGGCCGAGCACGAATCCTTTTGCTTCTTCCGTGGTGTTGGTGAAGAAGAAGGACGGCACATTGAGGATGTGCATTGACTATAGGGCCCTGAACAAGAAGACACGGAAGAACAGATACCCCATACCCAGGATCGATGAGTTGATGGATGAGTTGAGAGGAGCACGGTTCTTCTCAAAGATTGATTTGAGATCTGGGTACCATCAGATTCACATGAGGGAGCAGGACATTCCCAAGACCGCCTTCAGGTGTCACTATGGGCACTTTGAGTTTTTGGTGATACCCTTTGGGCTAACCAACACCCCAACTACATTCCAGTCTTGCATGAATCACATCTTCCGTAGTCACTTAAGGAAGTTTGTGTTGGTATTCTTTGATGATATCCTCATTTACAGCAGGACTTGGGAGGAGCATCTCTAGCACATTGAGACAGTATTGCGCATCTTGGAGGAGCAGCAGTTCTATGCCAAACTCTCCAAGTGTGAGTTTGGATTGACGGAGATGTTATACTTGGGACACATCATAGGGGTGGACGGAGTGAGAGTCCACGAGGAGAAGATTAGGTCCATCCGAGATTGGCCAGAGTCGAGGAACGTGACGGAACTTCGGGGATTCATTGGTATTTGTACTTACTACCGGAAGCTCGTCAAGAGTTTCTCACAGCTTGCTGCACCCCTGATAGATTTGACGAGGAAGGGGGCATTCAGTGGGTCGGACACAGCGCAACGACCCTTTGACAGGGTCAAGGAGGTGATGAGTAGCTGCCCAGTGCTTGTATTTCCAGATTTTTCGCAGCCATTTGTTTTGGAGTGTGATGCGTCGGGAGAGGGGATTGGCGCAGTATTGATGCAGGGAGGTCACCCTATAGCCTTTGAGAGCCGGAAGCTCCTTCCGCACAAGAGGTTGTATTCTATATACGACAAGGAGATGCTGGCCATCTTGCATGCATTGGCCAAGTTTCGGCAGTATTTAGTGGGTAACAGGTTTAGGGTGAGAACTGATCACAACAGCCTCACGTTCTTTTTGGAGCAGAAGCAGCTATAGGAGAGGTAGCAGAAGTGGATCAGTAAGATCCAAGCATATGACTTTGACATTGAGTATGTCAAGGGTGAGAACAACGTGGTAGTAGATGCCCTTTCACGTAGACTAGCCACGTTGTCTCTTATGAGCTTGGACGTAGACTGGAGGACTCGACTCTTAGTAGAGTACTCCAAGGACAGATTTGCATGTGAGGTTCTGGATGGGCAGGTGGTGGATGACAGGTACAGGGTGGTCGATGAGATCATCTACTACAGGGACCGGATCTTCTTCACTGAGAGATATCAGCTTAAGAAGAAGATACTTCAGGCGTCACATGATTCACCATTGGTAGGCCATCAGGGGTTTACCAAAACCTACAGGGCCATTAGAGAGAGGTTCTCATGGAAGGGCCTCAAGGAGAACGTACTCCAGCATGTCTGGGAGTGCGACATTTGCCAGAGGAACAAGGGGGAGATGAGCCATCCCGCAGGATTATTGCAGCTTTTTCCCATTCCGGAGGGGAAATGGGAGTGTATTTTGATGGATTTCATCATAGGGTTTCCCATGGTACAGGGCAAGGATTGTATCTTTGTCGTTGTTGATCCATTGACAAAGTACTCACACTTTTTCGCCATATCCACACACTACACAGCTGCACAGGTGGCCGAGCTGTTTTTCAGAGAGATCTTTAGGTTACATGGTCTTCCCAAGACCATCACCAGTGACAGGGACAACCGTTTCATGGGCGGATTTTGGCAGGAGCTTTTCCGGTTGGTGGGGACGGAGTTGACACTGAATACCTGTTATCACCCACAGACGGACGACAGACAGAGATAGTTAACAAGTGGCTGGAGGGCTACTTGCGTAACTATGTCAGTGTGCAGCAGCGAGCATGGCTGAAGTGGTTGCATCTGGGGGAGTACTGCTACAACACTACACATCACATGTCCATTGGTATGTCACCATTCTATGCTTTGTATGGATATCATCCCTTATCTTTTGCTGACGTGATGTTTGGTGCTAGCAAGGCTCTGAGAGCCAAGATTTGGATCCAAGAGAGTCAGGATATTCTCCGAGCTCTCAAGGATAATATGGCTACAGCACAGAACCAGCAGAAGCTGTATGCTGACAGGGGTCGGGTGGAGAGACAGTTTGAGGTAGGGGACTTGGTCTACCTACGGTTACAGCCATACCGACAGTCGTCACTGAAGCAGAAGGGGGCTGAGAATCTCAAGCCTTGCTTTTATGGGCCATACAGGTTGATATGCAGGATTGGACAGGTTGTGTATGAGTTAGAGCTGCCCCAAGGCAGCAAGATTCATAATGTCTTTCATGTATCATGCCTGAAAAAGGCATTGGGGCAGCATGTGACAGTGACAGATGAGCTACCACCCATGGATGATGAGGGGCATTTGGTGTTGCAGCCAGAGGCTATTATTGATACCAGGGAAAGGCAACGGCAGAGCAGGATGGTTCGGGAATTTTTGGTGAGGTGGAAGAATTTACTGGATGAGGATGCCACTTGGGAGAGAGAAAATTTTGCAGCATCCATCACTTCAGTTGCTTGAGGACAAGCAACATTTTGCCGGGGGAGACTGTAATATTCCTAATTAGCCATGGCTAATTGGAATAGTCGATTGTGCTCAATTTTGCTTTTTATAGTTATTTATAAATAAAAAGGTGAGGAAAAGGGGGACATAACTCACCTTTAGAATAAAGTCACTCCCTAGTAGCACAACGTTGTGACTTAAAGGGGAGCCAAGGGGGCCAAAGGACCACGCAGAGATGGGGCCCACGCAAACACTTGGAGGGACTGCGCAAATGGAAAGGAACGCGTGGCAAGAGAGGGACTATGTTGGAGGAGGTGGGCCTTGGGATTGAGAGAGGCCAATGCTATAAAGGAGAGGGGAGCCTCCTCATTTTGTCATTCGATTATGTGCATTTGAGCTAGTCACTTCGACTTAGAGCACGCTGGCTGTTTAGCTGGTCTGTAGCACTGTTTAGTGCATCGAGTGTCTCCGTTCGAAGATCTCACCCTTAGCCCCGGGGGACTTCGAGTGCCTGCTCGGGCAAGGTAGTTTTCAGTAGTCTTTTGCAGGAGGATTGATCTTTGGAGGGAGGAGGAACTGAGCATTTTGGATAACTGCGCAGTCTTGAGAGAGGGACGCAGTTCTTTTGGTGGGAGTTCCGGATTGAGGGTTTTGCGGTAGATTTGAGCTGGGAGATTGAGACGGGGATCAACCCTTGCATGTTGGAGGATTTTGGCAGAGTTTCAGGTGGAGTTTTGGAGGATTCTATTCAGTGGCAGTACAGAGCCTTGAGGGATAGTGTAGATCACCAAGGGGGTGATTTTTGGAGGTCGGCTATTTTAGAAAAGCTTTCTGGGTTTTTCTGGGTTTCTGGAGTAGAGTCTGATTCCAGAGTTTCAACATTTTCTGAGGAAGGGAAAATCCCCAAATCCTCATTTGATTTCCAACAGTGGCAACAACACTGCAGTTCTCCAGCAGCTTGGACGCAGTTCAGAGAGAGGCCATTCCTTTGCTATTCTGAGTGTATTTCTTCACTTGCCTTGTGCAAGTCGAGGTGCTACCTGTCTAATCACCTCTTGTACTCTTTCCATTACTCAGTATAATAAAATGGCTTAGCATTTCTCTCTGCATTTCTTGAGTATCTGCTTATATTTCATATTCACATTATTATATGTTGTATCACTGTTATTTTTATCACTTTGAGTTTCCCGGTCACTATATCATTTGGACGTGTTTGGTTGGAGTTGCTTGGGTTTGAGGGATATCCCGGAAACGGGATATTACATGGTCTCGCTTCCTGACACTATATACATCACTCCCCTCCGCTCATTATAATCCCTTTTGATATGTTTCCCATCCGGGTCCACATTTGTCCATCGGGTCCACAAGGTGTTAGTCTCCCCCTCCCCTTGTCCACACTTTGGGTCGGGCCTGGAACGATGCTCGGAGGATGATGCAACTAAAAAGAAAGTAAAAAGCATAATTTGGCCACTATCAACAGGAAACGTACCACAAAATGCAAAAGATGATTGGGGCATACAAATTTAGCACATGGGCAAAATCCAACATGAGATCTACCACCTATCATTATGGCCATCATCCTGGTTCCTAGGGCCCCTAGATGAGCCCCCCTACATCATTAAGGAAACCATGATTGCCCAAACCATTGGTATTCTTGAACTGCCCAACCTTAAGGGGGTATTCACTGCTATATCATGCACATCATGCTCTTATTCCCTAGAGCATTGAGCAATTATAAAAAGAAAAATCAATAGAAGGAAAATGGCATATGAATAAGGGTGGAAAAACAAATTCCGAGGTAACTCGTGTATCACGACTTCTCCCTCCTACATTTATACACCCAAGTGCGGGCTTCCCTTACCATAGCTACCCTTGTACTGTGCCATGTGGCTTGGAGCCTTCCCTTGATGTCCCACTTCGTTCCATCATTTATTAACATAATACCTACCTCTTCATGGATGTACTATAGACTTGTAACTCCCTTTAGAGGATCATATTAGCATTTGTAGGGTGAGTGTTGAGAGCCAAGGGCCTCTACTATAGCAAAGAGCATATTGCCATATCATGGGATCCATCAGTACCATCCATTGCTCATTCGTGTTCCACTTATTTGATGATGATGATGCACCTGGATCACCTTGCTCGACCAACTACACTCTTGCACCACATTCTTGGCAACTGATCCAGGGTCCAGATGAGATTGTGTCTCACCATGGGAGACAAGGGAGGGTTGGCATCATTCTTTCACCCATTACAGATGGGATACAGGCTAGTTCGATCCATTTGGAGATTCATGAAAATGTTTTGTGCCCCCACAGCCACTCCGGAGCACCACATGTCATTCGCTTGGAGATCAAGGGGCCACCCCCTTTATCACTATATTTGGAGCCCTTCCACTCATTTGGGCACTTATTGGACTCCACTAGGCCTTTAAATGGCCGTTCGACCTATTGTATCTATCATTTTACCCCTCTTGAGAGGCTTATTTTCATGTTATGGAGCTATCTTGGCGGGCTTGTCACCAAGTAATGTTATTTTGTACATTATTTTATTAGTTGGGGCATCATTAGGCCTTGTTGTCGCACAAAATGCTTAGGCACCACGACAACGCTCAGATTGGGGGCTGTCACCCTGATCTCTAATCTCTCCGTTTAAGTTGTCTCCCTACAACAGGCTAAGGTGGGTAGACCCTATGGAAAAAGGAGTAAATAAGAACTAGCTAGGAATCAACCGGCTCGGGAGACACAGCGAGGCAATCAAGTGCTTGATTAAGGCTTAGAAAGATTTAGAATTTGATTAATTTTTTAAATGATTAATACCAATGCCTTATGGAGTCAACGATCCAAGTAATTGATTAGCAACTGTTGCTTAGGAAATAGAGATATGAAATCTATTTATAATTTCACGATAAAACTCTTTAACAATCGCTTGAAAATATTTGCAAAATGTCTAACATGTAACGCGCATTAAATAATACAAGCAATGACGATCAATTTCAGTCCTAGAAATAAAAAATTTATGCTTAGTGACCCAAAATCTAGGAAAATTTACCACTCTCCAATGGTTAATCTTTAGATATAAAAATTCAAGCACATTTAACTATAGAGAAATGGCAAATACTAATACCACAAAAGTTTTCTTTTAGATTTTACCCTCAGCCTGAAAGGACACCAAGAAGGAACTTTAAATTTGACAATTTAATTATTCCTTAGGCAAATTTAATATGCTAAGCTTTATAAAACAAATTGATGTGGCCAATGATCAATTAAGAATTTTTCAAAGTAAAACAAATCAAAAGGATTTAATAACTTTTAAATTTTTTAAATGGGCCAAAGGCCACACAAAAAATTTAAAATCTTTTAATGCAAAAAATTACATTTGATTTAATTTTTTTTTTTTAGAAAGTCCCAAAATCACATGAAAAATGAAGCCCCTTCCCTTTTTTTATTTTTTAGTTTTTAGATTTTTTTTTTAAAGGTTTTAGATTTTTTTTTTAATTCTATATATATATATATATTTTAGATTTTTAAGTTCTAAAATCATAAAAAAAATTGAAATGGAAATCGATCAAGATAAAAGTGAAAACCAATTTTTTTTTTTGAACTTTTAATTTTTAATGAATCAAACTAAAATTTTAAATGAAAATTAGAAGCTAAAGTCTATACCAAAAAAAAAAACGAGAGCGGACTTTCTACAATGAATAGGAAATAACCTAAAAAAAATTATCAAAACTAAACCTACGCAGAAGCCTAAAGCCAAATCTATAACAAAAGAAAAAGTCTCAAGTTTGTTGATCGTTGTATAGATGCAGGTCGTGGCGGCGGAAAGAGCTTCGAGCTTGAGTGAGATTGTAGGTTTGCGATGGATGGTAGAGATGCGATGAGGGCAAGAAGGGAAGAAAGACGCGTGGTATGGCTACGGGTTTCGACGGAAAGGAGGATGCTGTGGGAAACGTAGAGGGGAAGGATCAAGCTGCAGATAGGGAAAGAGCTCGATGGCTGCGTGGAAGGGGTTTGGAGTAGCGGATGGAGGATGCAGGGAACTCGACAACAGATAAGGATGGATCTTTTCAGTGGAGTTGTGGGAAGAGACACATAGGATTTGCAGTTGCGGAGGTGACAGTGAGGACTGCAATGAAAACAAATCGATGCAACAATGTTTGGACGTGCAAACCAAGGGCAGAAATGAGAGTTGCAGCAAAGGAGAGGAGTGCAAGTTTATAAGTTATGGAGAACGCGGGAATGGTGACAGAGAAGGGGCAGCGTGTGGAGCAGGCAGATTGAAAGCTGGAGGGTGAAGTTAAAGGGACAATAATGCTATGGTTAGGGAGCTCAAAGATCTAGAAAGCAGATGGGTAGTGGAGAGGGATCCACAATAGAAAGCTTTTTTAAATCAAGGTCCCATAGTGAAATCCACAAACCATAAAAATGCAGGTAGCAAACAGGTGGCCCAAAAACCCCTTCAATTTTTTCCGGAAATCTTAATTAAACCATTAAAACTTTATGCTTCAGATTTTTTGACGAGAACCCTTAAAACATTTCTCCAGATTAAAAGATAAAAATCAAAAAATCTTGGACTGCAAAATCATGCCCCTGCAAACGTTGGTCTTGAGGCCAGATCTTACCCTCCAGGCCTAGATCTGGCTTCAAAATCAAACTTCACCTTCAGATCTACTACTTGTTCCTGAAAACTCAAACACCCAGAGACCGGATATACAAAATGGATGAAACCCCAGAAACCCAAGTCAGAAAAATAAAAATAAAAATTTACAGATCTATGCACAAGAACAACAGATCTATTAGATTTGGCGAGTGTGAGTCCAACTCCACTCCTAGATATGATAATTTAGGACTCTTTAAAAGCCAGATTTATCAATTTAGCATAGGAAAATTTTGAAATTTTAATTTAAATGGAGGTGCTTTGCCCAAAACCCTTCATGTATCAACAATAAAATTTCTTATGATGACCCGGGATCCAAACAAGCTGGGCTCTTCAGAAAACACTAATCGGGAGTTGGCTGGTCCAATTGAAAACTTCCCCGCACGCCCGATGATCTAAACAATCAAGAATTCCCTGCGCAACTCACTTCAACTATCAACATAGGGCGAGAAAACGATAATAAAATTCAGATCTAATAGAGATACCTGCTATTATATTCAAAATTTAAATTACCATTCAAACCCTAGTGATTGAGCAAGATACCTATACTCAAATCTCTCTTCAGAAAGTTATCATCAATGGCTAAAACGAAATCTATGCATGAAAATAACACATCTTACAACATTTCCACGAAGAGTAACACCAACAGAAATTAACCCCAAAGTATTTCTTTATTGCTCAAAAAATAAATTACAAGAGAGCTTTCACTTAGCACACAACTACAAGATCGAATGATCTCCACTAACAACTGACCTCCTATTTAAAGATAAATCTTCCAATGGCTAGTTCGAGTGATCCTTGTCAAAGTGATCTTGACCGTTGATGAGGATCAAAACTTCTTTTAATCTCATCTGTTGAAATTTTAAATATTGAGGAAATTTCGAAATTATCAATTAAATGCATTTTAATTAATTCAAAAATTAAAATTTTGAATTAATTTCCTCAAAATTTTGACTTTGACTTAACCCCAGGGACCAAAGGCATAAAATTTAGCAAAATGATCAATTAGCTTTAATCCTTGGACCTCTTAAATTTTTTTTTTTTTAAAGAATCCACGAACTTTGCCTTTGGAAAATTTAAATTTACCTAGGGCCTATAATTAATTAAATTTCTGGCTTAGGATTTGAATTAATTATGTCCAGAAAATTTAACTAATTAGTCTACGAGGGGACAAATTATTTTCTAACCCTCAAGACCCTTTACATCATGATTTTTACAATTTTTACATCTCAAGGGGAAAAACCCATTTACAAAAGACCCTCACAAACTACCCAGTTCTGCGACACAAATATAACCTAGCAGATCAAACAATTTGTAATAAAATAACCTAACCAACTAGTTAGGATTATTCCCAAATCACTTTTATATAGATTCGATCTAGAACACTAGGTCCCCTAACATCTCAGTGACAAAATCCATTCCAGCTTTGGGGTAAGGCTAAAGGAAAACTCTGTCGACCATCCGAGAATGGATCAGTGAGACAAAAAACCTCTCAGAATGTAGATCGTCACCAGAAAATTAGGTTTACGTAGGCAATTACATGCACGACACGGATCTGCTGAGATTATTTACAATTTACACATGCAGAAAGGATTTACTATATATCATGATCATGTTGATTATGATAGACGAATGGCACGGACACGTCAACTAGGCGCTATCCCTTTTGCGAAAAAAGGGGGTGTACTACTATGGGTCATTGACACATAGTGGTCAACATCTGGCTTTACTTGGGGACACGTTGCTGCACTGTAGGAATGTGAGAACCTAGAATTTGCATCCATGCAACACACAATATAACATAAGTATCGTCCATTCAAAATCATCATATAACATTAAACATAGGAAAGATACAACTCTTCATTTATTAACTATTTAGTAACATGAAAAGTAAATCTAATCCTAAAACATAAATGAAATGCTGAAATAAAAAGGTGTAGGGTTAGAAATACAATACAGAGGATGCCCCATGGCATCAGATGTCATCTTTGAAGAATAGCTTGAGAATTTGTCCATTCGCAGTTAAGTCAAGTGGTTCGCCATCCAATCTGCTAGAGTGGAATGAATTTGGCCCAACAATGTCTTGGATAATGTATGGTCCCAATGATAAACTGTCAAATTTCTTATGTTTTCCTGGATTTTCATTCTTGCGATCCCAAAGGAGTACCATATCTCCAACCTGCAAAGATCCAGATCAAGATGATTTATCAAAGCTTGTCTTAATGTTAGATTGACTTTTCATATATTATCAAAAGTTGTGCTACGAGTTTCATCCAACTCCACAATTTGATAAATTCTATTTTGAACAACATCTTTATTAGTGGAAAAATGCTGAAGGAGTTGATAAGCTGGCAATTTCAGGTGCACAAGTAAAGTTACATCCAAGCCATAAACTAATTCAAAGGGACTTTTACCAGTAGCTTTCTTTTTAGTAACCCTATTTGCCCATAAAACATACTTGATCTTGCTATCCCAAGATCACTTATTATCTCCTACTATCTTTTTGATAATGGTTATGAGATTTTTATTACTTGATTCAGCAAGTCCATTACCCTGAGGATAGTAATTTGATGAATGAGATAAAACAATGCCATACTTGAAACAAAAAGATGAAAATTCTGAAGAACTAAAAGCCTTGGCATTATTAGTAGTGATCTTAGCAGGGACACCAAATCTAGTAATGATATTATTTTCAATGAAATCCATAATGACCTTTTCAGTGGCATTCTTAGCAGGGATGGCTTCAACCCATTTAGTGATATAATCAGTAGCAGTCAAAATCCATGAGTAGCCATTGCAAGAATTTTGATGAAACTTCTCAATGAGGTCCAGACCCCAATGCTGAAAAGGTGCCTCCACAACGACAGGTTGTAAGGGCAGGGCAGCAACCTTTTGTTTCCCAGTGAACAGTTGGCAGGCTTGACAACTTCTAACAAACTTATGCACATCAGAAAAAATCGAAGGCCAATAATAACCAGCTCTCAGAATTTTGTGGGCAATAGTTCTAGCAGCATAATGACCACCACAAAACCCCGAATGAAACTCAAAAACTAATTCTTGGACTCAATTTCATCAACACATCTAAGTACTATGCCCTTAGGATTTCTCCATCCAAGGCCATCCTTCATGAGACAATACTTAGTGGCTTTTAATCTAAGAGCCCTTCTCGTATGAACGACTAAATGGTTAGGACATGTAAGATTTAACAAGTAATAAACAATAT
This sequence comes from Pinus tabuliformis, assembly GCA_031772625.1. NCBI lineage: Eukaryota > Viridiplantae > Streptophyta > Pinopsida > Pinales > Pinaceae > Pinus > Pinus tabuliformis. Next base: position 405,645,557 of record CM062804.1, on the reverse strand, counting down.
CCTTGTACCACTCATGCTCTCCTAATCTTTGCAGCTCAGATGAAGATGAATCGTTAAGACAAATCAAACCAAGAGCTTTTTCATTACCTTCAGTCATCATTTGAGCCAAGCCTTGGCCTTTGACTAACTTGGTGGGTCTAATCTCTAAATCATATTCTTGTATTTTAGTAACCCACCTAGCACGGGTCCCTAAGCAATCAGTTTGAGTTAATATATCTTTAACTGCAGAATGTGGGACAAAAGCAATGATTTTGGAATAACCCACATAAGTCTTGAAATGATTAAGAGATTTGACTAAGACATAGGCTTGCTTTTTCATGGTATTGTATTTTAATTCAGAATTTTGAAGCGCTCTACTCATGAAAGCGATAGGATGCTTGTGAACATCCTTATTTTTCTGCAATAAGACACCAGCAATGGCATCTTCAGAAGCGAAAGAGAAAATCATGAAATCCTTAGAGTAATCAAGACTAACTAAAATAGGGGCTTTTGCAATAGCACCTTTGATTTCCTGAAAAGCCTTTTTGCCATCTTCTTTCCAAACAAATTTTACATCTTTTTTCAGAAGACTTTGAATAGGGTTAGCTACTTCCACGTAATTTGGAATAATTTTTCTAAGAAAATTTGTTTTTCCAAGAAAAGCCTGAAGGGATTTAAGATTATGGGGAAGAGGAATCTTTTGGATTGCCTCAACTCTTTCAGGGTCAATCTTGATTCCCAATTTAGAAATGATGTGACCAAGTAATTTCCTTCAGTTACTCCTGTTAGTGTCAGTCTTTCCAGCCTTCCTCCAGTGATCAAATGTGCTTTTACAAAGTGATTTTGAAGTGTCAAGGTCAAATTTTGTCATTTCAGTGAGTCTTCAAGCGAAATTTGGTCACTAGGCATTAGGTCTAGGGTTTGTTTTCACTCTTTTCAAAGTTGTCCAAATGGCAGTCCATGTCATCATTCAGCTGAGTGTATCATGATTCAGAGGGTTGTCATCATCATATTAGGTTCCATTGGGTCATGTTACACCTTGTTCATGCTTCAGTTGTGCCTTGGCAAGGTTCATTTCCCTCTCCTAGGGTTTTGAAGCCAATTTCTCTTGGACGGTCAAATCATCGGCAAAACTTGTATCCTGATGTTCATACACCTTCCCCTATCCTTAAAGTACCTTACCAAATGCTTCCCATCACTGAGATTCCCCAAATTCTTCATTTTCGCACAAACCCTAGTTTCTAGCTACAACCTGGCAATTTTCTAGGTTGGGCCTGTGTTTTGCCCTTTTGGACCCCTTCCCCTCACTCAATCTCTGAGATTCCACTTTCCCCTACTTCCTAACATCCCTCCCTATTCCCCAAAATTTCCCCAAGAATTTAGAAGCCCCTTATCCCCTTCATTTCGCTTCATTTCGACAAAATTCCTTGTTTCACACATCGGGATAAGTTTCACTCAAAAGATGTTTCAGAGAAATCAAAGATGAATTTTGGAAAACTGAGAGAGGTTTTTGTCCACAACATGCCAAAGAAGAAAAACCTCCTTCACCTTTTGCACAGGTGTCATGGTTTTAAAGAAATGTTAAAAATACAATCGCCAGATCCAAGGAGGTTGGCGAAGGCACTAAAACGACGGAAAAGGCCCGATCCACTGCAAATTTTGGCAAAAGCCTCTTTGACTGAGCATGGTACTTGATTGTGGACTCCCAGCCCAAATTTCAAGAAATTTGGAGAAAATTTTGTCAATTGAGAATTTTTTGTGCCAAAAACAGGTTTTCCTCCCCAACAGGTCGTGCGCCGCGCGCGACCTATTCGATGGGCAACTCCATTTCGGGAAAACTCAGCATTTTTGGATTTGTCATGCAAAGATACACCTGCTCAGCAATTATCAAGAGATTTCATTAAGTTTTGAGCCTCCAGAAGGTAAAAAAAAAGCAAAAAATGACTTTCTGCCACCTTTTTGACACACAGGAAACAGTCTTGGGAGATTGCAATTTTGGAGGGGCAAATGGCCAACAAATTCAGAAATTCCACTTGAGTTGGAAAGTAGACATCCAGACCTTTCCAACAAGCCCACTTTTGCCCCATTTGGACACTTGGAAGTGCCTCAAAAGCAGCTCCAAAGTAGCGCGACCTGTTCAGGATTAAGGCGCGACATGTTGGGCAATTTTCACAATTTTTCACCTACAGCTCAGGAATTCGCCCAGCTTTGACCAGTTTTGACTTGGGATGGGATTTTTCACCCTCTTTGATGTAATTAATGTATTTTCATGTTGACATGACACTTATTTACCTATTCTATAAGATTCATTCATGAAATAGTAAACATTTAATGAATGAATTGGTTTTCTAGCTTATAAAGGCAAGTTGTTTTGACTGCCTAGATTTTAGTGCTCAGTTTAGAATTGGTTGAAACAACTCCTAGAAGGATGAGCTCGACCCCTAGAGGCTAGGGAATGGGTTGGCATGGTCTATATTATGTATTTTCTAAATCATTTTCATGGTTGGAGGGTTGGACTCTTGAGGGAGAAAGCTTCTATTGTATTACTCATTGTATCTCTGCAATTTTGGCAAAGGAAGAAAGACCAGGGTTTTGCAGTGCTTTTTGGGATTCCTGTGGTTACATGTATTGATGGTGTGTTTCTCTTTGTACTTGTAAGTTTGTTATGTGATTCATCTTCTTACTTTTCCTTCTGCAAATTAGGCAAATGAAGTGTTAAAGTAGAATTCATGATTGCCATGCTCTGCTTTTAAGTTTGCTTAATATTTATGTTTTCATCTGTCTAAAGAGAACTCTTGAAGGTTTCTTGCTCTCTTTAGCTCCTCACCGGTCATTCCTATCCATTCACTTAATTCAAAGGCATCAGTACAGTCTCCTACCTTGCCCCAAAGAACCCCCTGCAAAAACTGTGTCCAATCTTCGCACCCAGAATTGCCTTTCCCCAATTTTCCACCAAAATTTTAAATTCAAACCTTTTTATCAGTTTCCTAGCCTAAAATCAGTGTTTCCTTATTGGTTATCTCGCCTGTTGAAGATCTTTACCGAGATAGACCGGAGAGAGCCCTCTCCTGCCCCGTAGGGCTAGCTACGAGGCTAAGTGGTTTGATGTTGCCTTGGAGTTTACCTTTCTCAGCCTGAGGTGAAATTTCAAGCGCTAACAACTCCAACAACAGATTTGGCCGAATTTAAAGAAATCCCGTACTCTCGACATTTATCAAAAACTTGCCTAAGATGACTTATATCACTAATATCATCCTTAGAAAAAACAGTAAGATCATCATGATAAATTTCGAAATTAAACCTTTGAAGGACCCCAACATTGGTTATTCCAAATGGAATTCTAATATATTCGAAAGTACCCCATGGTGTGGTGAATGTGGTTTTGTGACGATCCTCCTTCTTAACCCATACCTGATTATACCCAGAAAAACCATCTAGCAATGACATCATTCCAGAACCAGTTACTCTTTGCAACATAGTCTCCATGTTTGGCAAAGGGTAATTATCTTTCTTACATGCTAGATTAAGGTTTCGAAAATCGACACAAAGTCTTATCGTACCGTTCTTTTTTCTAACAATCACCAGGTTGGAACACCATGTCGAATGCCTCATTTGAGCAATAATTCTTGCTGCAAGCATCTTTGAAAGCTCCTTTTGAACCAAAGGGGTTAAATTAGGATTTATCTGCCTAAGCTTTTGACGAAAGGGTTTAGCATTTTCATCTTTCAAAGGGATAGTGTGTTCCATGACATCTTCCCTATAACCTTTTAATTCATCATAAGAAAATGCTAAAACATCCTGATATTCACGAAGTAAATTGGTTAACTTTTTTCTTTCTTCAACATTAGTACCCTTACCAATTTTAATAATATTTGGATCCCTAGAAGTACCAATGTTTACCTCGATGTATTCGCATGGATCCATTTTATTTTCCTCTTTCATGTTTGTGGCATCATGCCAATCAAAGTGTTGTTCTAAATAAACCACATTCCTAGGAGTAGGATTTATGATATCCTCATGATTATCAAATCCAAACTTCTGAGAATCTATCTGAAAATTTTCAAACTCATCCAGATTATCAAGAAAACAAATCACTTATTTCTCATCATCAAAGACTTGCCAATGCTCTGAGTTATCTAGGACAGAAGGCCTAAATATAACTTCCATTTTTATCTTATCCTTAATCAGCCCATCAAATAACAACAAAGTAGAAGCAGCTATGGCAAGCTCATCTGCCGAACTATTCTGCTCTCTTGGGATAGCCTCAAAGTCAAGGGCATCAAAGTATTCCATAGTATCCCATACAACATTTCGATAATTCTTTAACCTTTGATTTTTACATGTAAATTTATTTTTAATTTGCATGATAATTAAGTTAGAATTCCCCTTGATGCTAAGCAACTTAATTCTTAAAGCCTTTGCCAACTCAAGACCCAACAACAAAGCTTCATATTCAACAACGTTGTTGGTTGCTTCAAATTCCAATCGATAAGCAAACTTGAAAATATGACCAAGGGGTGATTTTAATACTATTCCTGCACCTTTACCATGCCTAGACGATGCTCCATCAAAATACATGTACCAAACTTTATCCTTGAGATCCCCAATCTTTTTATCAAACTTATCATCGGGAAGAACTATGGAATTAGACAGGATAACATAATTCCCAATGTCAAATTGTTCTTTAATTATCTCATTATGAGGTCTCTTAGGATCTTCGACATGGAATATTCTCTCAAGCTCTCTATTAAGTCTTACAAAACCATCACCTCTAGGAGAAGGAATCATAGCATATGACCAATTCATTTGAATACTCCCTCCTAGATTAGAGGCCCATTTTCTAGATAAAAGCATACCCGAAGCATCAGGCACATCAACAACAACAATGTCCATAACAATCATAATGTCAAGGTAAACTGATAAATGAACTTGTAAATGTTTTGATCAGACCGTGAACTTCAATCTTTCTAGAATCCATGGCACATATATTGTAGTAAGGCCTAGAAACTCTTAAATTAAGCTGTTCCATGACCCTCTTGGTCATGACACACCAGAATCCAGCATGCAATTATTCAATTTATACCCATTAACCATCAAAGTAATAAAGAATGGTTGATGATCCTTGTTATCTAAATCTAAACTCTGCAAATATATAGGAGCATCCTGATAATCAACCTCGGGTGCCTTCTGTTGAGAAACATTCACTTGAGGAGCTTCAATAGCTTTTAGTAACTTACCCTTTGGGAAGGAATTTTCACAATCTCGGAGACAGGAACCCAAATTTTTGCATTATTAAACCAATTTCCCAGATCGACATCTAATCTAGAGTTTGAACCTGGGTTAAAAATTCGAGGGGGAATTTGATTCCCACTTTGATCTTGATCCCTTCTTTGATAAGTTAAACCCTTATCTTTAGCAATTTCCATGATTCACTCTGGAGAAGGCTTTTCACCATATAATTTAACCATCATATCATCTTCATTCTAAAAATTATTAAAAGTTGATGTAGGAGTCATAACATCTCGATTGTTTTCCTTAACTTCCATCCAGTCTTTCATAGACTAAGCAAACTCTTTACCCACTACATTTATTTAATTACCTGCCCCAAACATTCCATTATCCAAAATCCTTCTAACTATGGGGCAAGTAGCCTCCTCATGAAGAGCATCACAAGCCCGACAGTAAGGCAGAGCATCATCGACCAAATTAGTATGTTCAAGCGGATTAGGTCTCTGCTCACTAGATTGACGTTTCTTCTGCTAATTATTTCGATTATTATTATTATTTCTAGGCTAGAAATTTTGCGTTTGAGCTCTTTCCATTTGGACCAACCTATTATGCAAAGTAGTTATTTCCTTAGCATGGTTAGAGGTTAATTTCGCTTGGTTAATCTCCATGCTTTCAATTTTTTGCAGTGATTTCTGAACAAGGTCATTATCAGATTCTTGGACCTCTTTTCCTTTAGGTTCTTTCAATTTCATTGAAGCCCTATCAAAACCTGGGATTTCAGACTTCCCAGATGTTGCCTTATCTTTTTCAAGCTCTACTGCTAAAGCTTGACAATCCCTCTAATCAAGAAGTTTAGCACATCTTAACTCATAAGAGGGCTCAGGGCTAAAGGCATCAATATAAAAGTCCCGAAGAGATTTATCAGTAGGTTTATAATCTTGAGGTAATTCCTTAATAATATCATTGAACCTCTTGTTAAATTCTTTTGCGGTCTCATTTTCTCTCTTTTTAATGATACTGATAGCTTTTACGAGATGCCTCCCTTCTCTCTTATCTCCATACTTTTCCTTATAGGCATTAACAATCGATTGCAAAGAATCAAATGAATTATGAGGCTTTTCTGTAAACCAATCTAAAGCATCCCCCTCCAAGGTAAGAACAAAAAGGGTCATTTTTACATCTGCATGATTAAAATCAGTCGCCCTTGCATATTTACCTAGAGATGAACTAAAAGATTTTATATGAGAGTTAGCACCAATTGCATTATTGCCCTGAAAGATAGGCAATTTATCCATCCCATGCTTTGGAATATCATTGGGATAACCTTGAATGTTAGCAAAGTTACAAGGGGTGAATATGTCCATGATGTCGTGCTTGACCGAGTTAGTAAAAAGCAAACAGATATCAGAGAGGGCTTCTTGTCCGAGATTAACAAGAAGGGTATGAGAAGAGAGTTTGTGTAATCAAACTCTAAGAGCCCTTTCAGGATCAGGAGCAAGATTAACCAAACTGCTTCATCTATCTTCTGCAAGAGTGTATACTAGAAGACATCCAGGTGAGGTTGAGAGCTGTGGGCGGATTTGCATGGAGGAGAAAGATGGTTTTCGGGCAGCGGATGATGAGAGCAGCGATGATAGCAACGAAGAAGGAGAGGACAGCGTGCAGGCAAACAGAATGAGGGACTGCGTGAGGGTTTGAAGCTACAACCGCAGGCTTGAAGGAGCAGCAAGGAAGAAAAGAGCAAGGGGATTGAGGGTGCGAAAGGCAAGGTGAAGAACTGGATAGGGTTATGGCAGCGAGGGTTTGTTGCGGACAGGAGGAAAACTGCGAGTTTCTTGTGGATGGGCAGCGTGGAGGGAAGGGGATAGAAGGGGAGAATGGAGATGGAGTACACGTGGAGAGGGAGTTGAGATGCAGGGGTTAGGCAGTGAAAGACAAGGGGAGGCTGTTCTGCAGTTATGGCAGCATTGAGCAGGAAGCGGGCTGTGAGCCGGAGAAATCCATAGGTCTGGAAAGACAACCTTGGAGCCCTAAATAAAACAAAGATCGTTGTGGACCTCTCCTTAAAAAAAGAAAAAAACAAATTTCGAAACTTCTGCTAGAAAAAAAGGACCTCAGGGCAACAGAGAAGCTGAAAACCCAAGCAGCAGGCAGGTGGCCCATAAACCCCTTAAATTTTTCTTGAAAATTTTAATTAAAATGTCGAATCCAATTGATCTAGATTTGACCCTGAAACCCTCACAAAATTTTCCAGATTTGAAAATAAATAAATTTAAACCCTGAGAATGTGAAATCTGGATATGATCCCTGCCCAAATGATGCTGATGGAACCCTAGAGATCCAGATCTTACCCTCCAGGGCCTAGATCTGGACTCTGCATAACTTTTAGCTTCAGATCTGCAGCTACAGGACAACAAGAAACACCCAAACGATATATACAATGACCCCAAAAAAACTAAAACCCAAGAAAACCCAAGTCAGAAAACTGAAGTAGATGTACATAAATAGTAGATCTATCAGATCTAGGGAGTGTGAGTCCGACTCTGCTACTAGATCTAATGATCTGAGGCTCTCAACCCTTCATGCATCACCCATAAAAAATATATCTTATGATAAGCGCAGGATCAAATTAAAGTTGGGCTCTTCAGAAAACACAGATCAGGAGTTGATTGGTTCAGCCAAGAACTTCCCCAAACACCCGATGATCTAAAAATCAAGACTTTCCTGCAAAACTCAATTCAGCCATCAACATAGAGTGAAAAAACGATAATAAAATTCAGATTTAATAGAGATACCTGCTATTATATTCAAAACTTAAATTATCATTCAAACCCCAACGACTGAGCAAGATACCTGTACTCAAATCGCTCTTTAGAAAGCTATCATCAATGGCTAAAAAGAAATCTATGCATGAAAATGACACATCTTACAGTATTTCCACGAAGAGTAACACCAACAGAAATTAACCCCAAAGTCTTTCTTTATTGCTCATAAAAAAAAATACAAGAGAGATTTTCACTTAGTACACGATCCAGAGATCAGATGAACTAAGTGACAAATGACCTCCTATCTAAAGATAAATCCTCCAACGGCTAGTTCGAGTGATTCTCGTCAAAGCAATTTTGATTGTTGATGAGGATTAACATTTCTTTTAATCTCATCCGTCGAAATTTTAAATTATTGAGGAAATTTGAAATTTTCAATTAAATGCATTTTAATTAATTCAAAAATTAAAATTTTGAATTAATTTCCTCAAAATTTTGACTTTGAATTAACCCCAGGGACCAAAGGCATAAAATTTAGCAAAATAATCAATTAACCTTGGTCCTTGGACCTCTTAAAATTTAATTTTTTAAAGGACTCACGAATTTTGCCTTCGGACAAATTAAATTTACCTAGGACCTAAAATTAATCAAATTTCTGGCTTAGGATTTTAAATAATTTTGGCCAAAAAATTTAATTAATTAACCTATGAGGGGATAAATTATTTTTCTAACCCTCAAAACACTTTACATCATGATTTTTTAACATTTTTTACATCTCAAGGGGAAAAACCCATTTGCAAAAGACCCTCACAAACTACCCAGTTCTGCGACACAAAATATAATCTAGCAGATCAAGCAATTTGTAATAAAATAACCTAACCAAATAGTTAGGATTATTCCCAAATCACTTTTACATAAACTCGATCTAGAACACTAGGACTCCCCTAAGATCCCAGTGACAAAATCCATTCCAGCTTTGGGGTAAGGCTAAAGGAAAACTTTGCCGACCATTCGAGAATCGATCGGTGAGACAAAAAACCTTCCGGAATGTAGATTGTCACCATAAGATTAGATTTACCTCCTGTCCGCAGCAAACCCTCGCTGCCATAACCCTGTCCAGTTCTTCCCCTTGCCTTTCTCACCCTCAATCCACTCGCTCTTTTCTTCCTTGCTACTCCATCCAGCTCCTTCAAGTCCGCAATTGTAGCTTCAAACCGTCACGCAGTCCCTCATTCTGTCTGCCTGCACGCTGTCCTCCCCTTCTTCGTTGCTATCATTGCTGCTCTCATCATCTGCTGCTCGAAAACCATCTTTCTCCTCCGTGCAAATCCGCCCATAGCTCTCAACCTCACCCAGATCCTTCCTGCATCCAGCAACTCATCTATCGTACGCTACCTATTGTTTCTCGTACGTTGCCCAAACGCTGGCCCCAACCTACGTCAAAACCCTTCCGCTCAGTCCCTTCTCCCCTCATTCTCTCTGTTGTCCCTACTCCTTGCTCCATTCCGCAGACTTCCATTCCCCTCATCTCCACGCAGCTGCTCTTCAATCCGTTGTCCTTAACGCAACACCTTCCTTCAACTTGCAAACAACAAACCATACACACAACATACATATTCGATTTCCTTTTATTTCCTGAGTTTCATATCTTTGTATTTACTTTAGGGTTTTGTTTAGTTATGGTTAGCATTCTATTACTTTTTTTTTCTTTATTTCTTTTTTCATTTAGGTATTGTATATACGTTAGTTTAGAATTAGCATAGAATTTTTCTTTTATTATTTGGAATTCGATTTTGATTTGTTCATTTCGATTTTTTTTTTGTTATTGATCACATCTTTTCGTTTTGTTTTACTTATGATATTGAAAATTCTAAAATCTTAAAAAAAAAAATATAAAATATTTAAGAATTAAAAAAAAATTAAAAACATTAAAAAAGGTTTTTCTTTTTTTTTTCTTTGTGATTTTTATTTGAAGTTTTTATTTTTGTTACCTTTTTTCTTTTTTTTCTAAAAAATCCTGAAAAAATCTTAAAAAGAACATTAAAAAAAAAAGTCTAAAAAATTTCTAAAATTTCTAAAAAAAATCTTAAACATTTAAAAATTCTAAAGAAATCTAAAATTTTTGGTCACTGAGGAAATAAAATAAAATAAATTAAAGGACTTGCGCTTTAACGTTAAAAATAAAAATAACAAAATTTAATGTGGCCCATTAAAATTTCGATCCATTAACCTTTTGATTTATTTTACTTTTTCATTTTTCACATTGAAGTCATGGCCTAAGGAATAATTAAAATTTAATTTTGAAGTTCCTTAGTATTATTTGGTGATTAACTGCATTTTTGATATTTCTCTATGGTCAAGATGCGATAAATGTTTTAAATATATTGGCTATAGGTGAAGGTTAATTAATCCTAGATCTGGGCAGTGGATGAAAATCATTTTAAATCTAGAATATCTTGCGTGTTACAATTTTTGGCATTTATATCGATTATTCATGATTGTCATTATTCGTCATATATTTGTAAAGTGTTCTGGATAACTTGTTTTACTTAATCTGCGGTTAATTGAATATAAAGGCACTGGTCTATAATTGTTTCTATCTTGTAGTCGTGTCTTGTTTACGTGGGCGTTTAATTTATTCATCTGATTTAATCAAGATTCATTTAGATTCATCAAGTTGTTCATCATTAAAATCTCCTAGAGTCTGTTTTTCACAGGCTATCCTCATCCATCTACCTAGGGACTACCCCCCTTGACTTGTCTAGGAGAGAGTCTAAATAGAGTGAGTAAGGATTTAACAGTAACAACCCTTACTATGAGCGTTGTCGCGGTGCCCAGACACTTTGTGTGACAACAGGGCTAATTAGGGAAATCAAAACCTTAATGAATGATATAAATAGATGAGAGACTCATTCTCTTCTCATCATCACTTGGATTTGAATCTTTATTTCTTCTAGAATTTCGCTGTAGCTATTGGAGGATGAATTGGATGACCTTTGATGTATTTTGACATTTGGAAATCTTGTCTTGGAGCTTCGATTCTGTTTCTCTTTGATGGTTGGATATATTCGCTATACTTGTAAGTGATTTTTCATGGTTTATTTCTCTATTTCATGTCACATGTAAAATGTATGGAATTTTTGCTCATGGAATCTATGTTTTTGCCCTAATTGAAGTCCAAATCTGATTTTGTCAACGTTTTGCATATGCTACATGTCTAGTATAGTGAATGAATGTTCCTAGGGTTATATTATCTATATAATTGCCTTGATAAGTCATCAAATTGTAGCAATAAGAAGTGTAAATTTCTTTGGTAACCTAGTTGTTGCCTGTTATCACCTAGATTGTACAAGCACCACGACAATGCTCAGGACAAGTGTTGTCACTCTGATCCCCGCCCACTCTGTTCTAGCTGTCTTCTGAAAATTTCTGAATCTATACAAACAGAAATCCTATTGCAGTCATTGGTTTATCATCTCCTACTTGTTATTTCATTCAACAAGTTATTTAATTATAAACAATGATGAAAAACACTATTGCAGACTACACTGACATACAAATCATAAACTAAAACAATAGATGAGACAAACACATAAGGGACACTGTTATTTTTGGTCAAAACATCCCCCGAAAAACCCAATGCGGGAAAACCGGTGCAACAGATAGAAGGTTTGTATTATTAAGCAAGCATAATCTAAGTATAATAGGTTGCCTCTCACATCGGCTAGCCTTTCAAAGAAATTACGACAGCAAGAAATACATACGAGGGTTTACCTCGTTCTCCAAATCAAAACTGATCCACTGAGTGCCTTGACTTTGGCAAACACTGCGAAATCCCAGTGCAGTCATTGCTTGGGCCAGCGTTTTGCCTCTAGGAGACTGCATCACCCTTCTGCTGGATCAATTTGTTGGAGGAAGACTGTTGTTCAACCATCCTGGCTCAAAACCTCGCTTCTCTGGCAAAATCTCGGACTTCTGACGAATACTCTGCACTACCACTGCTAGAGACCCTCCTGGCCTGTGTCAGCACCGCATGAGCCCCTTCCTGGGCTGCGTAGACCTTTATGTTTCCTCTCTGATGCTATTGTTGCCTCTCTGTCACGTACTCTTTGGCTCAGAACTCCTTTCCGATCCAAATCTCTGCTTCTGCCCCTCCCACTGCAACTCAGATCACTTGTTCGATCTTCTCAGCAAACCTCACCCTAGAAAAATCGCACTGATTGATCACTTGGTGTATTTCCAACTGACCCTCAAGCCTCCTCTTATACTTTTCCTGTTGATGAATCAACGACCGAGATTAAGTCCCTAATCAATGGTTAAGATTAAAACAAACTTGATCCTCATCTCCTAGAAGCTTCTCACCCATATTTTTGTTAATACCCATTAATATTTTTATTTTCCTAAGTTTAGACTTAGGAACCCCATTAAAAGTATTAATTATTTTAATAACTCATAATCCGGGTGGAATTTCTCCAAACGATTTCTGGGTCTTGGAGATCTCATGTGTTCTAGCCCCTCCACAAAGTTTCGGGGCTAGAACACATCCGATGCTACCCAAAATCAATTCTCTCTCTTAGTGAGGAATGTGTTCTAGCAATACTTCCCAATAGAAGCATCACACTGATCCACGACATCGGTCCTCTGTGCTGTTGATGCTTGGCCTGCTACCCTTCATCCACTGCATTATTGTAGCCTGTACTGTTGCCCATGACACTGTTGCATCTGTACTACAACTCCCTCTCAATATGTTGCATCATGCTGCCCATAACACTGCCACTGCTAACTGCTGCATTGCAACTCAGTTGCTGAGAAGTAAGCAACTAAATAGCCACCCAAAGCTAACATGTTGGTTAGTCTGGATACCCCTTGATGTTGAAGCTACCTTTGTTGCTAATCTGTGCTAACCCTCTGATGCTATTGTGTTGTTGTTGTATCTGCTTTGTGCCTCCCGCACTGCTCAACACTCTACTGCGTTGCTTCAAACTTTGGCACTCTTTGCTTTGCCACTGTCGCTCCATCATCCCTCGCACCAATTGACTCTTGTCGTTTTGCTATTGTCGTTAAGGGCTCCCATAGTCGTATGTGATCCAAGAGTTTGGGCACCTCAAGGATCCTGCCCTTCGTATAGTCCTCCCGACTACAACTCAATATTGCCCCACCTCTTCTTTAGAGGTGCATGAGCACTCATGGCACAATCCTCATCATCGTCCTCCTTGTCAGCTTTCGTTGGAGAAGCCTTTGAGTCAGAGTTCTCTTCCTTGCCCTTCTTCCAAGGGCACTGAGTGGCGAAATGTCCCAGTGCCCCACATCTGAAGCATCTGACTTTGGTTATGTCTTTCTTTTTCCTCTTTTGCTGACCTGGCTGTCCCACTAATGCGAGAGTTGCATCCTCCTCTTTCTCCTTCTTGACTCTGACTCCTTTGCCACTACTTTCTACCTTGGTTAACCACCTGATCTCTTCCTGTGGAAGAGCTGCCCACATCTCCTCCCAAGTGGGTAAGAATCCCTGCCGAAAATGCTCTGGACAAAGGTCTACCAATATTTAGTGACTGCATTCAGGGCAATCCTGACCATGAACTCAAGATTTGGTGTAGACCCCACGGAAGTCAGCTAGTCTCGAATCCCTTGCAACCTCAAAAAGAAGGGATCAATTTTTTCTCCCTTTTGCATCTGACACTGTCTTTGTTGACTCTCAAGCGACATCTTTTGTTGGACAAAAGTTCCCTCATACAAGGTGGTCAAGGCCTCCCACATTTCCCTTGCTGGTTCCTTTTCAACAATATGTGGGATCACATGATCCTTGACCCCGTCCAAGATCATGCAATTCGCCTTTTCTTAAGCCTCCTCATATTTCTTGAGAGGATCAACATCGACCAGTACAGCCACCACTTTCAAGGCATAATCCTTGATGTGATTCTTGTCCAAGACTACCAGGATCCTGGCCTTCCAGATGACAAATTTGGATGCTCCATCCAATTTGTCCTGATCCCTCAGTCCATTAACTGCCATCTCTGCTCAAACAAGTATAGAATAGTTTCTCTTCTCCCTCTCTCTCTGCTGCCCCAACAAGACTCGGATTTGGATTTCTTTGGCGCTAGAAATTCTCTAAGGAACAAGTTCCTTCTAAACTCCCTCTGAGTCCTGATTTCCATCACGAGAATCCTCTGCCAAATAATGTCGAATCACCCCTTCTCCAATCCTCCTTTGCTGCTGCTCAGCAACTCGGACCTAGATTTCTTTGGCAAGAAAATCCGTTAAGGCAGTGACTCCCTCTACCTCGGTTTCGTCTGCACAGACTCTATTCTGCAACAACAACAACAATGTCCCACCAACACCACAGATCGAATCTGCACTGCTCCTACTACTCCGACAACTGAGTGATCTGAGCCCCTCAAGCTCTGCGTTGGCCCAGAGAGTTGACGCAGTCATTGCGTCAGCTCCTCTCGGCTACTGCATCTCCTCGTCTAGGCTCAAAAAGCTGATGCATGCACTGCGTGAGTTTTTGCGTCACTCCTTCGGCACTGCATCACTCCTTCAGCTGCTTATTTGGCTCTAAAACAATGCTGTCACTTGGGACAACTGTCTCTCTACAGCAGATCTACTGGATCTCTTGGCTGATGGCTTCAGTTTCACCATGTGAAATTTTCTGAATCTATACAAACAGAAATCCTACTGCAGTCACTAGTTTATCATCTCTTACTTTGTTATTTCATTCAACAAGTTATTTAATTATAAACAATGATGAAAAACCTACGTTACCGGATCCGCTCAGGGCAAAAGGTGGAACCGCGGATCCCCGAATCCGAAACTGGTATGGATACGGATACGCTAGGATCCGCGTACGGTCAGGTAGTGATTTAGTTAGTGACCATCTGCCGGCGTATATATATATATATATATATATATATATATATATATATAAATTTATATATAAAAATTTAAATAAAATTAGGCGTAGTTTTTTAGTACCATCTGCCCGCTTATATATATATATAAATATTTAAATAAAATTATGCGTTATGTTTTATAATACCATCTGGCATATAAGATTAAGCGTGAAGTTTTTAAGATTAAGCGTGAAGTTTTTTAATACATCTTCCATCTTCCCGCATAGATTTCAATGAGGTTAATATATGTATATATATATATATATATATATATATATAATAAATTTATTTTAAATCAATTTGTTTTTAATAAGCTTTCAATATAAAAATTTCCGATTTAATTAAAAAGTTTATTTTAATGTTAATATATATATAATAATTTAATAAAGTTATTTTAATTTATTTACGGGTCATATTTTTTAATATCATCTGGTATATATATAAGCTTTTTAATATCGCATATATATAAAATGATTTTATTAAGATTACGCGTGAAGTTTCTTAATACCAGCGTGAAGTTTCTTAATACCATCTTCCCGCATATATATATATATATATATATAAAGATTTCAATAAAATTATGTGTCTAAGTTTTTTTAATAACCTTTTAATATAAAAATTTTCTGATTTAATTAAAAAATTTATTTTGAAGTTAATATATATGTATAATAAAGTTATTTTAATTTATTATTTATTTTAAATCAATATGTTTTTTAAATACGCTTTCAATATAAAGATTCTTGATTTAATTAAAAAGTTTATTTTGATGTTAATATATATAATAAAGTTATTTTAATTTATTTATTTTAAATCAATATATTTATGTTTAATAACCGTATGTTTTATATTTCATTTTAAATTTTTTATTTTTATAAGTCATAATTAAAAATTTATATAACTTTATGTTTGGTTGTTAAAAATTAAAATATTTTTTAATTTTTATAAATAAAAAAATATATATTTTATGTTATAACTTTATTTTAACAATTATATCAATATGTTGGTATTAATATTTATATGTTTATTTGTTTGTTAGTTTTTAAATTTCATCATTTCAGTGTTCAGATTCATAAATTATCTAATAATTTTAGTTCTAATGTTGTGATTCATGAATGGTTTTGATTTTAAACATCAAATGTATTTTCTAAAATTTTTAAAAATATTATTATATATATGGTTTTGATTTTAAACATCAAATGTATTTTCTAAAATTTTTAAAAATAGTATTATATTTTTTTGTACTTGTCGTATCCTCGCAGTATCCGGATCCTGGCTTTTCAAAAATCCAACGGATCTGTATCCTGGTAACTTAGTGAAAAACACTACTGCAGACTATACAGACATATAGATCATAAACCGAAACAATAGATGAGACAAGCATGCGAGGGACAATGTTATTTTTGGACAACACGTCCTTGGAAAAACCCAATGCGGGAAAACCACTGCAACAGATAGAGGGTTTGTATTATTAAGCAAGCAGAATTTGAGTACAACAGGTTGCCTCTCACACTAGCTAACCTTTCAGAAAAATTACGGTAGCAAGAAATACATACGAGGGTTTACCTCGTTCTCCAAATCACAATTGATCCATTGAGTGGCCTGACTCCGGCAAACACTACGAAATACCAGCGCAGTCACTGCTTGGGCTAGCGTCTTGCCTCTAGGAGACTACATCACCCCTTCTGCTGGATTGATTTGCTGGAGGAAGACTGTTGTTCAGCCCTCCCGGCTCAGAACCTCGTTTCTGTGGCAAAATTTCAGACTTCTGACGAATACTCTGCATTGCCACTGCTAGAGACCCTCCTAGCCCGCGTTGTTGGAATTTCTAAGTCTAACTGTTAGAAATCCTTCTTGTACTTTCTAATTTATTTCTTCCTACTTGTTCTATTAATTAGCAAGTTATTTACGATGTAAATACTGAAAATAAATACAAATACAGTCTCAACACATACAGATCATCAACTGAAGGAAAAACAAGCACACAAGTGACACCATTATTTTTGGACTAATGTCCCCGGAAAAACCCAATGCGGGAAAACCGGTGCAGCTATCTGAGGGTTTTATTATTAAGCAGTTTCAGAATACAATCTGGGTGTTAGAAATGGCTCACCCAACAAAGAATGCCCTCGGCAGTAGTACCTCTCAGTCGGAGATAGATATCAGCCCCAATCTGCCCCACGAAATCTCCCAACATCAGCCTCTAGGCCCTAGGGTTTGCGTCAACCTCTCTGGCCCAGCATCAACCTCTCTGGGCTCTGCGTCAGCATCTGGAGCCTTTGCGTCTCCCACGCTAGCCCTCCTCAGGCTCTGCGTAGCTCCTGGCTGCCTCTGCATGGCTTTTGGCTGCCTCTGCATGGCCTCTAGCTGGCTCTGTGTCAACCCTCTCCCGACTTCTGTGTTGATGCTTAGATACTATTTCTGCCTCTCTGCTATTGCATTCACTGCCCCTCAGCTGCAACTCTAATCACTCCTTCAATTTCCTTAGCAAGCCCTGCCCCAGAAAATCGAATTCTTGATCCACTCAGTGTGTTCTCCAAGTGACCCTCAAGCCTCCTATTATACTTTTCTCATTGACAATTCAACGATCGAGATTAAGTCCCTAATCAACAGCTAAGATTAGATGTGGCTTGATCCATGAATTTTGGACCATTCTAACTCAGTTTTATATTAAATTACATTAATATTTTATTTTCCCTAAGTTTAGACTTAGGGACTCCATTAAAAACATTAATTATTTTAATATCTCCCAAACTGGTTAGATTCTGCCCAAACCATTTCTGGGTATTGGAGTTCTTATGTGCTTTAGCCTCTTCACCAATTTTCATGGCTAGAGCACATCCGATGCTACCCCAAATCAACACTCCCTCTTAGCGAGGACTGTGCTCTAGTAATACTCCTCATTGAGCATCACCCTGATCATCTAGCATCGGTCCCTGTGTTGATGCTAGGCCTGCTGCCCAACATCCTCTGTATTGTCGCATCATGTACTGCTGCCCATGGCCCTGCCAGTGCCACTGTTGCATCTGCATTGCACCCCCTCTCATCATGTTGCATCGTGCTGCCCATTACACTGCCACTGCTAACCACTGCACTGCAACTCACTTAGAAGTAAGTAACTGATCTCCCAACTCTAACATCTCCGTTAGGCTAGAAACACTCCATTGTTGAAGCTCCCTCTGTCACTCCATCCGCATCCGTCTCTACTGACATCTGCCAATCTTGCTACTCCTCTTTGGGGCTCCTGTAGCAAGGTATAATCCAAGAGGTTGGGTACCTCGAGGATCTTGCCCCTTATCGCCTGTAGTCTATCTGACTACAACTCGATGTCTCCCCACTTCCTCTCAAGTGGCGTTTGAGCACTCATGGCACAGTCATCATCTGTCTCTAATTCTTTCTCTGCCCTTGTTGGCACAACCTTGGTCTCAAAAGACTCTCCCTTGCTCTTCTTGCTCGGACACTGGCTCGCATAGTGACCCAGTTCTCCATAGTGGAATCATTTGACCTTGGATAGGTCCTTCTTCCGTTTCTCCTGCTTTTCCTCAAATGCTAGGGCAGCACCCTCCTCGTCCTCCTTCTTGATTCTGACCCCCTTGTCGTTGCTTCCCGCCTTGGTTAGCCTTCTGATCTCTTCTTGACGAAGAGCCGCCCATAGTTCCTCCCAATCTGGAAGGGTCAACCTGCCCATTATGCTCTGGACAAATACCTCCCAATCCTCTGAGACTGCGCTCAATGCGGTCCTGACCAACATCTCCTCATCCGGCGTGGCCCCTATGGAAGTCAGTTGATACTGGATCTCCTTCAATTGACCGAGGAAGGTGTCTATCTGTTCTCCCTTCTGCATTTGGTATGACCACAGCGGATTTTCTAGTAGCATCTTCCTCTTCACGAAAGTATGCTGATAGAATTTCGTTAGGGCCTCCCACATCGCATTTGTCGTGTCCTTTTCGACAATATGTCATACTACATGGTCCTTGACCCCGTCAGGGATGATGCTCTTGGCCCTTGCCATTTCCTCCTGGTATTTTTCATTCTCATCCGGGTCAACTGAGATTGCTATCGTGTTCAAGGCGAAGTGCTTGAGACGATTCCTGTCTAGAATGGACAAGATCCTAGCCTTCCATACTACGAAGTTTGAGGCTTCGTCCAGTCTGTCCTGATCTCTTACCTTGTTCACTGCCATTTCGTTGCTCCTCTTTCGACTCTTCCAAGTCTCTCTACTTCCCTCCTGGAAGTTCTCGGTGTGACTCCCTTTGAGCCTCGATTTCCCTCCTGGAAACCCCTCTGCAAATGTCAAGATGCCCCCACTCGGATCGTTAGTGCAGCTACACCAATGATCTAGATTTCTTGGCTAGAAATCCTTGGCAGCAACTCCCTCCTCCTTGGTCTTGCCCTGTTAGGTACTGTTCTGACCACAATACCCCACCAGCTTCACTCTGCAACTTACCCACAGCCTCCTATGCCCCAACAAACTGAAGGTTAGAGCCTCTAGGCTCTGTGCAATCCCGACACCAGCAAAATCCGCACCTCCTGGCCACGAGCGTCAATCCTTCCTCACTGAGAAAGATGACCGAGCATTGCGTAGGTCAGGTTTTCTCCTCTCTGCCATCACGTTGATCCTCTTCCCAACTCAAATTAATGACGCATGCACTGCGTCACCCCTTCCTTGCAGCTTTTCTGCTAGGAGCAACTTTTGTCACTCGAGACAACTGTTTCTGCTGTTGTTGCTCTGCTCGGATCGACTGATGCCCTCAGTTATCCTGTGATCTGCAATCACGCTCTGATACCATGTTGGAATTTCTAAGTCTAACTGTTAGAAATCCTTCCTGTACTTTCTGATTTATTTCTTCCTAGTTGTTCTGTTAATTAACAAGTTACTTACCATGTAAATACTGAAAATAAATACAAATACATTCTCAACACATACAGATCATCAACTGAAGGAAAAACAAGCACACAAGTGACACCATTATTTTTAGACTAATGTCCCAGAAAAACCCAATGCGGGAAAACTGATGCAGCTATCTGAGGGTTTTATTATTAAGCAGTTTCAGAATATAATCTGGGTGCCAGAAATGGCTCACGCAACAGAGAATGCCCTCGACAGTAGTACCTCTCAGTCGGAGACAGATATCAACCCCAATCTACCCCATGAAATCTCCCAGCGCCAGCCTCTAGGGTTTGTGTCAGCCTCTCTGGGCTCTGCATCGGCGTCTGGAGCCTCTACGTCTCCCAAGCTGGCCCTCCTCAAGCTCTGCGCAACTCCTGGCTGCCTCTGCGTGGCTTCTGGTTGCCTCTGCGTGGCCTCTTGTTGGCTCTGCATCACCTCTAGCTGGCTCTGCGTCAACCCTCTCCCGGCTTCTATGTTGATGCTCCCGGTACTATCTCTTCCTCTCTACTACTGCATTCAATACCCCTCAGATACAACTCTGATCACTCCTTCGATTTCCTCAGCAAGCCCTGCCCCAGAAAATCGAATTCTTGATCCACTCAATGTGTTCTCCAAGTGACCCTCAAACCTCCTCTTATATTTTTCTTGTTGACAATTCAACGGACGGGATTAAGCCCCTAATCAACGGCTAAGATTAGATCTCGCTTGATCCATGACTTTTGAACCATTCTAACTCAATTTTATGTTAATTCACATTAATATTTTATTTTCCCTAAGTTTAGACTTTGTGACTCCATTAAAAATATTAATTATTTTAATATCTCCCAAACTAATTATATTCTGCCCAAACCATTTCTGGGTATTGGATATCTTATGTGATTTAGTCTGTCCACCAATTTTTGTGGCTAGAGCACATCCGATGCTACCCCAAATCAACATGCGTCAGCACTGCGGGAGCCTCTTCCTGGGTTGCATAGACCTCTGCGCTGCCTCTTTGATGCTACTGCTGCCTCTTTGCCACGTACTCTTTGGCTCGAAACTCTTTTCTGATCCAAATCTGTGCTTCTGCCTCTCTCACTGCAACTCAGATCACTTGTTCGATTTTCTCAGCAGACCACGCCCAAGAAAAATCGAACTGACTGATCACTTGGTGTATCTCCAATTGACCCTCAAACCTCCTTTTATACTTTTCCTGTTAATGAATCAACGACTGAGATTAAGTCCCTAATCAACATTTAAGATTAAAATAGACTTGATCCTCGTCTCTTAGAAGCTTCTCATCCATATTTTTATTAATACTTTTATTTTCCTAAGTTTAGACTTAGGAACCCCATTAAAAATATTAATTATTTTAATAACTCACAATCTAGATGGAATTTCTCCAAACGATTTCTGGGTCTTAGAGATCTCATGCGTTCTAGATCTTCCACAATGTTTCGAAGCTAGAACACATTCGATGCTACTCAAAATCAACATGTCTCCCAACAGCAGGCTATGGGGGGCAGTCCTTATGGGATGAGATGAAGGAAAACAAGTTGGAAACCAGCGTGTTTGGGAGACACGGATGAGTGGTCTACCCAATTGGTTAAATTCGAGCAAGGTTATTGATTAAATTAAATTTTAAAGTATGAGACCAGTGCCTTAATGGAATCACAAATTCTTGCTTACAATAGAATGGAACCAAATGACCGGATGGACACCTACTGCTTAAGATGATTGGCTAACCTAAATGATATGCAAACCTATGACCTATGTGTGATGCAGAGATCTTGGTTATTTTTAATTAAATTCCTAACCTATATTTATCTTTTAACTATTTTGAAGCTGGGCTCCAAGGTAGGTTGTGGGAAGGAGACCAACAGGAAGTAGGCTAGAGTCTGATTAATGATACCTTTTGTTGTGCTCCTATTGCTCGATGCCTCTGACGCTGTAGAGACTATGGCTCTAACGACTGCAAGGTGTTGACATTTCTAAGTTTATCTATTAGAAATTTAATCTGTATTCTTTTGGTTTATTTCTTCTAATTGTTAATTCTGAACAGGTTATTTAAAACATATAAATAATGAAATAAACAAAATATAGTCTCAACATCTACAGATCATCAGCTAAAAGAAAACAAATACATAAGTGACACCGTTATTTTTGGACAAATGTCCTTGGAAAAACCCAATGCAGGAAAACCGATGCAGCTGTTCTGAGGGTTTATTATTATGCAGTATTTCCTTGAGTACAACTAGGTGCTTAAACTGGCTCACCCAACAGAGAAAAATAACTTGCAGCAATACCTCTCTATTCGGAAACAGGTATTTAGAAAACCTATCCCACGAAACCCTCTCTAGCGACTCTGAATCACTACGCTGGCCCTTCTGGCCTCTGCGTCAGCCCTCCGAGGCATTGTGCAGCCTCTGGGCCCCTCTGCGTCACTCCTGTTGCCTTCTGCGTGGATGATGTAGGCCCTCTGGCCTCTGCGGGGCTTACTATGGCTGCTGCTTCTCGCTCTCTGCCTTTGCACTGGTCTCTCGGCACTATCTCTGCCTCTCTGTCCAGTACTCACTGCCCCTCGTTGTTGATCACTGATTCGACTTTGCTTAGCAACCCTGATCTACACTGATCACTCTAGTGTATTCTCCAACTAACCCTCAAGCCTCCTCTTATACTTTTCCTGTTGGTCCTTCAACGACTAAGATTAAATCTCTAATCAACGGCTAAGATTAGATTTGGCTTGGTCCATCACTTTTGGAACCTTCTAACCTAGTTTTATATTAATACCCATGAATATTTTATTTTTCCTAAGTTTAGACTTAGGAACTCCATTAAAAATATTAATTATTTTAATATCTCCCAAACTAGGTACAATCTGTCCAAACCGTTTCTGGGTCTTAGAGGTCTCATGTGCTTTAACCTTTCCACCAATTTTCATGGCTAGAGCACATCCGATACTACCCCAAATCAACACAAGGTCACTGTGTTAACCACCGAGGAGTTGTCGAGGCCCCTCAAGCTAAGTGAGAAGGGTTGCCCTATATCTCTATCAACCTAGCTTATGCTAGGAGGTAAATTATTAATGCAGTCTAAATCTAGTATGCTTATGCAAAAGATTATGGGTGAGATTATCTTGAGTTAAGATTGCTTAAGTTACTTAAGTACTTATGTGAAATTTGTCTTAATGCAAGAGTACTTAACAATGTTGTGATACAATCTTAAACAAGATGAATGCTAAGAGATACAAGTGTAAATTTCAAGTAACCAACTTATCCAGCAATGATTATTAACACAAGATATTATGTCAATCAAGAAGATCAATGTCAGATCTTGAGTGCAAAGATGAGAGAAGCCAATTTCATGTCTATGACAATTTATATCAGCAGTAAAAACTAAGAAAGTTCAGACTTTATTAACGTTATAACAACAGTGAAGAAACCGCCTCAATTCATGAAATTTGCCTTAGACATAAAGATAAAACTTCACAATGACCAACAAATGTAAATTAACTCATTTAGCCCACTTAGTGATGATGTATTCAGTGATATTTCAGATCTGATTATTAGTTTACAACAATAAACAACCATGGATCAACAAGCTAAAGATGTCAAAAATAGACGGTCAATATGCCCAAAAAATATTAAAAATGCATTAGAACTCAAATTGTTCAATTTTTAGGGCTTTTAGGATGTGTGGTTCAGAAATTTCAGAACTGATAAATTTATTACAACAGTAAATTATTGACAGATTAGCAAGCTAAAAATATTGAAGATAATGCCCAAAATGTCTAAAATTAGTAAGTTTTTACCAGAAACTGGAAATTCATTTTTATTTTTATTTTTATTTAGAATATGCTTCAGAAATATTTCAGACTTGAATTTCACAGTTTTGCAGTAAATTCTAGCAAGCTAAAAAGTTAAATCTAGGTCAAATAAGAGATGCTCAAGTGGCCAAAACTTGTGAAATTTTAGATTATGCAATTCTAATTGATTTTGACTAATTAAAATGTGGTTTTAGGGCTTAGATATCAATAATTTGACTGTTGTAAAAAAACTGAAGCAAAACAAGGGTTTAGAGGTCAAACCCTAGGCCCAAGACCTTGAAGATCCCACAGTTGAAATTCATTGAAATCTTGGGATCACGTTGCAGCTTGAAAAATACAAATTTTGAGACATTAAGCCTGCAAAACCACCAAGTATTTAGCCTTGAAACTTCAAATTAGGGTTTCAGGTCAATTTATGGCAAACGAGGCTAAGAAAATGGAGATCAGGGCTAGGGGAGATAAATTTGTGGGGATAAAAGGGCTAGGATGGTAGATCGGGGCCCAAAGATGAAGGATAAGGCCTGAAAGAGACAATGGCATGCCTAATAGGGCTAACGTTGGGGCAATGGAGGGCTTAGACGCCTAGGAAGAGCCCTAAGGCCTATGGCCTATGGCCTAAAGGCCAAGGAAAGGGAGTCACAAGTCCTTAGAGGGTTTCGGCCTAGGGAGAAAGGGAGAAAAGGGCCAAGGAGGAGGGTCGAGAGAGGACGAAGGAGGAAGGCCGAGGGAGGAGAGCCGAGAGGGAAGGAGGTCGAGAGAGAGGAGGCCGAGAGGAAAAGAGGAGGTCGCAAGGCCTTTTGAGCCTGCGGCTAGGGTAAAGAAGGGAAGCCGTAGCCCCTAAGGGTCACGACTAGCCCTAGGAGGGCTAGAAACCAAGACATTGGAGGGAGAAAGGCTGACGTTGAGGCCTAGGAAGGCAAAATCGGGGCTAGAACCCCTGAAAAACTTGAAACCGTTGCTCCAAAGTTTTTTTATGCTTCAACTCTTTGGTTTTCTAAAAATTCTTTCGTGGAAACCTTACAAAAAATTCCAAGAGACTAGATTTTACCCTCAAGGGCCTAGATCTAGATCTTCTTCCACTTGACTCCTTGATCTAACATGCAAAAATAAAATTTACAACACCCAAACCCCAAATATATACAAAATGAATCTAAAAACCCAAACCCAAGTTAGAAAAATAATTTACAATTTAAATTACAAAATTTATTTACAAAATATACATGGGTTTTTAAAATAGATTTTGAGAAAATAATTTTATGATATTTTTTCCTTGAAAAAATGGTTAAAACGCTTCAGAAAAATTAATGCTCACTATAGCCCAAGCGAAGATTCAATCCACCATATAAAAACTAGAGATCCAAGCAAAGTAACCCTTGCCCACAATCTGTGAACTTGGAGACCAAGGATTGAGTACCTGCACACACTATGTATTATCTCAAAATAATAATATAAAGCACCACATAGGAAGCCCGTAGTCAATACATACCACAGATCAACGACAAGAACACCTCGAGTTGCACCCCAAAGTATTTTATTATAGTAGAAAAAATAGTTCCTAATGGTACAATAGTTTACAAAATGCTTCAGGAACAATTCTAGCCAGAGATCAAATGACTAGAAACTCAAATGACTCTTTAATTTATAGATAAATCCTCCATATAGAAAAATAATGGCTAGTTTCTTGGCCGTTGATAAACACTTCAATATATTTTAATCTTGGCCCTTGATTTTTTATTTTTGAGGAATTTTCGAATTTACTTTGACTTAAAAAATTGACTTTGACTTAACCACCAAGGTCCAAGGGTCCAAATTTTCTTGAAAAATACAATATTCCCTTGGTGGAAGACCTTTAAAAATTGAATCTTTTAAGACCCACGGATTTTTCCATTTGGAGAATTTATTTTCCTAAGACAATTTAACTTGACTCTAATTAATTAATTTTCTGGCTTAGGATTTATTCTTATTTTGCGAGAAAATTTAATTAATTTACACAAGGGGATTTAATTATTTTTCCAACCCTCTAATACATATGATTTTTCATTTACAAGACTCAAAGAGGGAATACACATTTGTCTTAGACCCTCAAGACACATAACCCATCTACGACTCAATATGATCTAGTAAACCGAGTGACTTATAATAAAATAATTAATCCAATTAGCTTAAATTATTCCCAAACCACTTTTACATCAGACTCGGCTAAAACACTAGGACTCATCTAATAATCTGACAATAAATTTCACCCTAGATTTGGGGATTTTAGCTAGGGAAAAAACTCTTATGATTGGCCGTGTCGAAAAACACAGGTAATCAGTGAGGTTATAAAACCTCCTAGGATGGAATTCGTCATCAAATTATAGGCTTACCTAGGTTGTTACATAGACTCGAGGTTTTACTAAGATCATTTACAATATATAACTTGCAGAATGGGATTACCATGACACATGGACTACTGATATGCGATCTGATCTTTGTTGAAAAAAGTTGGTACTTCCTCTTCCTTGGAACTTTGACAAATCCAGTGCAACATTGCCTTTAGGGCTATAAGAATTTGTTGGGGAACTCCTTGATTGGGTAAAAGAAACTCCAAAGATTGAAATCTAATTGACTCCATTATCCCAATAGACTAGGCACTTGTCTAAACCTTGTTGATCACTTCAGCGAACATCTTTTCAAATCCCTCTGTCATTTCTAAGCCCTCACTCTAGTGTCTCCTAGGGCATCACACAAAATTTATTGCAGCCATCCATTTGGTGAGTGAGTTGGAGCACAACTGCACTGGGGTGTCCTCTAGGCCCTCACAAATTTTGAGAGAATTCCCATGGCTAGATTTGGAATTATCCCAAGCCCTAGCTCCAATTCCGTTCTTGGTCCTAGGTTTCATAGGTTAGTGGCTTCATCAAGGATCATTGCATTGAAAATTCAAGTCAAATCTAATCTCTTTGATCCTTTTCTCCTCCCTTACTTGGTCAAGACCTTTTGTTTGAAGTTTCACCCTAAACCCTTGACCTTGTTTGGGTCCACTTGGGTTCCTCTGTGGTCCCACACCCTTTATCACTCTAATTTCACAAGGATCATCTTAGGAACCCTTTATTATAGGAAATCTTAGGTCTAGGGCATCCCTTTATCAAGGAATACTCCTCAACCCTAGGTCTAGGTTTCCCTTTAGCCCTTCTTGGAGAGCCATACATCTTGCTTTTAAAGCAAGCAACCCCTATCATCCGAGTCTCTCCTTTGAATAGGCCTTTAAATCACTATCTATATATCATTGATATACCATTCGTAGTGATTTCCTTAATACCAGGACTCCTCCCATCGATGAAAGTTTGTAAAGAGCAAGGGACATTGACTGAGGTGACAATGGGTCATTGTCCCATTGTTGCCACTTGGTCTAGTAGTTGCCCCTTTGGAACCCCTCCTAGGACCCCTACTAAATTGAGCAGTAATAGGTCATATATCCTCTAAGCCTTGCCAAGGAAGCCTTTGTTCTGGGGATAACATTCAGCCCTAAAATAACAAGAGCAAGACCACCGGGGTGGAAATAGTGGCTGATCTCTTTGTTGGCCTATGACCTAGGGTGCCTAGTGAGGCTTTGCACTAGTAGGCTATTATTCTTTAGTAACAATCTTGTTACCGATCTGATTAGTAGAGTTGCTAAGGTCTTGGTAGCCTGTTGGGATTAGCACACATAAGGCAGGAACCTATTGTCACCTTAGAAAAAGTCTCTGCTATTTAGAGGCAACTAACTCCTAAAAGGTCAAGAGACCAGTCCCACTTGATAACCCAACCAACTATAAATAATACTAGTGCCTTAGATGGGGTCAAGGAGAGGTGAAGGAGTTAATTCTTAGGGCTAAATTGTTGTTTTTGTGTATGATTATGTAATAGAAAACCAAAAAGCATATTAAATTATACCAATTGAATTAAAATATAGCATAGAACCACTCAAATTTGATGTACACGAAAAATCCTAATCAAATATGGTCTTATTTCTTTGTTTGGACTGTTGGTTAAGGATTTATAGATCAAAATAGCTCAGTATCCTGTTATATTAAACCACAAAGTTTCCATAAGATAGAGGAAGCAACCTATTTTTACCAATTTGGCCATCAAAGTTCAAACGTATGCATTGGGAATCGTCAACTACCTCGGGAATTACGAAAGATCAAAATAGCTTGCTATCTTGTCAAATTGGACCACAAGGTCCACATAAAAAGGCAGAGAAAGAAACCTATTTTGACCAATTTGGCCATCCAATGCATGCCATAGCAGTCCTAGATCACAGGTCTAGTGGTGGGAATGTTTGTGGATGTTAAGTGAGTCCTTTAAACCCACTTTCCAACCTATAACAGAAGAAAGAGACAATTTTCAACAAGCTGAAAATTGTTTTTCTAAGAAAAGGGAGTAGACCCCTTTAGGAAAAGTGCCCAAATTTTTTCTATATCTAGAATTACACCTTAAATGTGGCTATAAATTGAATGATTTGGAGTTTAAACAGTAAAATAAACAAATACTAGCGAAATAGAGTCACTAAACAAGATTTCTAAATGAGTACTTACTTTTAGAGTGTTGGAAATCTTGGTGTTTGATGCAATTTTGTGTGCTGGAGCCAATAAAATTCTAGATTTGCATTCAGTTGACTAGACACAAGTGTAAGATATGCCCAATGAAAACATTGTATCTATCCTCGGTTTAGATCTAGTGTTATATTCAATTTCTTCAAAGACTTGCTATCGTGGTGTAATAATAAAAAATCAGCAAGAACTAATCTAATGGTGAAAAATAAAAAATTTGAGGATTTTTAAATAAAGTGGTTGTTGGAATTATACCTTGTACCAAGCAATGCCTACCTCACTTTGTGGGGATCTGAAACCTGTGCCTTCTTAGATCGATCTTGCAGCTGGTCAGGGAAGAGGCTTTGGTCCACTGAGAGAAGTTGCTCCGCATAGTGACTTACTAAGTTCTCTATCTTTTGGACCTAGCTAGGAGTGGATCCTTGATGTGGTATTCTCCGATATTCAAATTGAGTGTGAGATAGAATACAAACTTCCTTCCAGGTAAAGCTTGCCTTCAAAATGGTCCAACGGTTTGAAACAATCCATCTGCAAAACTAAAAGAACAAAGTAGGGTTTCCCCCTAGTTTGTCTTCTCCACATGACTAATGGCCCCATGGTGACCTAACATGTTAGATTTTGTGTAATCTTACTTATTAGAGAAATTATTAGATTGTAACATGGATACAACAATAAAATTGGAAGAAATAAACAAGTAAAATTCGCCCCACACAATGGACAAAAAATATTTGAACAAGGGTTCACAAAACTGAGCTCTTTTTGTTGATGGCACTTATCTCATAGGAAAACAACAACAACTCTACAGGGGAGGTTGTAATTTTATAAAACTTTTATAATGGATAGATAACGGCTACTTGGGATCCTCCTTTAGAATTTTTTTTTACTAGCC
This sequence comes from Pinus tabuliformis, assembly GCA_031772625.1. Taxonomy (NCBI): domain Eukaryota; kingdom Viridiplantae; phylum Streptophyta; class Pinopsida; order Pinales; family Pinaceae; genus Pinus; species Pinus tabuliformis. The sequence continues at coordinate 405,616,541 of CM062804.1, read as the reverse complement.
ATCCACATGTTGGAGACTTGGTAAATTCATAAAATATTACATTACAAGAATTAATTTGCTCACTAAGGGGTTCAATTGGTTCACAATTCTCAAGTTGTTCCAAGATTCCTTTGCTAGTGGCCCGAAATGGTCAAATATGGAATATAGTATACCTTAGTTAGTCAACATCCTACTCCGAGGTCCTTGAAGAGGCTCAATTTGGTTATTGAGGAACACGACTTAATTAGGAGAGCCCGACTTGTTCATTTGAAATATTATTTTGCTCGGTAATGGCTACTTTCTCTATCCATGACTTAATTTCTTGGTCCATGATATTCCCAATGGCTAGTTAAACCACCCAACAACTAGTTTGACTTGACTTTCCTTGGCTTATTAACTCGACTTGGCCACATGCCCTCTAGATCTCCAATGCCCAAGACTTTTTGGCAATTATGACACTTGGATATGGTGAAACTGGCCCTGATCCGTATTGGGTATCTCTATCAATCTCCATATCCTACCTAGCATTGCCACCTTATCCCTGTCTCTGCCACATCATCTGCTGTTATGAAACCAACTCACAAAAAGATAGAAAAGAGAGATCCACGCCTTAGAATTCAGCCTCTTCGAGGGGGCAACCTCCTTTACATTACATAAATGAACAATTCTTGGATGATTCAAATGACAAAACCTCCTTTCTATATATAGGAGTCTAAGGAGTCACAATATAATCCAGCCGACCTAACAATAATAATATAAAGCCACAAAATAACAATAGAGGGATTCTATGGGCACATTAATAACAATATGGGGGCAATGGGGGCACAACAATATAAATAAGGGGTATAACTACAATAGTAATGGGGTAATCACTAGTATTATAGGGACCCAACATGCCCCTCTCCTTCAAAAAAGTGTTGTCCTCAACGCTTGAGTAGTTCTGGATACTTCTGCATAAAATTCTCATCCTCCCATGTGGAATCTTCAGCGGATAAGTTCTTCCACTTGATAAGGTACTCTGAAATTGATCGATTTCGTAGCTATCGAGTTCTTGTTTCTATAACTGCTTCCGGTTCCAATATAATTTTTCCTTCCTCGTCAAGTTCTGGCAATATTGTTTGAACTGGGAGCTTGTCGCCTATAACCTTCTTTAAGCATGAAACATGGAAAACTGGGTGCAATCGAGAAGCTGCAGGAAGCTCCAATTTGTATGCCATAGTACCAATCTTTTGCAACACCTTGTACGGACCATAATACTTTGGTGATAGTCTATTATCCTTCTTAGCTTGCTTGAGGGACATTTGCTTATATGGTTGTAGCCGTAGGAATACCCAATCACCTACATCAAAACTTCTTTCACTGCGATGTTGATCTGCCTGTTGTTTCTTCTATTCTGTGCCAACACGAGGTTATCCTTTAAGAGTTGGAGGACTTGTTGTTAATGTTCGATGTGATGTTCCACTGCCTGAACCTTAGAATTTTCTCTTAAATATGATGTGATGGATGGTGGTTCATACCCATAAAGTGCCATAAATGGGGTCATTTTTGTTGCTGTATGAAAGGAAGTGTTATACCACCATTCAGCCAAAAGCAACCATTTGACCCATTGTGTCTGTTTATCAGATACAAAGCAACGAAGATATCCTTCCAAACATTTGTTTACTATCTCAGTTTGCCCATCAGATTGAGGATGATAAGATGAGCTATGAGCTAACTGAGTACCAAGACAAGAAAATAATTCTGTCCAAAAATTTCCAATGAAAATGGGATCTCTGTCACTTACAATAATCTTTGGGTTTCCATGTAGCTTTTGAATTGTTTCCATAAATGCAGTAGAAACTGTACTGGCTTTAATTGGATGTGATAATGCACAAAAGTGTGCATACTTGGTAAGTCTGTCAACTACCACCATGATGACACTCTTTCCCTCAGACTTGGGTAAACCTGTGATAAAATCCATTGATACCTCCTCCCAACGTTGGCTTGGAATGGATAAAGGTTGTAATAGACCCGGTGTCTTAATTGTTTCAACTTTATTTTGTTGGCAAACCAAACATTCTGCCACAAACTTTTGAATATCTGATTTAAGGCCATCCCAAAAAAATTCCTTCTTAACCCTGTGGTATGTTTTTAAAAATCCTGAGTGCCCTCCTAAGGGAGAAGTGTGCAATTCCATAAGAATCTTTTGTTTTAGCTGGGAATTCTTACAGAGGTATAAGCGATCTTTGTACCATAACGAATCATTTTTCCAGCTAAATGTATCAGACGTACTGGAATCTTGTTGTAGCTTTTGAATAAGTGCCCACACTTCTTCGTCATTCTTCCATTCCTCCCTTGCTTCATTTATCCAATCTGGTTGGATGATAGAAATAGCGCACAACAATGCTTCCACATCCTCATCCTTCCTTGAGAGTGCATCTGCCACCACATTTTGCTTCCCTTTTTTGTAGATGATTTCAAAGTCATAACCCAACATCTTTGTGACCCACTTTTGTTGCTCTTCAGAGGATAATCTTTGTTCTAAAAAGTATTTAAGGCTATCATGATCCATTTTTACCTTGAAGTGTCTTCCCATTAGGTAGGGTCGCCATTTCTTAAGTGCATGGAGTATTGCCAACATTTCCTTCTCATAAATAGCTTTGCTTAGAAACTTTCCCTTGATTGGACGACTTTCAAAAGCAATGGGTCTTTCATCTTGCATTAGAACAGCACCAATTCCATTTCCTGAAGCATCACATTCCACAATAAAGGTTTTTGTGAAGTCTGGTGTAGCTAAGACCGGTGCTTGGCACATTGCCTCTTTAAGATGTTCAAAGGCCTTTGTTGCTTCCGGAGTCCATGAAAATGCATCTTTCTTCAATAATGTCGTTAGAGGTGCCGCTATTCTCCCATAATTCTTAACAAACTTGCGATAATACCCTGTCAACCCAAGAAATCCGCGCAAATGCTTTATGGATGTGGGGATTTTCCATTCCTTAATGGCTTTAATTTTGTAGGGTCTACCTTAACTCCTTCATGAGATACAATATGACCCAAATATTCCACCTCCTGGACTCCAAAGAAACATTTGGATCTTTTGGCATATAATTGTTTCTCCTCCAATAGTTGTAGCACCCTGTCAACATGTTCAACATGATCCTTCCAAGACTTGCTATAGATAAGTATATCATCAAAAAATACTAACACAAATTTTCTAAGGAATGGTTTGAAAATTGAATTCATCAAACCTTGAAATGTTGAAGGTGCATTGGTAAGGCCAAAAGGCATGACCAAAAATTCATAATGACCCTCATGAGTTCTAAATGCCGTTTTCGGAATGTCTTCAATCTTCATTCTGATTTGATGATATCCTGAACGAAGATCCAACTTGGTGAAGTAAATTGATCCATGCAATTCATCCAGTAATTCATCAATGACAGGAATGGGGAACTTATCTTTAATAGTGAGCTTGTTGAGCTCCCTATAATCCGGACACATGCGCCATGATCCATCCTTCTTGTGCACCAATACTACTGGAGCAGAGAAAGAACTTTGACTCGGTTGAATTATACCAGCCTCTAGCATTTCTGCAACCATACGTTCAATTTCACTTTTTTGGACATAGGGATATCTGTACGGCCTGATGTTTGGAGGAACACTTCCTGAAATCAGATGAATAGCATGATCATGATCACGCATAGGTGGGAGACCTTTGGGAGTCTCAAATACCTTGGAATGATTGTCCAGGACTTTTTGGAGATCTGGAGAAATAGATGATTCTAATGTGGAAACATCTAGCGAACATAATTGTGCAATTACACCCCTTTGCTCCTTTTTTAGAAGCTTTGTCATACCATTAGAGCTGATTATCTTTCCTGGTTTCCCTGTAATACCCCTTAATTCAACTTCCTTTCCTTCCGTAGAAAATTTGATGAAAAGTTCTTGAAAATTAAAAGCTATTGTACCCAAGGATTGTAGCCATTGGACTCCTAGTACAACATCAGCACCTCCCATTGGAATGGAAAGCATTGGGCTAGTCAATACATATTCTCCCATGGATAGCTTGATATTATGGCACTTTCCAGAGCAATTTATTGTTCCTCCATTTGCAATCATCACTTGACACTCTGGTGCTGGATATAGGAAGCAATTCAATTCTTTTGCTACCCTACAATGAATAAAATTGTGGGTGCTTCCTGAATCAATCAACACTATCACCTTTTTCTTCTTGATTTGTTCTTCTATCTTGATGGTTTGAGGAGTGGTAATTCCTGCCAATGCATTACAAGATATGGTCGGATTTATTTGTTCTTCATCTAGGCTTTGTTCCTGGAGCATATCCTGTTCTTTTGACTTTTCTTGCTCCTTTTCTTCTTCCTCTTCACAATCTATGTAGAATAATTTCTTCTCAGCACACTTATGACCTTTAGTGTATTTGCTATCACAACTATAACAAAGCCCTTTTGCTCTTTTTTCTTCCAATTGTTGTGGTTTCAACCTTATAGGTTGTGGAAGACTAGGGGCAACTGCACTTCCGTCTTTATAGTTGTGAGTGGTATGCTTCCTGGTTGCCATAATTTTGCTTTCCATTTTTCTTGCTAACCTGAATGCCTTCTCTAATGAATCAGGTTCCCAAAGTCGAACATCATGTTGGATATTATCCTTTAAAGACCCTATGAACACATCAATCCTATGCTGCTCTGGAATATCTTTTACCCTTATGTTCAATTTTTGGAACTCCTCAATGTGCTCCATTATTGAACCCTTTTGTTTGAGACTTATCAATTGGCTAAAAAAAGTGTTGCTTTTTGTATCCTCATAATGTGCTATCAATTCTTCCGTAAAAATTGCCCAAGTGATAAATTGTTTACGAGAGCAAAGCCATTGATACCATACAAACTGATTTGGTTCCAAATATAAAGTTGCCATACGTACCTTTTGTGTGTTTTGCACATTATTGAGATCGAAGAACTGCTCCATCTGTAATATCCATGTGGCGGGATCCTTGCCATCAAACTTCCTCATATCGATTTTTGGAATATGGTGGGTCTTCGATCCAACATTAGAGTCTATGGAATCATGATTAACATTTCTTTTGTTCACATCATGAGTTTCCTTTACAACCTTTTCACCATTAGTAAGTATTTCTTGTAGAAAATTTGTCAAATCTGTCTTCAAATCTGCCATGTCTGTCTTCAAATCTATCCTCAAATTTGTCTTTAGATCATCCATCTTAACTTCGATGCCCTTTATCTTAGATTCCACGCCATTTATCTTAGCATCTATTAGCTTTTGTGAGCGTGACATTTGTTGCACTTGTTCTTGTAATTTTGATATATCATGTAGCATTTCTTCCTCTTCTTCATGAGTCATGCTAGAGCTTTCAGGTTCCTTACTAGGTGTTTGCATTTTCTTTCCTCAGGGCATCAATTACCGATAATAATGCTTTACTATGCCCTTTGAATTCCTTCAAACCAAGCTTATGCAAAAATTAAAAAAAAAAACTACACACATTTTTTTACTTTGTAGAACCCTGATATTGAATCTGATGTATCTCTGTAATTTCGAATCATCCAGTTCTGAAATTGTGATCTGTAGTAGCCTTCTATGTCCTCTTTCCAATGCCACTAGTCTGATCCAAATTGGATTCTCCAAGAAAGAGTTATGCACAATCTCCCGCAGTGACCTGATTATAGACTAGTTCAGTAGAGCGAACTTGTATGAAGTGCCACGTGTCACTGTTTCAACCTTTAACTTTGAAAAATATATAAAAGAAAACTACAGTCCGTCCTCTTTCTGTACCTTCTTACGAAATTTCAATCCGATGCTCAGAAAGAAAGTTATGACGATTTTCCCCAGGTCACCTGTTTTGAGTGTAATTCAGGAGTCTGCAAAAAGACCAACTTCCTAAGATCATATCTCCGAAAATATCGTGTGAAAAGCTCTGAAATTCGGACCCAAGGTTCAGCGCGATTTCTTCTCAAATGGGTTTTTTTTGCAACTTCTGAAACGTCACAGAAAAAAAGTTATAGCGAAAATGCCACAATGACCCGTTTGGAGCAGCGAAACCCTAGAATCCAAAGCTCTGATACCAAATGTTATGAAACCAGCTCACAAAAAGATAGAAAAGAGAGATCCACGCCTTAGAATTCAGCCTTTTCGAGGGGGCAACCTCCTTTACATTACATAAATGAACAATTCTTGGATGATTCAAATGACAAAACCTCCTTTCTATATATAGGAGTCTAAGGAGTCACAATATAATCCAGCCGACCTAACAATAATAATATAAAGCCACAAAAATAACAATAGAGGGATTCTATGGGCACATTAATAACAATATGGGGGCAATGGGGGCACAACAATATAAATAAGGGGTATAACTACAATAGTAATGGGGTAATCACTAGTATTATAGGGACCCAACATCTACTCACCGTGTTGGTTCTCTAATGCCCCGAGAAATTTGGGAAATCTAACACTGGGGTCCTATTCCTCTCACTTTGTAGACAACTTCTGATGTAATGCATGTATCATATTGCCTAATGCTACCTTGTTTTGCCACTTGGAACCCTGTTTGACTTGTTTGACCAAATTTAGCCAAGCTGTAACTAGTCATTGTCTTCTCTGATTGGGAAAATTCTACATGGCATAAACTCATCTCATCAAGCTGAACAAACTAAGCCTGAGTTGACTTTTTGACCATTGGGACCACTTTGTGTTGGGAATCATCAACTACCTTGGGAATTATGAACGCTGTCAAAATGATACTACCATGCATGATAGCTACTTGAGAGATACAAAACCAAATGCAAGGTCATCTACAAACTCTATAGATTCTAACCATGTAGCAAGATATGTGCACCTTGATGTTGTTTGCACTGATCCATACACTGGTGATCACCTCTACAAAAGTAGGCTCCGATAAAACCACAAGTCCTCAAGTAAGCTCAACTAAGGCCCTCCAATCCTATATAGGATGAAATGAACTCGAGATGAACTACAAGCGACTGACCATGGTCTGACCAAGACAACAACATACAGATAATAAAAACAAGACATAGGCCTAGGATGCCTAATATAGGGCCTCACATGGGTGTTACAACGCTTTTGACTCGTGACCTTGGGTTTACAATGGTGGTGATATATACTGCAAAAGTTTTAATATGTACCTCCACTGACATGAGGGGTAACAAGTCTCAGTACTTATAAATACATTGATATAATGAACTGTTTAGTTGCTATTTGTAAACTACTGAATAATTGTTCATTAATGAAACCACTTAAGTACAATGTTATTATATCAATTAGTCTTAATCTGTAAATGTTTTCCATTTGGAGTTGGAAAAACCTAAGACTGAAACATAAGTCCATGCTTTTAGGCATCCATATTCTCTCAATATCTTGGGAGGTCCACATTGTCAAACATTGTTTTCGTTATTTATGAAAGCTAACATTATTGAGAGATTTACCTGGGGGCAGTTTGACATTTGTAAATATATTGAATATATCTTTCTTAGCATTAACATAATCTTAAATATTGTATAGTTTGAATGGAGGGAATCACACCTACCACTTATTGACTTGTGTATTTATTGTGAAAAACTGAATCTTATATTTCAAAGTTACTTTCTAAGAACATGAATATCTAGTTCATTCAAGAGCCCATTGAAAAGTAAATTCCCATTAGTACACTTGCTATTTTTAAAGGTAGATTTATGTCAATTTGACAGAGAGAAAAGATAATTATCAATACAAACATACACATGAAGGGCCAAAAGACTGTAGTGCGCAAGGCTTAATCAACAGGAACAGCTACCCTGTAATTTTATCTCAGATGACTCTGATCAAACTAATCATATTTTTGGTATTGAGATCTAATTTATGGTTCTCAACATCTCTAAGTAGTTTGTTTTCTTGTCTATTTATTTAATAGCTTATAACAAAGGGTTTCTTTCTGTCCATTGAGGACCCACTCTCTGTTTATTTGCATCTGCATCTTCATCTTATTGTGGAATAATTTTCTTACTTTATTTTAAGTGAGAACTTTCAGATGTAGAAAGGGGAAATCATAAAAAGTGTATAACTTGTTAATTAGTCAAATGTTTGAAGAATTTCAGAAACACGGAAAAAAAATTAGAGACCATAACTTACAGGAAGTGTTTTGGCAGGAGACATCGATCAAGATAATGCATATTTACTATTACACTACTTTTAGTTCTAGTCCTGAAAGGGAATTTCAGGAATGAGCTTGTGGGTTTGAGGCACATCTTTCAGAATCATGGGATTTTTTTTATTAGATCTAGCAAAAAAAAAAGGTTGTGCATACTTGTACAGTTATATGTAATGGATTATTGCTGATGTGTTTTCATTGCAATTATAACAATATCTAACAACGATCCAGTCAACATGAGCTATGTTCTAAAAATTTGTTTGTAATAAATAATATTTGTCCAATATTCTGTAGGTGGTGCATCCCGCATCTTTGTGCCACAAATTGCCAGACAAAGTTTCACTGGAAGAGGGTGCTATGTGCGAGCCTCTCAGTGTGGGTGTGCATGCTTGTCGCCGTGCTGGTATCCAAGCTGGTACACATGTTTTAATATTGGGGACTGGTCCCATCGGTCTGGTCACTATGCTCGTTGCTCGTGTATTTGGTGCTGTTAGAGTAGTAGTCACAGATATTGATGAGAAACGCTTATCTACAGCAAAGGAGTTGGGGGCTGATTCCACCATCCTAGTCAGTTCGGATATGAACGTAAGAATTTGTGTCGATACCTGGTCCCTTCTATGATTTATTTTCTTTTAAATATATGATTCTCCAAATCTAGAATGTTGTGGTATTCTGCTAAGCACTGAAGGATATGATGTTTGCAACTTATGTTCAAAGGTATGTTTACCTTTATTTTTCATTAGGTGCACATTTCTTTAAAAACTATGAAACTAGTAAAATAAGGAGATCAAGGGCTAGGACTCAAAATAGAGTGTGCTTTATGTACAGACATGAAAATTTGTCTGCACCAATGCCTATCCACATGAATGCCACACAAATGCCTATATATGCTGGCAGATCTACAGGCAGAAGAATGCTGGTGCTAAGAGATTTGGTAGAATGCTAGAAGCAATATTTATTTTATATTCATGGATGGGTCCCATCGGTCTGGTCACTTTGCTCGTTGCTCGTGTATTTGGTGCTGTTAGAGTAGTAGTCACAGATATTGATGAGAAACGCGTATTTGCAGCAAAGGAGTTGGGGGCTGATTCCTCTGTCCTAGTCAGTTCGGATATGAATGTAAGAATTTGTGTCGATACCTGGTCCCTTCTATGATTTATTTTCTTTTAAATATATGATTCTCCGAATCTAGAATGTTGTGGCATTCTGCTAAGCACTGAAGGATATGAAGTTTGCAACTTATGTTCAGAGGTATGTTTACCTTTAATTTTCATTAGGTGCACATTTATTTAAAAACTATGAAACTAGTAAAATAAGGAGATCAAGGGCTAGGACTCAAAATAGAGTGTGCTTTATATACAAACATGAAAATTTGTCTGCACCGACGCCTATCCAAAAGAATGCCACACAAATGCCTATATATGCTGGCAGCTGCAGATCTACATGCAGAAGAATGCTGGTGCTAAGAGATTTGGTAGAATGTTAGAAACAATATTTATTTTATATTCATGGAAAATTTCCATATTTTTGCAGATTGATCCTCAACTGTGCACGTTTTAGAAGTTTCAACCAGTTGTTTCATGATAGTATAGCATTTGTTTGGTATTGACTTGCATTTTTCAGCTAAACTTCCATTGTTTCAGGTTGCTTGTTACCTCGGGTTACACTTTCTTGTATAGGCAAGATATTTTTATTAGCATGTCTAACAATGTATTAAATCTAACTTGATTATAATCTATACAAGCATTTATGCCGAGATAATAAATTTGGAAAATTCTCTTAACCAATCAAGCAGACTTGACTTAGCTAGCAATATTTCCTCATGAACTTTTTTTATAGGGAAAAACAATAATTTAATGAGATTTCTTTTCTAGAACGTACCTTACAAGAAACTTAAAAAGGATAGTGTTACCACCCAAATTGTATGTGCATGATAAAAGCCCCAATCCACAATGCACATTCTGGTGAGGACCTTCTAGGGAGGTCACCCACTGTCACCTCAGCAACCTGTCCTCTTACTTAAGACTAGTTTGCCTTTGACGCAAGGGGGGCTTCCCTACTAGAATCACTAAGGCTAGGCCACAAGGTGATGTCAATGGCTGCCTCAATGAAACATATTTTGGATATTTTTTAGGGTTTTTTGAAGAAGGGAAAAAGGTGATGGGGAGATATGAATATGAGTGCCAATATCTATCTAGGGCTATGGAGTCAAGAGGAATCAAGTGGAAATATAAGATCAAAAAATAAACCCTCTTCAATTGGTTATTTGGTGTTTTGTGGATTAGGGAAAGAGGTTAAAACTTGTTATCTGAATTAACCCCTTAGCTAATCAAGCAAAATCATGAAATCATGTCCCCGCTAGAAGGGATCTCTCCAAGGGGAAAGACTTCAACCACAAGATCAACTATGGCATGACATAGAATCAAAACCCCTACTAAGGAACTTTGGAGTATATCCTAGCAAGGAGGACCAAAACTTACCACAAACGAAAAAGAGTGTGAGAAAAGAGTCTAGATGTCCTCCTTCCAAGTGACAAAATTGCCCTTCAAATGAATTGACCTTAGTAGCCTTGTGGTAATCTTGAGTAATCACAATAACGGCTTTAATTTTGTAGAAAAATTAACCAAGAAAGAACAGCTTCTAAGTCAAAAATAACCAAGAAAGAACAGCCCTTCACATAAAAAATGCTCCCATAAAGATATTTCTATTAAGCTCCAAGGAGAGGAATGCTCTCACATTCCAACCATGAAAGAAAATGAGGGAGTTCATCTCTTTATATGGGCGATGCCTCTCTCCTTTACAATAAAATATCAATTCCATAAGTGATTCCTTAATCAAGCTAAGTAAATCACAATTCTAACTAATTAAGCTATCACAACAATAAAATAAGAGTGGTCTAGCCACTTGTACATTGACAAAATGAGATAAATCTCGCAAGAGGGGTTGATCCCCCAAAGAAGAGCACAAAATGGTACAAGCTACAACGTTGAGCCTCCAAATGGTCCAAGGTTGGTCTAATGGTCAAACCATCCTCCCCAAATGTGCAAATCAGCCCTCACAATGTGATGAAATGCCCTCCAAAGTCAAGCCTTGAAGTGCAACTATCTCAAGGAAAGTGTGCTAATACTACATCAAAAGGGGAAGCATACATGATAGCGGCTACACAAGTCTTCTAATGTTATGATCTAGCACCCAAATCATGGTCAAGTATGTCCAACATTCACCCAAATTGCTGCAATGTCTGTATTTGAATTTGATTTGACCCTCAATGGGTGTACATAACCTTTGAAACAACTCCATAGAATACTCAAATTATGGTCTGATTCCTCCAAATGATGTCTCAAAACAAGGTCCATGCCCATACCTTTGACCAAATCTCCATGAAGTGTGGGGATGACATTTTAAGTCATAAAATGAGTCATAAACCCCCCCAAAAAGAAGGTGACATGAAGATACAAATGAATTTAATCTTTATTTTAGCTTACCATTCTCCAAGATAGTTCCTATTACCCATCGCCAGTGAGTGACACCCATAGGAGAATTTTTCTCCTAGATTTGACTTCAGCCGACAGCCAATTGTTGAAGGAAATGTAACTAGGTTCAGTCTTCATAAATGTTCTTTTGAATCCTGTTGATAATATCGGCGATATTAGAAAATATCGGGATATTTTCGGCAAAACGATATGTTGTCCACTACCGGTCAACTGCCCATGCAGTACACCTCCTTTCTGTTGGCAGAGAGGGGTAGCTCCTGAGCGACGTGTCCGTACCGGCCTACAGTCATCAACAGCTTGATCATTTTTGTTGTAAACCCAGTCTGCATGTATGAATTGTAAATAATCTAAGCAGATCAGAGTCATGTATGTAAAATTGCCTAGGTGGACCTAACTTTCTAATGATGATCTGCGTCCCGGGAGGTTTTTAGTCTCACCGATCCATGGATCGGCAGAGTTTTCCTTCAAACCCGACCCCAAAGCCGGGATGCATTTTGTTATTAGGACTTTAGGAGAATCCTAGCGTGTTAATCTGCTAGATTATAGTTGTGTCACAGAACTGGGTGGTTTATGAGGGTCTGTACTAAGTGGATTCATCCCTTTGAGATGTAAATTGTAAAAATCATGATGAAATGTGTCTTGAGGGTTGAAAATGTTGTAAATCCCCTCATGAGTCCTAGGTCCTAGGTCCTAGGTGATGTTTCCAACGGCTTAGTTTGATGATCCATCTTAAAATGAATTAAAAATTTAAAAAATGAATAAAAATAATAAAATTAAAAAATAAATAAAAAATTAAAAAAATTAAAAATTAAAAAAAATAAAAATTAAAAAATAATAAAAAATTAAAAAACATAAAGCAAAAACCCTAAGCAATAAAATAATAATATTTTTGTGAATGCATGCAAAAATAGCTTTTTTAAAATAAAATCGACGGATGAGATTAAGGGATGTCTTAACCCTCATCGACGGTCGAGATCGCTTCAACATGGATCACCCAAAACTAGCCGTTGGGATCATTTCCTTTATATAGGGTCTTAGGGGGTCATTTTACAGGTTTATCTGATCTGTGAGTCTGTACTGAAAAGCTCTCTTGTAATCTGATTTTCTGGTTAATAAAAAGACTTTGGGGTTCAAAACTGGCTGGTGTTACTCTCTGGAATCGCTGTGAGATTTTCGTTTTTCTGCATATTTCAGTTTTCAGCAGTTAAAAATAGCTGGTTTTCAGAGTATTGTGAGTACAGGTAGCTTGCTCACGTGCTAGGGTTTGAATGTTGTAGGGTTTCTGGAATAATGGCAGGTATCTCCATTATTTCTTGAAATCTAGCAGCATTTCTTGCCCTCTTTACTGATGTTTGCTTGAGGTGTGCAGGAAATCTTTAGGTGAAGGGTATTTGTGGGCGTTTGGGGAAGTTCTGGGCTGAACCAGCCGACTCCCACAGGCTTTTCTTTGCAGAGCCTAGCTGATTTTGGCCCTGGGTTAATCATTAAGAGTTTATTTCCTGTTTTACATGAGAGATTTTCCTTCTGTTCACAGCAAAGTTCAAATTTCTGATATATTGAAAGCATTACTGCAATTATTGTCAAATCTGGCTGTCCCAGAGCTGTGAAAATTTTGATTTTAGCCAATTTTTTTTGAAGGGTTTACTGCAAAATTTTGTATATCTCCCAGATTTCGTTTTCTTCTTGCAGGTTACAGTTAAAGTCGGGAAAAAGTTTCCTTATATGCGGTGTTGGTTGTCTGCCCATCTGCTGGTTTGGCTGTCGAGGGAGCATTTCAAATACACTTCTCTGCTCATTTACCATTTACGTAAAGCCAGGACAAAGAGCTGTTTACCCACGCGTCTCAACAACTGCTATTGCCATCGATCACTGCATATCTGAAAGCACTTAAAAACGCAGGAGATCTTCAGGTGAGGTAATTTCTTCAAGTCATTGCATGCCATCGTCTCCAGGCAACCTTGCAATCGACCTCGAAATCTTTCAAAGTTGCCCAGGTAAAATCTGAAATCCAATTCGTATATTTTTCTTACCGTCTACAGTGTTATCGTTGCCTCTGCCTGCGTTAAAATTTTTGTGTTTAAAATCTGAGCCGGGGTCACGATTTTTGGATCTTGGCATTTATCAACTCTTGCAAATCTGTAGTCTGGCTTGGTTTATCATAAATTTGCAGTGCGTGGGTAGCATATATTTACGGTGGCGTTTGTTTAATTCGCATTCTCATCCAGTGGCTCGTTTCATTCAGTCTTTTATTTACCGCAGCCAAGAGATTATACCTGAAACCCTGCAAATATTTCATTTACCTCGCCAGCAAATCTATACATTGTGTCCAAAGCCATCCGCTGCCTCGCGCCATCGAAATCTTTGCCCTCCGCGTGATATCTCGCTGCTGTTCATTCCGTTTCATTCCGTCAAGCATTGCAGACCCGCGTGCAGCTTGCCAGTCAACAAACAGGGGGAAAATCCAAAACGTTTCATATTATTTTCCGCTGCATGAAGTGCGAATTTTGTTTTTACCTAAGATCTGATCACATTTCTCACATCGCAAGGGTTACGATTCAGTATATCATTGCAGTTTGTCATTTTTACCTGTGCCTTCATTCGAATCATTCGAATCATTTCTAAAGCATAGCATATCGTATTCCATTTGTTGACGGCTAGGGTTTTCTGTTATGATTTTCCTTAATGCGTTTTGATGAGTTTGGTTTCACGATATGTTGATTTTTATTTAGACTATTTTTTTTATGTTTTAACTTTAGGTTTAGATTTAAAATTGCATAGTTTCGTTTTATAGAATTGGTGTTAGTTTTGAGTTTTAACGTATTTAGATTTTTAGTTTAAGTTTCTTTTTATTTAGATTTTAGCGTAGTTTTAAATTTTTGTTATAAAAAATAAAAAAAAATGATATTTATTTATTAGATTTTTTTAATTTTTGTTTTTATTTATTTATTTTAGACTTAGGTTATATGTATATACTTTAGATTTAGATTTAATAAAAAAAAAAAAAAGGAAAAATTTTATTTAGTTTTTTTTTTTTTTTTTTAAATCTTTGGTTTAACTTTTAGTTTTTTTTTTAGATTTAGAATTTTCATAAAAAAAAAAAAAAAAAAAAAAAAAAAAAAAAAAAAAAAAATTGTGGCAAAATCCAGTTATTTCCGTGCTGAGACAAGCATATATAAATGTGAAATGAATGATCTATCTGCATATTGAATGATTGTCTGGTTAACGATTTGTGACCTTTAATTGCATCAGCATTTATTTCTTTTAGTTGCTAGATATCGTCATTTGAGGAGCTTTGTGGTTTTACTGAATATCTAAAGCTTTGTTCAGATTTCTGATGATAAATGATTGTTGCTTATGATTCATGTTCTTATATCATCCAGAAGGTAATCATTTAGGCACTAATCTCATAAGGCACTGGTCTATCAAAATTTATAAAATTATCTTAGTGCATCTCGTCTCCCAGCCCAACTGTTTGACAGTTGGCATTCACCATCTCGCAGGGTGTACCCCCCTTAGCCGTGGGAGACAGGCTTAAACGGAGAGATCGGGGATCAGAGTGACAGCCCCCGGTCTGAGCGTTGTCGTGTCAATCCGCGCGACAACATTTTTTGGCGCCGTTGCCGGGGATAGAGTTTTTCTGTCCTTGGGTTTTTCATTTCAAGCTTGTCTGTGCTTAGCTTCTTGTTCAAGTGGCGACTCCACTTCCCATATTATCTGCAAGAGTGTACACTAGAAGACATCCAGGCAGTCTGTGCAACCCCACTCCTGATCCTGTAAAGGTTTACAGGGTGCGATCACACAAACTCGCTTCTCGTGCACTCCTTACAAATCTTGGACAAGAAGCCCTTTCTGACGTTCATTTGCTCTTTAGGGGTCAAGTTAGGCGCAACACCATGAGTCTGTTGGGCCCTTGTGATTTTTCTAACATTCCTGGAGCCCCCAATGATATTCCATCTGTTGGGATAGACAAATTGCCTAGCTTTCATGGAGATAATGCCATTACTGTTAATTCCCATTTGCGAGATTTCAACATATGGATGGCTAAGTATGCTAGATCTCCTGATTTTGATCATGAAGATGTCAGGATGACCCTTTTTATCTTGACTCTAGGAGGTGATGCTCATGACTGGTTTACAGATAAACCTCCTAATTCTTTTGACTCTTTACAATCAATCATTAATGCATTTAGAGAAAAATATGGAGATAAGAGAGAGGGAAGACACCTTATAAGAGCTCTTACTCTGATGAAAAAGAGAGAAGACGAAACTGTTGAAGAATTTAATAGAAGGTTTAATGGTATTATTAGAGAATTACCTCAAGACTATAAACCTTCAGATAAAACTCTCCAAGATTTTTATATTGATGCCTTTGGTCCTGAAACATCTTATGAGTTAAGGCGTGCTAAACTTACTGATTATCGAGATTGCCAAGCCTTAGCTGTAGAACTTGAGAAGGACAAGACAGCTTCTGGGAAGTCTGAAATCCCAAGCTTTGATAGGGCTGCTACGAAAATAAAGGAACCTAAGGGAAAAGCAGCCCAGGAGCCGGAAAGTGAGCTTGTTCTTAAATTGCTTCAAAAAATTGAAACTATGGAAATCAATCATAATAAGGAGATAAACACTTTGCAGAATAGGTTAATTCAAATGGAAAGAGCGCAACCGCAAAATTTTCAGCCTCGAAATAATAATAACAGAAATAGTAACTAGCAAAGAAAGGGTCAATCTAGTGAGCAGAGGCCCCCTAATCCGCTTACCAACCTGGTGGATAATGCTCCTCCTTACTGTCGTGCTTGTGCTGATTTTCACGAAGAGTCCTCTTGTCCCATTATCAGAAGACTTTTCGATAATGGAATGTTTGGGACAGGTGAGCAAATAAACGTAGTAGGGAGCAAGTTTCCTTTGCCCATGGATGATTGGATAGAGGTTAAGGAAAGGAGCTATGATGTTGTGAATCCTAAATCTGCTTTTGGTATAAATAACCTTGAAAACGAAGATGACATTTTGGCCAGGTTATATGGTGAGAAACCCTCTCCTGAGAGAATCCTGGAAATTGCTAGAGATAAGGGTTTAACATACCAGAGAAGGGATAAAGATCAGAGCGGGAATCAAATTCCTCCTCGAACTTTAAACCCGGGTATAAACTCTGGAATCGATGTCGATTTGGGGAGTTGGTTTAATAATGCTAAAATCTGGGTTCCCGTGTCTGAGATCGCTAAGATCCCTTCCCAAAGAGACAAGTTACTAAAAGCAATTTAGGGTCCCCAAGTCAACGCTTCTCAACAGAAGATTCATGAGGTTGACTATCATGATGCTCCTATTTATCTGCAAAGCGTAGATGCTGATAACAAGGATCATCAACCCTTCTTTATCACCTTATTAGTCAATGGGTATAAATTGAATAACTGCATGTTGGATTCAGGTGCATCTGCTTGTGTTATGACTAAAAGGGTTATGGAACAGCTTAACTTAAGAGTTTCCAGACCCTACTATAATATATGCGCCATGGATTCTAAGAAGATCGAAGTACATGGTTTAATCAAGGATTTGCAAGTTCATCTTTCGGTCTACCCAGACATCATGGTGGTTATGGATATTGTTGTAGTTGATGTACCTGATGCTTGGGGTATGCTGTTATCCAGAAAGTGGGCCTCTGATCTAGGGGGAAGCATTCAGATGAATTGGTCATATGCTATGATTCCTTCTCCTAGCGGTGATGGTTTCGTTAGACTAAATAGAGAGCCTGAGAGGAAATTTCATGTTGAGGATCCTAAGAAGCCTCGTAACGAAATAATTAGAGAACAATCTGACATCGGGAACTATGCTATCATGTCCAATTTCATAATTCCTCCCGATGATGAGATTAAAGATCTTAAGGATGAAGTCTGGTATATGTATTTTGATGGTGCGTCCTCTAGTCATGGTAAAGGTGCGGGAGTTGTGCTTAAATCTCCCCTTGGTCACGTATTCAAGTTTGCCTATCGTTTAGAATTTGAAGCAACCAACAATGTTGCTGAGTACGAAGCTATATTGTTGGGTCTTGAATTGGCCAAGGCTTTAAGGGTTAAATTGCTTAGCATCAAGGGGGATTCCGATCTGGTTATCATGCAGCTTAAAAACAAATTCACATGTAGAAATCAGAGATTAAGAAACTATCGAAATGCTATGTGGGATACTATGGAGCACTTCGATGCCCTTAACCTTGAAGCAATTCCTAGAGGTCTAAATAGTTTGGCAGATGAGCTTGCTGTAGTTGCTACCACTTTCCAGTTGTCTGACGAGTTAATTAACGATAAAATTAAAATGGAAGTAATATTCAGACCATCTGTTCCAGACAACTCAGAGCATTGGCAAGTTTTTAATGATGAAAAACAAGTCGTTCATTTTCTCAATCGTTTGGATGAGTTTGAGGATTTCCGGATAATTTCTGGCGAGGATGGTTCTTTAGATCATGGACATATCATAAACCCTACTCCCAGAAATGTAGTTGCCTTAGAGAAACATTTTGATCAGCATGATGCCACGAAGCTGAGAGAAGAAGACAAGTTGGACCCAGGCGAGTACCTTGAAGTTAACATTGGTACTTTTGAAAATCCGAAAATGGTTAAAATCGGTAAAGGTACTAGTCTGGAGGAAAGGAAAAAGTTAATTGATTTACTTCGTGAATATCGAGATGTTTTGGCTTTTTCCTATGATGAGTTGAGGGGCTATAGGGAAGATATTATGGAGCATACTATTCCCTTAAAAGACGAAAATGCTAAACCCTTTCGCCAGAAACTTAGGCAGATTAATCCTAAGTTAGCCCCCCTGGTCCAAAAAGAGCTTGCGAAGATGCTTGCAGCAGGAATCATCGCTCAAACTAGGCATTCGACATGGTGTTCGAATTTGGTGATTGTCAGGAAGAAGAATGGTACAATAAGACTTTGTGTCGATTTTAGAAACCTTAATCTAGCATGCAAAAAAGATAATTACCCTTTGCCAAAAATGGAAACTTTGTTGCAAAGAGTAACTGGGTCTGGAATGATGTCATTACTAGACGGTTTTTCTGGGTATAATCAAGTTTGGGTTAAAAAGGAAGATCGACACAAGACCACATTCACAACACCATGGGGGACTTTCGAATACATTAGAATGCCATTTGGGTTAACAAACGCTGGAGCTACTTTCCAGAGGGCCATGGACTATGCCTTCAAAGGGTTAATTGGGAAAATTATCGAAATATATCAAGATGGTCTTACTGTTTTCTCTAAAGATGGTATCAGTCATATAGATCATCTTAGGCAAGTTTTCGATAGATGTAGAGAATATGGAATTTCTTTGAATCCGGCTAAGTCTGTTTTTGGGGTAACAGAAGGGAAATTACTCGGTCATATCATTTCTAAGGAAGGAGTCAAGGTCGATCCCGAACGAGTTGAAGCAATTCAAAAGATTCCTCTCCCGCATAACCTCAAGTCCCTGCAGTCTTTCCTTGGAAAGATAAATTTTATTAGAAGATTCATCCCAAATTATGCAGAAATAGCTAAGCCCATTCAAAGTCTTCTGAAGAAAGATGCGAAATTTGTCTGGCGAGAAGAGGGCAAAAAGGCTTTCCAAGAAATCAAGTCTGCTATCGCGAAATCTCCTGTCCTGGTTAGTCCTGATTACTCCAAGAATTTCATGATTTTTTCTTTCGCTTCTGAAGATACCATTGCCGGTGTCTTGCTTCAAAAGAATCGAGATGGTCATGAGCAGCCTATTGCTTTCATGAGTAGAGCACTTCAAAATTCTGAGTTAAAGTACAATACCATGGAAAAGCAGGCCTATGCCCTGGTCAAGTCTCTCAAGCATTTTAAAACTTATGTGGGTTATTCTAAGATCATTGCTTTCGTCCCACATTCTGCTGTTAAGGACATATTAACCCAAACTGATTGCTTAGGGACTCGTGCTAGGTGGGTTACTAAGATACAGGAGTATGATTTAGAAATCAAACCCACCAAGCTGATTAAAGGCCAAGGTTTAGCTCAAATGTTAACGGAAAGTAATGAGAAGACTCTTGGTTTGTTTTGCCTTGACGATCTATCTTCACCAGAATTGAGAAGATTAGCAGAGCATGAATGGTATAAGGACATAGTTTACTACTTAACAAATCTTGCATGTCCTAACCACTTAGTCGCTCATAAGAGAAGGGCTCTTAGACTAAAGGCCACTAAGTATTGCCTTATGAAGGATGGCCTTGGATGGAGAAATCCGGAGGGCATAGTGCTTAGGTGTGTTGACGATGTTGAGTCCAAAAGATTAATCTCCGAATTTCATTCAGGATTTTGTGGTGGTCATTATGCCGCTAGAACTACCGCCCACAAAATCCTGAGAGCCGGCTATTATTGGCCTTCGATTTTTTCTGATGTGCACAAGTTTGTTAGAACGTGTCAAGCCTGTCAACTGTTCACTGGGAAACAGAAGCTTGCTGCCCTTCCTCTACAACCTGTTATTGTAGAGGCACCTTTTCAGCATTGGGGTCTGGACTTCATAGGGAAGTTCCATGAAAATTCTAGCAATGGCTACTCTTGGATTTTGACTGCTACTGATTATTTCTCTAAATGGGTCGAAGCCATTCCTGCTAAGAATGCCACTGAAAAGGTGATTATGGATTTCATTGAGAATAATATCATTACTAGATTTGGTGTCCCCGCTAACATCACTACTGACAATGCCAAGGCTTTCAGTTCTTCAGAGTTTACATCTTTTTTGTTTCAAATATGGCATTGTCTTATCTCATTCGTCGAATTACTATCCTCGGGGTAATGGTTTGGCTGAATCAAGTAATAAAAATCTCATAACCATTATCAAGAAAATAGTAGGAGATAACAAGAAGTCTTGGGACAGCAAAATCAAGTATGCTTTGTGGGCAGACAGAATTACTAAGAAGAAATCTACTGGTAAATCTCCCTTTGAATTGGTTTATGGCTTGGATGTTACCTTACCTGTGCACCTAAAATTGCCAGCCTATCAGCTTCTCCAAAATTTTTCCACTGATAAAGATGTTGTTCAGAATAGGATAGATCAGATTGTGGAATTAGATGAGACTCGTCGGACAGCTTTTGAAACTATATGTAAAAATCAATCTAATATTAAGAAAAGCTTTGATAAATGCTCTAGATCTAGATCTTTGCAGGTTGGAGATATGGTTTTACTTTGGGATCGCAAAAATGAAAAACCAGGAAAGCATAAAAAGTTTGACAGCTTGTGGCTGGGACCATACATCATTAGAGATATAGCTGGGCCAAACTCATTCTACTTGAGCAGATTGGATGGCGAACCACTTGATCTACCAGTGAACGGCCAAATGCTCAAGCTGTTCTTCAGAGATGATATCTGATGCCATGGGGCATCTTTTGTATTGTATTTCTATCCCTACTCCTTGTCTTTTCAGCATTTCATTTCTGTTTTTAGGATTAGATTTACTTTTCATGTTATTAGTTAGTCAATAAATGAAGAGCTTTTATCTTTCCTGTACTTAATGTATATGATGATTTTGGAATGGACGCTACTTATTTTCGTTTGTGTGTTGTATGGATGCAGATTCTGGATTCTCACATTCCTACCAGTGCAGCAACGTGTCCCCAAGTAGAGCCAGATGTTGACCACTACCGGTCAACTGCCCATGCAGTACACCTCCTTTCTGTTGGCAGAGAGGGGTAGCTCCTGAGCGACGTGTCCATACCGGCCTACAGTCATCAACAACTTGATCATTTTTGTTGTAAACCCAGTCTGCATGTATGAATTGTAAATAATCTAAGCAGATCAGAGTCATGTATGTAAAATTGCCTAGGTGGACCTAACTTTCTAATGATGATCTGCGTCCCGGGAGGTTTTTAGTCTCACCGATCCATGGATCGGCAGAGTTTTCCTTCAAACCCGACCCCAAAGCCGGGATGCATTTTGTCATTAGGACTTTAGGAGAATCCTAGCGTGTTAATCTGCTAGATTATAGTTGTGTCGCAGAACTGGGTGGTTTATGAGGGTCTGTACTAAGTGGATTCATCCCTTTGAGATGTAAATTGTAAAAATCATGATGAAATGTGTCTTGAGGGTTGAAAATGTTGTAAATCCCCTCATGAGTCCTAGGTCCTAGGTCCTAGGTGATGTTTCCAACGGCTTAGTTTGATGATCCATCTTAAAATGAATTAAAAATTTAAAAAATGAATAAAAATAATAAAATTAAAAAAAATAAAAAATAAAAAAAAATAAAAATAAAAATAAAAAATAATAAAAAATTAAAAAACATAAAGCAAAAACCCTAAGCAATAAAATAATAATATTTTTGTGAATGCATGCAAAAATAGTTTTTTTAAAATAAAATCGACGGATGAGATTAAGGGATGTCTTAACCCTCATCGACGGTCGAGATCGCTTCAACATGGATCACCCAAAACTAGCCGTTGGGATCATTTCCTTTATATAGGGTCTTAGGGGGTCATTTTACAGGTTTATCTGATCTGTGAGTCTGTACTGAAAAGCTCTCTTGTAATCTGATTTTCTGGTTAATAAAAAGACTTTGGGGTTCAAAACTGGCTGGTGTTACTCTCTGGAATCGCTGTGAGATTTTCATTTTTTTGCATATTTCAGTTTTCAGCAGTTAAAAATAGCTGGTTTTCAGAGTATTGTGAGTACAGGTAGCTTGCTCACGTGCTAGGGTTTGAATGTTGTAGGGTTTCTGGAATAATGGCAGGTATCTCCATTATTTCTTGAAATCTAGCAGCATTTCTTGCCCTCTTTACTGATGTTTGCTGAAGGTGTGCAGGAAATCTTTAGGTGAAGGGTATTTGTGGGCGTTTGGGGAAGTTCTGGGCTGAACCAGCCGACTCCCACAAGCTTTTCTTTGCAGAGCCTAGCTGATTTTGGCCCTGGGTTAATCATTAAGAGTTTATTTCCTGTTTTACATGAGAGATTTTCCTTTTGTTCACAGCAAATTTCAAATTTCTGATATATTGAAAACATTACTGCAATTATTGTCAAATCTGGCTGTCCCAGAGCTGTGAAAATTTTGATTTTAGCCAATTTTCTTTGAAGGGTTTACTGCAAAATTTTGTATATCTCCCAGATTTCGTTTTCTTCTTGCAGGTCATAGCTAAAGTCGGGAAAAAGTTTCCTTATATGCGGTGTTGGTTGTCTGCCCATTTGCTGGTTTGGCTGTCGAGGGAGCATTTCAAATACACTTCTCTGCTCATTTACCATTTACGTAAAGCCAGGACAAAGAGATGTTTACCCACGCGTCTCAACAACTGCTATTGCCATCTATCACTGCATATCTGAAAGCACTTAAAAACGCAGGAGATCTTCAGGCGAGGTAATTTCTTCCAGTCATTGCATGCCATCGTCTCCAGGCAACCTTGCAATCGACCTCGAAATCTTTCAAAGTTGCCCAGGTAAAATCTGAAATCCAACTCGTTTATTTTTCTTGCCGTCTACAGTGTTATCGTTGCCTCTGCCTGCGTTAAAATTTTTGTGTTTAAAATCTGAGACGGGGTCACGTTTTTTTTTGGATCTTGGCGTTTATCAACTCTTGCAAATCTGTAGTCTGGCTTGGTTTATCATAAATTTGCAGTGCGGGGGTAGCATATATTCATGGTGGCGTTTGCTTAATTCGCATTCTCATCCAGTGGCTCGATTCATTCAGTCTTTTATTTACCGTAGCCAAGAGATTATACCTGAAACCCTGCAATTCTTTCATTTACCTCGCCAACAAATCTATACATTGTGTCCAAAGCCATTCGTTGCCTCGCACCATCGAAATCTTTGCCCTTTCGCGTGATATCTCGCTGCTGTTCATTCCGTTTCATTCCGTCGAGCATTGCAGACCCGCGTGCAGCTTGCTAGTCAACAAAAAGGGGGAAAATCCAAAACGTTTCATATTATTTTCCGCTGCATGAAGTGCGAATTTTGATCACATTTCTCACATCGCAAGGGTTACGATTCAGTATATCATTGCAGTTTGTCATTTTTACCTGTGCCTTCATTCGAATCATTCGAATCATTTCTAAAGCATAGCATATCGTATTCCATTTGTTGACGGCTAGGGTTTTCTGTTATGATTTTCCTTAATGCGTTTTGATGACTTTGGTTTCACGATATGTTGATTTTTATTTAGACTATTTTTTTTTATGTTTTAACTTTAGGTTTAGATTTAAAATTGCATAGTTTCGTTTTATAGAATTGGTGTTAGTTTTGAGTTTTAACGTATTTAGATTTTTAGTTTAAGTTTCTTTTTATTTAGATTTTAGCATAGTTTTAAATTTTTGTTATAAAAAATTAAAAAAAAATGATATTTATTTATTAGATTTTTTTAATTTTTGTTTCTTTTTTTTTATTTTAGACTTAGGTTATATGTATATACTTTAGATTTAGATTTAATAAAGAAAAAAAAAAGGAAAAATTTTATTTAGTTTTTTTTTTTTTTTTTTTTTTTTTTTAAATCTTTGGTTTAACTTTTAGATTTTTTTTTAGATTTAGAATTTTCATTAAAAAAAAAAAAAAAAAAAAAAATTGTGGCAAAATCTAGTTATTTCCATGCTGAGACAAACATATATAAATGTGAAATGAATGTTCTATCTGCATATTGAATGATTGTCTGGTTAACGATTTGTGGCCTTTAATTGCATCAGCATTTATTTCTTTTAGTTGCCAGATATCGTTATTTGAGGAGCTTTGTGGTTTTTACTGAATATCTAAAGCATTGTTCAGATTTCTGATGATAAATGATTGCTGCTTATGATTCATGTTCTTATATCATCCAGAAGGTAATCATTTAGGCACCAATCTCATAAGGCACTGGTCTATCAAAATTTATAAAATTATCTTAGTGCATCTCGTCTCCCAGCCCAACTGTTTGACAGTTGGCATTCACCATCTCGCAGGGTCTACCCCCCTTAGCCGTGGGAGACAGGCTTAAACGGAGAGATCGGGGATCAGAGTGACAGCCCCCGGTCTGAGCGTTGTCGTGTCAATTCGCGCGACAACACGATATATCGCCGAGAAAATATCCCGATATTTTTTGTTTTGAAAATATCGCGATATTTTTAAAATATCGGCAAATATCGGCAAAATATCGCGATATTTTTAAAATATCGGCTATATTTAAAAATTTGAAAAAATTATTTTTTATGCTTGCCGATATTTGCCGATATTTTGCCGATATTTTTGCCGATATTGCCGATAAGATATTTTCTGGACCCTTGCCGATATTTTGCCGATACCGATATTTTCAACACTGCTTTTGATATTTGTATTTATTCAAGAAAAGAAATATTATTTTTATAATATATGTCAATGAGTTTCTTGCTCATTGAAATAGGTCTAGCACATGTTAAAGTGCTATAGGTGAGTCAAAGAATAAAAAGAATTATGTTGAACAATGAAGACCTTAAGGGCATGTTACTATAGGTATACTTATGTATTAGAGTCAAAGAAGTCACCTCCAAGCAAAGTCAAGTCTCCTCCAAGCATGTGGCACCATCAAAAGAAGCTATCCGAAGCAAAGATAGCAAGTCGGCCCACAAACAACAAGTCGGCCTAAAGGAGGGAAAAACCTCTATATATAGAGGTTTTCCACTCCCTCAAAAGAGAACGCAATCATCTCTGAAATCAGCGAAGTCAAGAAGTCAAGAAAAGAACGAAATAGGACAAAGACAAGGAACCTCTAGTGCAGCGAAGTAAGAGGAAGTATAAGCAAAGGTTGAAGACTGTTTTCTAGGGCAAATACAGTCACACGTGCAAGAAAAGGAAGGGCAGTCTGCGGTTATATCAGCAGCAAGATCACATTCACAGTCACATGTTCATCATTGGTTGGGGTAGAAAGTTAGGCCTATAAGGCCTCCTACTCAAGCGAAGGGAAGGCTCTCTCAAGCGAAGGTGAAAGAACCCTAATTTGCAAGTTTACCTACCATGCGTGCGAGAATCTAGGGCTGTTGTACAGTCACTTCATTCTACATCTACATCTCAAGAAGGATCTCGTTTGATTGAAAGAAGGAAGGTTTCTACATAAGTGAAAGATATCTCAAGTATAGAAGAGAAGCATCTCATCTAGAGCTCACATAAACAAGGTCTATCAACAGTTAGAAGAAGGACAAAATGCCGAGTAACGAGTATTGATTTTGGGTAGCATCGAATGTGCTCTAGCTCCGAAAGTTTGTGGAGGGGCTAGAACACATGAGATCTCCAAAACCCAGAAATCGTTTGGAGAAATTCCACCTGGATTGTGAGTTATTAAAATAATTAATATTTTTAATGGGGTTCCTAAGTCTAAACTTAGGAAAATAAAAATATTAATGGGTATTAATAAAAATATGGGTGAGAAGCTTCTAAGAGATGAGGATCAAGTCTTTTTTAATCTTAGTCGTTGATTAGGGACTTAATCTCGGTAGTTGACTCATCAACAGGAAAAGTATAAGAGGAGGCTTGAGGGTTAGTTGGAGATACCCCACATTGATCAATCAGTTCAATTTTTCTGGGGCGAGGTTTGCTAAGAAAGTCGAATAGGTGATCTGAGTTGAAATAGAGGGGTAGGGATAGTTGGGGTTGGAGGATCTTCTCCGAGACCCCAAATACTCAGCACTGAGATGCAGAGATACGCCAGAAGAGGCAGCACAGAGCAAGGGAGGCTAACGCTGGGCCAGGAGGGCCCACACATTGCTTGACGCAATGCCAGCGCAGGGGAAGAGCTATCTTCCTGCAGAAGTCTGAATTTAGTCGGGGAGCAACAAGATTAGTCGAGAACGCTGACGTCAAAGCTCTAGGAGGCAGTAAAAGGCAGCGCAGGGTTGATGCAGAGTCTCAGAAGTGCTTCACGTAGGCGCACGCAGCTACTACGAAGGAGCAGCACAGTTGAAGCCAGGCATAGTCAGTTCAGTTGCCGGATTGGAGGGATTTTTGTCGGATGAAGCGAGGTAATCTCACTTAGGTTTTTGCCAGTATATTTTATCCATATAACTGGATTGTCGAGAGGGCATCCAGAGTTGTATTCAGAACTACTGCTTAATAATAGAAAACCCTCAAAGCTGCTGCACCGGTTTTCTCGCATGGGTTTTTCCAGGGATGTGTTGTCCAAAAATAACGGTGTCCCTTGTCTGTTTGTCTCATCTATTTCAGTTTATGATCTGTATTTCAGTGTAGTCTGCAGTAGTGTTTTTCATCATTGTTTATAATTAAATAACTTGTTGAATGAAATAACAAGTAGGAGATGATAAACCAGTGACTGCAGTAGGATTTTTGTTTGTATAGATTCAGAAATTTTCACATGGTATCAGAGGTTTGCAGATCATCAGAGACTGATACCATTGGCCGAGAGATCCAGCAAATTTGCTGCAGAAAGACAGTTGTCCCAAGTGACAGCATTGTTTTAGAGCTAGAGGAGCAGCTGAAGGGGTGATGCAGTGCCAGAGGAGTGACGCAGAAGCTCATGCAGTGCTTGCACCAACTTTCTAAGCCAGGAGGAGGAGACACAGTAGCCGAGAGGAGCTCACGCAATGACTGCGTCAACTCTCTGGGCTAGCGCAGAGCCTGAGGGGCTTAGATCAGTCAATTGTTGGGGCAATAGGAGCAGTGCAGATTCAATCTGTGGTGCTGGTAGGATGTTGTTACTGTTGTTCCAGAACAATTTCTATGGAGACGAAACCGAGGTAGAGGGAGTCACTACCTTGACGGATTTCTTGCCAAAATAAATCTAAGTCCGGGTTGCTGAGCAATAGCAAAGGAGGATCGGAGAAGGGTTGATTCGACATTATTTGGCGGGAGGATTTCCATGTAGGAAATCAAGACTTAGAGGGAGTCTAGAAAGAACCTGTTCCTTAGAGGATTTCTAGTGCCAAAGAAACCAAGATCCGAGTCTTGCTGGGTCAGCAATAAGAAAGGGAGAAGAGAACCTATTCTACACTTGTTTGAGTAGATATGGCGGTTAATGGACTGAGGGATCGGGACAGATTGGTTGGATCATCTAACTTTGTCACCTGGAAGGCCAGGATCCTGGCAGTCTTGGACAAGAATCGCATCAAGGAAGATGCCTTGAAAGTGGTGGCTATACTGGTCGATGTTGATCCTCTCAAGAAATACGAGGAGGCTCAAGCAAAGGCGGAATGCATTATCTTGGATGGGATCAAGGATCATGTGGTCCCACATATTGATGAAAATGAAACAACAAGGGAGATGTGGGAGGCCTTGATCACCTTGTATGAGGGAACTTCCGTCCAACAGAAGATGTTGCTTGAGAACTAGCTAAGACAGTTTCAAATACAAAAGGGAGAAGAAATCGATCCCTTCCTTCTGAGGTTGCAAGGGATTCGAGACCAGCTGACTTTTGTGGGGTCTACACCAAATCCTATGTTCATGATCAGGACTACCCTAAATGTCGTCGCTGAAGACTGGAAGACCTTTATCCAAAGCATCTTGGGCAGGGTTTCTCTCTCCAGTTGGGAGGAGATGTGGGCAACTATTCGACTGGAAGAGATCAGGCAGTTAACCAAGACAGGAAGTAGTGGCAAAGGAGTCAGAGTCAAGAAGGAGGAAGAGGAGGATGCAACGCTTGCATCAGCGGGACAACCAAGGCAACAGAAGAGGAAAAATAAAGACATAACCAAAGTCAGATGCTTCAGATGTGGGGAACTGGGACATTTCGCCACTCAGTGCCCTTAGAAGAAGGGCAAGGAAGAGAAGTCTGACTCAAAGGGTGGTCCAGCGAAAGCTAACAAGGAGGACGATGATGAGGATTGTGCCATGAGTGCTCATGCACCTCTAGAGAAGAGGTGGGGTGACATTGAGTTGTAGTCGGGAGGACTACACCAGGGGTAGGATCCTTGAGGCGCCCAAACTCTTGGATCACATACAACTACGGGAGCCCTTAATGACAATAGCAGATTGACGGGAGTCAGTTGGTGCATGGGATGATGGAGCAACAGTGGTAGAGCTAGAGTGCTAGAATCTGAAGAAGTGCGATGGAGGTTGCAACAGTGCGAGAGGCATAAAGAAGATTGCAGCAATGTAGTAGCAACAAAGGGTTAGCACAGATTAGCAGCAGAGGTAGCTTCGGCATCATGGGGTATCCAGACTGACCAATATGTCAGCGTTGGGTGGCTATTCAGTTGCTTACTTCTTAGCAACTAAGTTGCAGTGCAACAATTAGCAGTGGCAGTGCTATGGGCAACATGATGCAGCATTTTGAGAGGGAGATATAGTACAGATGTAGCAGTGACAGTGGCAGTGTCATGGGTAGCAATATAGGGTGCAACATTACAGTGAATGAAGGGTAGTAGGCCAAGCATCAATAGCACAGAGGACCGATGTTGTGGATCAGAGTGATACTTCTATTGGAAAGTATTGATAGAGCACATTCCTCGCTAAGAGGGAGTGTTGATTTTGGGTAGCATCGAATGTGCTCCAGCTCCAAAATTTTGTGGAGGGGCTAGAACACATGAGATCTTCAAAACCCAGAAATCGTTTGGAGAAATTCCACCTGGATTGTGAGTTATTAAAATAATTGATATTTTTAATGGGGTTCCCAAGTCTAAACTTAGGAAAATAAAAATATTAATGGGTATTAATAAAAATATGGGTGAGAATCTTCTAAGAGATGAGGATCAAGTTTGTTTTAATCTTAGCTGTTGATTAGGAACTTAATCTCAGCTATTGATTCATCAACAAGAAAAGTATAAGAGGAGGCTTGAGGGTCAGTTGGAGATACACCACATTGATTAGTCAGTTTGATTTTTCTGGGGTGAGGTTTGTTGAGAAAGTCGAACAGGTGATCTGAGTTGCAGTAGAGGGGCAGGGATAGTTGGGGTTGGAGGATCTTCAATGGGAACCCAAATACTCAGCAGAGAGAGGCAGAGATACACCAAAGGAGGCAGCGCAAATCAAGGGAGGTTGACACTGGGCTAAAAGGGCCCACGCATTGCTTGACGCAGTGCCAGTGCAAGGGAAGAGCTATTTTCCTGCAGAGTCTGAATTTAGTCGGGGAGCAATAGGATCAGTCGAGAAGGTTGACGTCAGAGCTCCAGGAGGCAGTAAGAGGCAGCGCAGGGCTAACGCAGAGTCTCAGAAGTGCTCCACGTAGGCCCACACAACTACTACGAAGGGGCAACATAGTTGAAGCCAAGGATAGTCAGTTCAGTTGCTGGATCGAAGGGATTTTTGCCGGATGAAGTGAGGTAATCTCACTTAGGTTTCTGCCAGTATATTTTATCCATGTCACTGGATTTTCGAGAGGGCATCCAGAGTTGTATTTAGAACTACTGCTTAATAATAGAACATCCTCAAAGTTGCTGCACCGGTTTTCCCGCATGGGCTTTTCTGGGGATGTGTTGTACAAAAATAACAGTGTCCCTTGTGTGTTTGTCTCATCTATTTCAGTTTATGATCTGTATGCCAGTGTAGTCTGCAGTAGTGTTTTTCACCATTGTTTATAATTAAATAACTTATTGAATGAAATAACAAGTAGGAGATGATAAACCAGTGACTGCAGTAGGATTTTTGTTTGTATAGATTCAGAAATTTTCACATGGTATCAAAGGTTTGCAAATCATCAGAGGCTGAAACCATCTGCCGAGAGATCCAGCAAATATACTATAGAAAGGCAGTTGTCCCAAGTGACAACGTTGTTTTAGAGCTAGAGGAGTAGCTAAAGGGGTGACGCAGTGCCAGAGGAGTGACGCAGAAGCTCACACAGTGCTTGCGTTAGCTTTCTGAGCAAGGAGGAGACGCAATAGCCGAGAGGAGCTCACGCGTGACTGCGTCAACTCTCTGGGCCAGCACAGAGCCTGAGGGGCTCAGATCAGTGAATTGTCGGGGCAACAGGATCAGTGCAGATTCAATCTGTGGTGCTAGTGGGATGTTGTTACTATTGTTGCAGAATAGTGTCTGTGGAGACGAAATCGAGGTAGAGGGAGTCACTGCCTTGAAGGATTTCTTGCCAAAAGAAATCTAAGTCCAAGTTGCTGAGCAACAACAAAGGAGGATTGGAGAAGGGGTGATTCGACATTATTTGGCAGGAGGATTTCCGTGAAGGAAATCAGGACTCAAAGGGAGTCTAGAAAAAACCTATACCTTAGAGGATTTCTAGCGCCAAAGAAATCCAGATTCAAGTCTTGCTGGGGCAGTAGTAAGAAAGGGAGAATTGAACCTATTCTACACTTGTTTGACCAAAGATGGCAGTTAATGGACTGAGGGATCAAGACAAATTGGATGGAGCATCCAACTTTGTCATCTAGAAGGCCATGATCCTAGCAGTCTTGGACAAGAATCACATAAGGATTATGCCTTGAAAGTGGTGGTTGTACCGGTCGACGTTGATCCTCTTAAGAAATATGAGGAGGCTCAAGCAAAGGCGAAATGCATGATCTTGGACGGGATCAAGGATCATGTGGTCCCATATATTGCTGAAAAGGAAATAACAAGGGAGATGTGGGAGGCCTTGACCACCTTGTATGAGGGAACTTCTGTCCAACGGAAGATGTTGCTTGAGAACCAGCTAGGACAGTATCAGATGTAGAAGGGAGAAGAAATCGATCCCTTCCTTCTCAGGTTGTAAGGGATTTGAGACTAGCTGACTTTTGTGGGGTCTACACCTGATCCTGAGTTAATGGTCAGGACTGCCCTGAATGCAGTCACTGAAGACTGGGAGAACTTTGTACAAAGCATCTTGGGTAGGGCTTCTCTCCCCACTTGAGAGGAGATGTGGGCAGCGCTTCGACAGGAAGAGATTAGGCGGTTAACCAAAGCAATATGTAGCGGCGAAGGAGTTAGAGTCAAGAAGGAGGAAGAGGAGGATGCAACTCTCACATCAGCGGGATAGCCAGGACAACAAAAGAGGAAAATGAAAGACATAACCAAAGTCAAATGCTTCAGATGTGGGGAACTGGGACATTTCACCACTCAGTGCCCTTGGAAGAAAGGAAAGGAAGAGAAGTCTGACTCAAAGGGTGCTCCAGCGAAAGCTGACAAGGAGGACAATGATGAGGATTGCACCATGAGTGCTCATGCACCTCTAGAGAAGAGATGGGGCGACATTGAGCTGTAGTCGAGAGGACTACACCAGGGGCAAGATCCTTGAGGTGCCCAAACTTTTGGATCACATACGGCTACGAGAGCCCTTAATGACAGGAGCAGATTGATGGCAATCAGTTGGTGCATGGGATGATGCAGCAATAGTGGCAGAGCTAGAGTGCCAGAGTCTGAAGAAGCACAGTGGAGGTTGCAGTAGTGAGAGAAGCACAGAGCAGATTGCAGCAACACAGTAGCAGCAGAGGTAGCTTCAGCATCACGGGGTATCTAGACTGACCAGTATGTCAAATTTGGGTGGCTATTCAGTTGCTTTCTTCTCAGCATCTGAGTTGTAGTGCAGCAGTTAGCAGTGGCAGTGCTATGGGCAACATGATGCAACATTTTGAGAGGGAGTTGTAGTACAGATGTAGCAATGAGAGTGGAAGTGTCATGGGTAGTGGTATAGGGTGCAACAATGTAGTGGATGAAGGACAACAGGCCAAGCATCAACAACACAGAGGAACAATGTTGTGGATCAATGTGATACTTCTTTTGGGAAGTATTGCTAGAGCACGTTCCACGCTAAGAGGGAGTGTTGATTTTGGGTAGCATTGAATGTGCTATAGCTCCAAAATTTTGTGAAGGGGCTAGAATACATGAGATCTCCAAAACCCAAAAATCGTTTGGAGAAATTCCACCCAAATTGTGAGCTATTAAAATAATTAATATTTTTAATGGGGTTCCTAAGTCTAAACTTAGGAAAATAAAAATATTAATGGGTATTAATAAAAAATGGGTGAGAAGCTTCTAAGAGACGAGGATCAAGTCTGTTTTAATCTTAGCTGTTGATTCATCAACAAGAAAAGTATAAGAGGAGGGTTGAGGGTCAGTTGGAGATACATCACATTGATTAGTCAATTCGATTTTTGTGGGGCAAGTTTTGTTGAGAAAGTCGAACAGGTGATCTGAGTTGCAACAGAGGGGAAGGGATAGTTGGGGTTGGAGGATCTTCTTTGGGACCCCGAATACTTAGCAGAGAGAGGCAGAGATATGCCAGAGGAGGCAATGCAAACCAAGGGAGGCTGACGCTGGGCCAGAAGGGCCCATGCATTGCTTGACACAATGCCACCGCAGGGGAAGAGTTTTCCTCCTGTAGAAGTCTGAATTTATCCGGGGAGCAGCAGGATTAGTCGAGAAGGATGACGTTAGAGCTCTAGGAGGCAGTAAGAGGCAGCGCAGGGCTAACACAGAGTCTCAAAAGTGCTCCACGCAACTATTGCGAAGGGGCAGTGCAGTTGTAGCCAAGGATAACCAGTTCAGTTGTTGGATCGGAGGGAATTTTGTCTGGTGAAGTGAGGTAATCTCACTTAGGTTTCCGCCATTATATTTTATCTATGTAACTAGATTGTCGAGAGGGCATCCAGAGTTGTATTCAAAACTACTGCTTAATAATAGAAAACCCTCAGAGCTGCTGCACCGGTTTTCCCACATTGGGTTTTTTCGAGGATGTGTTGTCCAAGAATAACGATGTCCCTTGTGTGTTTGTCTCATCTATTTCAGTTTATGATTTGTATGTCAGTGTATTTTGCAGTAGTGTTTTTCATCATTGTTTATAATTAAATACATTGTGGAATGAAATAACAAGTAGGAGATGACAAACCAGTGACTGCAGTAGGATTTTTGTTTGTATAGATTCATAAATTTTCACAACGAAGTGCCAGAAGAAGGAAGACTAAGTGTCAAAGAACAAAGTTGAGAAAGGAGGAAGGACTTGACTTGTTCTTGGAGGATATTCTTGTCAAGGGTCTAGGGTTTAGCATTGATCAATAAGAAGCTTCAATAAGAGAAATTTACCAAAGGGTTTTCCTCTCAAGAGAAGAGAGGTTTTGGCCCTGGCAAAGAGCCAACATCTTGTGTTCTTGTTCTTATGTTTTTGGTAGCAGTTTGATGAAGTACACACATGCATTAATAAGAAGAAGAAGATTAAGCTAACAAGAAAAAGTAGAAAGACTCCACAAATTGTTATCAAGTCAAGAACAATCATGCTACACCTAACTTCCCTTGATTCTTCAACACCAACAACCCCTTGCAACCACCAAATAGCTTGATGTGCCAACATTATCAACCACCTGGGCCTTCCAACCTCGAAAGTATGGATTTAATTATGTAATTGGGTATTTTTGCTTGCCTATCATGAACACTTTGGACATAGATTAGTGGGGGCATTTAGCAGAAAGAATGGGCTTGGTATGTACCCTTGTTCCCTAGTCCCAATTCGGTGGTTAATCTTGTATCCTAGTCTCGTGGAATCTCCTTTATTTGCTACTAGCTTTATGTAATACCCTGAATTTTGGTTTTATGCATTAGAGACAATTTTGGAGAAGGGGAAAAATTTATGACATTGGGGCTTAGGAGGAAAAAGGAAAATTACAGCTTTAGTGGAGAGTGGGGACCACAAGGAGAGAAAATTTGACCCAAGTGGCAATTCGCACTAGTGAGAAGAGAGAGAAAAAGGAAGTGGTGCGAATTAGTGGAAGCTAGGGACCACCAAGGGAGAGAGGGCTAGCAATTATAAATAGAGATTGGAGGCCTCCATTTGGTACCTTTTGATTATTTGACAATTAACACTAGTTTTGTTGAGCTGCTTAGCCAAGACAACCCGTGTTGTTCAGCACAAGGAATTTTTGAGCGAGAATTCCACCCTCATTTCGGAGAACTATGAGTGTCTCCCTAGTGAGGGAATTTGGGGAGCTCAATTCAAAGTTTCCATTGGGCATAATTTTTGGTTACTTTAGCTTGTGCGTATTTCTTCTAGGGCACGACAGTGGTTTGAATTGCTTGTGGAGAGAGTGGTTGTTTTCCATTATTTCATCTGGAGATTTGGTGGTGATTATCAGGGCTGAGTTTGAGGGAATTCTTGGAGCTAAAATTCTACATTTCTAGAAGTGCGCAGGGGTCTCCAGGCAGGCTTGCGCCGGGGCTAGAGAAATAGAGGTTAAGGAGTGATAAGGGCTAGAGATACAAGGTATTTCTCAGTGGAGAATTTAGCAGGAGTTGGGAGAGCTTTTCAGTGGTGGATTCAGGCTTATTTCAGGAGTTGGGATGACTCGAGTATAGAGGCTCCCTATAAAGGATAAATGGGGTTCTATCAAGTTGCAAGATAGTGGTGTAAGATAGATCCATTTGGATTTGACCCCCCATAGTAGCACCCCATTTCTTGGACAATAACATTCCCCAAACATCAGGTATATCAATAACTATAACATCCATGAGCAATGATATGTCCTTATTCAAGGCTAATAACACTTTAAGTTCCTCGATGAGACCTTCAACATTAATGGATCTGGAATCAAAGGCACACACATTTTTATCTTTACGAGTGATACTTAGATTGAGTTGCTTCATAACTTTTAATGGCATGCTATTCACAAAAGCCCTGGAATCTAACATACAATTGTGTAAAAGGAGACCATTAATGGCTAACGTGAGCAAGAATGGCTCATAACCAGGATTGGTGTTAGAGAGGTGTATATTTTGCAACATGATAGGTGGGTCCTCTACATCCTCAATCCCTAAAGCTTGTTTTACAGGCCATCTTGGGGACGAAAGCTTGGCTATTTATTTGATAGGAACCTGCATGGTCATCTATCCTATAGCAACCCCTGCATCAATGTTGAGTTCAATTTCCCTGTATTTGGCTTTGGGCTTGGGTTCCCCTTTAGGAGGATGCTTTTTGATGTTATCTTTCTTGGGGGGATCTTTCTTTGGGGGTTCCTTTGGAGGAGGTTTCTTTGGAAGAGATTGCTTAGGAGGAGATTCCTTCTTTTTCAATTCTTCAAAGCTTATGGAGGGGATTTTGTCATTCTTCCTTGAGTATTGGACCCCTTTGAACCTTTCATTATCATTAGCATTGAGGATAGGCTCATCCTTTTCATCTTTGAGTTTCACTTCACTAATCCGAGGATGAGTGTATGTGTCACCTAATATAATGTTGAAGGCTTGGGTTTCACCAACTATATTTATTTTCTCACCACCCTTCTCATCTTCACTTCCTTTATTATCCCTTTTGTCATCTTCAAAAAATTATTCTTCTTGTTCCACAACATTGGTTAGAGCCAAAGTGTTGGGAACCTAGGGTGGAGTCTGCTTGCCCTCATCATTAGTCTTCTTGACAAAAGGCTTGTTCTTTGGAACAAAACTTGACTTTTGAGCCTTTTGAAGAGTCGTGAGCTTGTTCAAATGTAACCTATCCCTATATTTCATGTCCTTGGATATTTTTTCAAGTTTATTAAGGGACATGACTAGGGATTCCTCAACTTGATCCTTGGACTTTCTCTTCTTGGTTTCTACCTCAGCCCTAGGATGTTCAAACACCTCAATTTTAGAAATATTCAAGTTTTGTTTGACCTCAATGACAATTTCTTTGGCCTTAGCAAGAGTCTTGGTCTTTTTTCCCTTTAGTTGATATTGCAGGTGCCCTCCAACCACTTTAATGAATTTGTCGAATATTAGCACATCAGGAGGTTTAAGATGATCAGAAACATCCCTAACGATTCTATCAAACATTTGGATAAATTCCCTAATATCTTCATTGCCTTTCTTTTTTATGTGGTAAAACTTTTCAAGGTTAAAATCCCCTTCGGCATCAAATGACCATCTCTTGATGATCTGAAATGACCATATACTAATAACTGATGTAGAATTGATTAGCCATTAGTGATTTGAATGATACTGAAAGCACGAAAATCAAGGAAAACTGCTGGAGCAGAACACTTTACGATAGCTGATAAACCATAATTAAGATGCAAAACAAAAGTGAAAATAGCGAAAACATAGATATATCAGACAACAAGATTGATTACGGAGTTCATCCCTGATGGACTACGTCTCTGGGTCCGCTTTCAAGATGGGCGACCGTTTTATTAGGAGAGAGAAGTAAGAAGTTGATTACACAGTGAATTAGACACATTGAACTTGCACACATGCAATTCTGACCTCTGTCATCAGATGGCTCTCTGAACCAGCTTTCCAACGCCGCCTACAGTTTCCAAATCCAACTTCGGATGTTCCTGAAACACTGAAAACAAAATAGCCTATGTCCTCCAGAACCTGCATACAAAAACCCAAAACCACCCTTCTTTTTCAATGGAGAGAAATTCTGCCTCTTAAAGACCTCCAAGTTCATCAAAACCGCTTTGGCTGAATGTATGGTGCATTTGGTTAAGTTTGGATTGGCTTTACAACTTGGTCAAGTTGTTAGGAGACACCTTGGTTCATTGGGCCATGGTCTTTGAATTATTTAAAAACAAATTAACAATAAAAACCCATAAACAAACCTTATAATAGTGCACAACTGTTAGCCGATTGCTAACCGAGCAGAGAAATCCAACAACGCATTTGAATAGTTGTGTTTCCCTGCGGTTAGGGCTCCGCCGGTTTTGATGACCTTAACCATGACTATTTGCGGTTGCGACTGCTCTAGCATTCACATAGCGCCGCTACCTCTGACTGTAACTGTCCACCGAAATTGCAGACAAACCTTAACTGCGCGGTTGGCTACCTTGCTATTCACATGAGGCGGTTGCGGTAACAGTTTTAGAGCCCGTGGTCTATACAACCTCAGTGGTCTTCCACTGCCACTGGTCACATGCTTTGCGGTCCCGCTGCAGTTATGACCAGCAGTTAGGGACCCGCGGTTTATTCTGCTTCTCACATGTATATGGTTTCCGACGCGGTTTTGTAACTGAGGTTAGGAGAATATTTATGTTTTGTGTATTATGTAATGTTTTAACAATGTGATTTAGGCCGAGAGTTGACTGAGGTTAGGGTTTTAAGTTTATTAACACATAGTGTTAGGTTTAGTGCATAGGATTAGGTTTTAAGGTTTTAATACATAATTTTTCAATGTATTAGGGTTTGAATGGTTTAGCATAGGTTTTGACATATGGTTTGTAGCTTAGGAATTACGATTTGATACATAGATTAGGGTTTGTAGAATTTTTAGGCATAGGTTTAGGGTTTGTACATAGATTAGGGATTATTTTAAAAACCCATGTGTACAATTTTAACACAATGCGACATTCGCAAAATTCGTCACGTGATGACAAATAACCCATACCTATCATCGACAAACGACGATATTGATCCTCTGACACGACGACAACCCACGCACATCATTGACTTCAGCTATCTTTGCAACGACAACTCGAACGATGAATCTATGCCACTGACGACACTGATGTCGACACATCAAACCTGCAAAGGCGAAATTGAACTGAAGCGACGACGACACTGAACGATACCTGTGAATACTGATGATGACACTTTAAACACTTGTGCAATTGAATCGATGGATCATCTTGGATCATTCCTCTCCACTTGAAAGCTTTTGGACCACAAAAGTTTGACTAAACAAATAGTCGATGAGGGTAGAACTCCCTCTCTTTCCATCTTGACCTGACGATGTACCAATACATTCGATCAATCACCTGCATGTGATGACCCTGATGATGCTGACCATGATACATTTTGATTTGGTGACTTGTTTCTTCCATCCGCAGTATGGACAACTTGCGACGATGGGCAAACAACCTGTTATCAACATGGCAATTGAATTCTTTCCACGAAGAATCATGAGTTAGTGATTCAAAAACATCTTTGAAAACAATATTTGTAGAACTTTGTTCAATACATTTGATGGGTATTAACAATCTACTTTCTAGAATAACTGAAATATTCAAAGACTCCTTTGATTTTGACTTCATATCAATTACTTGACTTGATTTACTTTCCTGTTGACTGATTACTAAGTGAACTTGTTGCCCATAACTCATCCAGCTATGATGAAAAGACTGTTGCAACTTTGTTTGATTTTGAAAGTATCTAAGTAATTGTCGATTTACTTGAATGACTATTTCTTTGTCTATTAACTAATATTTCCTTTGACTAACACTTTCACTTAATGCATTAGTTTTCAAATCATGATAAGGAAACTTTAGATCTGCTTTTGAAAATGCTTTGTCATGAAAACTTATAGACTTCCTCTCCACTTGAAAAGAGGCTTCATTACTTTTTAAAGCATGAAATGATGATGCAATACCAAAGAAATGCAACACTGACTTCCCCAATATTGACCTGCA
This sequence comes from Pinus tabuliformis, assembly GCA_031772625.1. Classification (NCBI taxonomy): domain Eukaryota; kingdom Viridiplantae; phylum Streptophyta; class Pinopsida; order Pinales; family Pinaceae; genus Pinus; species Pinus tabuliformis. The sequence continues at coordinate 405,577,777 of CM062804.1, read as the reverse complement.
CCCCTGAAACTGAAAATAAACATACCATCTGAAACAAGTCTCTGATTAGACTCACATGTACCATTCCCTGCAATACATTGTTGATGATGATAGTTTCTATAATTCAGTTGAATGAATGAATTGAGATTCATTTTGTCTTTAAGAAGATGTTCATAGGACATTAAATGTATCTCATGTTGCTTATCTTGTTCATGAATAAGATTTCTTGGAAAAGAATTAACCACCTTGACCAATTGATCTATAAACTGAATCTCGCATCTCGAACAATCATCCTTATGTTGTTCCTTAATAAACATGAATACATATTTACTTGAACTTATAAACTGCTTAACTTGATTTGTAACAATTAAATCCAAGTTTGATTTGACTTTATGTGCCCTAACAATAAATTCAACCCCTTCTTTCTTTAGGTGATATTTATGTTCTCTTCTGTAAAACACTGCATCTCTATCATAAAGATAAGGACTTCCTAAGACAACTCCACATATGTCTACTGGGACCACATCTAACTCCACTTCATCAATGTATTGAGATGTAATGCAAATTTTAACCGACACTACTTTGTGACATGTATTTGAGTTGATTTATTAATCCAACCTAATGGCTATGGTCTTGGATGATTTTGTGTTTCCAATCCCAATTGATTAACTATATGTTCAGATATTAAATTTGCTTGCGAGCCACTGTCAAACATTGTGTCAATCTTTTTATGCTTAGAAGTTATCCTTATGTGGAAGAGTTCAACTCTTTTATCCTCATGTGAAGGATTTATGTTTGAAGAAGATACATTAGTTTTCGAACTTGAACCAGTATCAGAAGTTTTACCTGTCGTAACCATGGCGGTTATCCTCCTTTCATCACCTGAATCTGAACCTAGGTCCTGCTGGACTGCTACAATGGCCTTCTTTTCATCCTTCGCCTTAAGGAACTTTTTGGGCTTAAGTTCTGGATGAAGTTTCCAACACTTTGATTCATCATGACCGATTCTCTAGCAATGAGAACAAGTAGGTCTTTCCTTCTAAACGATCGCTGATTTCTTTCTCTTCGAAATGTTCTTCCCCTTACTGTCACTGGAATCTCTGGTTTCCATCTCTTTGGATGACTGAGATGGCAAATTGAATGGTCTGCCACCTGATTCAGTATATATGGCCTAAACACACACCTCATCAAAATCATCAGGATTAAACATCAATGAAGTATGTTGCAAATATGAATGTAAACTGCCAATGTATTTTAACAAAGTTTCACGTGTATCCAATGAAATACCAAGCGCCAATGCTTTCTTTCTGAACTCTTGAGTAAACTCCTGAACACTCTGCCCTTTACCTTGCCTCAGATGCTGCCAATCAATAATAGCTTACTGCATGTATCCTAAAGGATAGAACTGTTTCCTAAGAGCTTTCAAAAACTTAGACCATGAAGAGATGAATTTTCCTTTATGCCTTACATCTAGTTGAGTTTTGCTTTCCCACCAGATTAAAGTTGTTCCCCCCATTCTAAGTGTAGCTAACTGAATTTTAGTTATATCTTTAGAAATGTTCTGAATGCGACAATAGACTTCTAACTGCTTTATCCAGTTATCTGACTTTTCAAGATTCATTTCGCCATTATAAATAGGTAACTCAAATAATAAATTTAACATCAAGTTTCAAAAGAGATGTTTTCTTAGGTTTCTTTTCCGTTTCAGATTCTGCACTCGAAGAAGAAGAAGAAGAAGAGGATGATGGAGATGATGGAGGTGAAGGAGATTTATTAGCCTTGCCTTTACCTTTGTCCTTCTTCGATGCCTTTGAAGAAGATGCTGCATCTCTCGCCTTCTTGTCTTCATACAATTCTCCCAACATCTGCTGCATGTTTAAGAACGCCTGTTGAAACTATTCTTCACTCATCTTAGTCTCAGTGTTTTCACCTACATCAGGTCTTGACATGGTCGATTTCTGAACGACTTGTTGCTTTCCAATCTCGGGATCGATCTGCTCAAGGATAGCTTCTCCTCATTGCAACTTTGACCTAGTTAACATTCAATGGCACATTCTACAAATGCAACCTGCTCTAATACCAAATTATATGATCTGAAATGACCATATACTAAAAACTGATGTAGAATTGATTAGCCATTAGTGATTTGAATGATAACTGAAAGCACGGAAATCGAGGAAAACTGTTGGAGCATAACACTTTACGACAGCTGATAAACCATAATTAAGATGCAAAACAGAAGTGAAAATAGCGAAAACACAGATATACCAGACAACAAGATTGATTACAGAGTTCGTCCTTGATGGACTACGTCTCCGGGTCCGCTTTCAAGATGGGCGACCGTTTTATTAGGAATGAGAAGGAAGAAGTCGATTACACAGTGAATTAGACAGACTGAACTTGCACACAGGCAATTCTAACCTCTGTCATCAGATATCTCTCTGAACCAGCTTTCCAACGCCGCTTACAGTTTCCAAATCCGACTCCAGATGCTCTCGAAGCACTGAAAACAAAACAGCCTGTGTCCTCCAGAACCTGCATACAAAAACCCAAGACCACCCTTCTTTTTCAATGGAGAGAAATTCTGCCTCTTAAAGACCTCCAAGTTCATCAAAACCACTTTCGCTGAATGTATGGTGAATTTGGTTAAGTTTGGATTGGCTTTACAACTTGGTCAAGTTGTTAGGAAACACCTTGGTTCATTAGGCCATGGTCTTCAAATTATTTAAAAACAAATTAACAATAGAAACCCATAAACAAACCTTATAATAATGTGCAACCGTTAGTCGATTGCTACCAAGTTGAGAAGTCCAACAACGCATGTGAACAGTTGTGTTTCCCCGCGGTTAGGGCTCCGCCGATTTTGATGACCTTAACCATGACTGTTTGCAGTTGCGACTCTTGTGGCGTTCACATAGCGCCGCTACCTCTAAATGTAACCTTCCACCGAAACTGCGGACAAACCTTAACTGCGCGGTTGGCTACCTTGTTGTTCACATGAGGCGGTTGCCGTAACGGTTTTAGAGCCTGCGGTCTATACAACCCCGGCAGTCTTCCACTGTTGCTGGTCACATGCTTTGCAGTCCCGCTGTGGTTATGACCAGCGGTTAGGGACCCGCGGTTTATTTTGCTGCTCACATGTATATGGTTTCCGACGCAGTATTGTAACTGCGGTTAGGAGCATATTTATGTTTTATGTGTATTATGTAATCTTTTAACAATGTGATTTAGGCCGAGAGTTGATTGAGGTTAGGGTTTTACGTTTATTAACACATAGTATTAGGTTTAGCGCATAGGATTAGGTTTTAAGGTTTTAATACATAATTTTTCAATGTATTAGGGTTTGAATGGTTTAGCATAGGTTTTGACATATGGTTTGTAGCTTAGGAATTAGGCTTTGATACATAGATTAGGGTTTGTAGAATTTTTAGGCATAGGTTTAGGGGTTGTACATAGATTAGGGATTATTTTAAAAACCCATGTGTACAATTTTGACACAATGCGATGTTCACGAAATTCGTTACACGATGACAAATAACTCATGCCTATCGTCAACAAATGACGATATCAATCCTCTTCCATGATGACAACCCACGCACTCGTTGACTTCAGCTATCTTTGCAACGACAACTCGGATGATGAATCTATGCCACTGATGACACTGATGTCAACACATCAAACCTACAAAGTCGAAACTGAACTGAAGCGACGATGACACTGAACGATACCCATGAATACTGATGACAACACTTTAAACACTTGTGCAATTGGATCGATGGATCCTCCTGGATCATTTGATAAAGGCATCTTCAAATTTCCCATATTCATCGATACTACCTGAAGGGAGACTAACATACCATTCCCTAACGTGTCATTCGAAGGATAAAGCAAATAACATCATTATTACATCATCATCTTCAATCCCTTTAGGGCCTATTACCCACCATTTTGTGTGTAATACCCCTAGGAGAATTTTTTTCTCCAAGATGATCCTCAGTCGGCAGCTATCAGCCCCTTATAGCCACCAGCTAGCTCATTGTGCCATTTCTCCGCCACCTGAGCCAGCCATGTGGTCCCTTGCCCTTCTACCATGATTGTATGTTTGAAGGTGGGCCTCCTGAACCTAAAGGTATGCCTTGTCATTTGGAAATTGAGTATTGTAGTTTTCTTATCATGGACACTTATGGGCATGGATTAATGGGGGGATTTGGTGGAAAGAATGGGCTAGGTTTGTGCTCTTGTACCCTAGACCCCTTTTAGGTATTAACCTTGGATTCTAGTCTTGTGGGATCCCTTTTATTGACCATTTGGATCTAGGGATGGTATTTCATGGGAAACCCCGATTTTGGTTGTGTGGTCCTGCTCTCTTATCAACTTATATTACACACTTTCCATTCATTATCACCCCATTCATCATTTCTCCCACTTGTGTCCACATTCCTCCACTGGGTCCACATGGGTTAGCATGCCCCTTCCCCTTGCCCACACCTTCAGTCATGGCCTAGAATGAAGCCCGGAGGTTGATGCAGCTAAAAAGAAAGATAAAAGCATATATGGCCACATTCAATAGGAAAATGTACCACAAAATGCAAAAGATGGTCGGGACAAACACATTTAGCACGTGGGAAAAAGCCAATACATGAGCTCTGCCCCATCATCATGGCCATCACCTTGGTTTCTATAGGTTCTATGAAATTTCTTCATCATATAGGAACCCATGATTGCGCCAACCCCTGGTGGGCAATGAACTACCCCACCTTAAAAGGGGTATTAACTGCTATATCTTATACATCATGCTCTCACCCTTTGAGAACCGAGCAATTAATCAAATAAAATCATAAAAAGGCAAAAGACATATAATGAAGGGTGGAAAAATCAAGGTCAGGGCACCTCATGTACCACGACTACTCCCTCCTATGCATTATAAACTCAAGTGTGGGCTTCCCTCTTATTAGTTACCCTTGTACCCCAACATGTGACCCAACGCTGCACCTTGTCATCCCCTATTTCATTCACCTACCTGTCATATGCCACCAACTTTTGAAGGATGTACCCTGACTATATCATCCCCTTTAGAAGTAAAACCCACCTAATAGGATTTTTGGTTAAGCCCATTTGGAGTTTAGGAGACAATGGCACATCCTGAAGGCCATTATGGAAGGGAAAGAAATTATGAAGTCCCAACCTGTGGTCCATGATTAGGTAAGCTTATTTACTCGATTTCTCTAATGACTTGTTGTACTGGAAGATTAGGGGATGCATTAGATCTTATGTAGGATTGCAAATGGTCTCCATTTTGGGTTTGGTCTCCCTATATGGGCTCCTAATCCTTCAGAGGAATACATTGGCACTTGTATGGTGTGTGTTGAGAGCCATGGGCCACCACAATAGCAAACAACACTCCATGTATCCCCACAACCATTCATAGTTTGCTCGTGGTTCACGTATTGGACAAGGAAGATGCACCTGATCCATCATGCCCAGTTGGCCCCAGATTTACACCATACACTTGGCAAATGATCCAGGCCTTGCACGATGATGTGGCAGCACCTACACCATTATCCTAGCCCTTGCAGGTGATCTACATGCATCTTCGATTTGTTTTGAGACCCATGATGACACTTTTGTGCCCCCCACATGTCATTTGGAGTACCTCGGGTTATTACAAGGGGCCAACCCCTTGTCCATTGCTTTTGAGGGACCTATTCTTCATTGTGGCACTCATGGACCTCATTAGGCCTCTTAGAGGGCCCTACGACATGCATAGATTATTATTTGACCTCTTGAGAGGCTTACTTTTTCATTTATGAGCTAGTTTGGTGGGCTTGTCACCAAAGTTGGATTATTAAAACATTATTTTATTTTTGGGGCTTATGTAGGCCAAAGAGGCTAATTTGAACTCTTAAGTTGTGTATAAATACAAGTGAGATGAGCTCATTTTCTCATCATCATTTTGGTTGCGATCATTTCTCTCTTGAGATTTTTGCATTTCTTCTAGAGGATGAATTGGAGCTTTATGGATGAATTTTGATGTGTGGATATTGATCTATCTTCTCTTGGAGCTTCTCTTTTGTCAATTGTGAATGGTTGGATATACTTTGTTACATGTAAGTAAATGCTTTTAATGTTATTCTTGTTTTACTTTGTCATATACATTGAACTAATATTTTCGTTGTTCTAGGGCTAATTGTTGCATGCATTTATCGCTTAAAATTTAGGAATTTTTCTTTGTTATAGCATCTCCCAATGTATGGGCCGTGCAATGTGAGAGATATCTCCTAGGGGTAATTCTACCAAAGAATTTGACTTTGATAAGCCATTTCCTTTGTACATCGAAGTATAAAAGCTACAAGATTGCTTCTCTTTGACCTAAAAGGCCAACGAAGTGATCTTGAGGCCTCCTTGACTCGGAACCAAGAAATCCTACTTTTATTCATCATAGATTCCATTCTCCCAAATATTAAGGCATTCACCTACCAAGGGTGGTCACTAAAAATCATATTCTTTCAACCCCTTTCAGGTCCAGCCAAGTTGGGGTACCTAGGGCATCAATTTCCCGACAAGCTAGCCATCAAAAAATTTCGATCTCCTAGGATCTCCTTCGCTGGCCTTTCCTCTAGTTCTCCTCCAATTTTGAAGTCATTCCGATGGTGGAGTTGAGGGAAAAGCCAAGCCCTAGCTCTGGGATCAAAACTTGACCTGCCATCGCCAAGGCTAGTACCTCATAGGGTGAAAACAACATCTTCAAGTGAAAATAATTTCTTTGATCATTTCTCCACCTTGTCTAGGGTAAGAATATCATTGGTTGCTACATTCTTTTCTCATACCCTAGACTGGGTCCACTTGGCCCCGTGTGGTCTTGCTCCTTTGAAAGACCATTATTCAAGAACCATCCAGGATACCAATTCTAACAAGGATTTTAGGGATTGGGGAATTCCTTCACAAGTCTTATCTCATAAACCTAACCCTCAAATTCCTCCCTTCCTTCCCTAGAATACATAGTACCTTGCTTAGAAAGCAAGCAAGCTCCAACCTCCAAGCTCTTCTGGGAAAGAGATTATTTGGGTCACTCGTATCTATTCATTGAATTATCCTTCGTTGGTGACTCCATACATACTGGGTCTCCTCCCATCGGTGAAAGTCCATAAATAGAAGGGAACCTTACTAAGGTGACAGTGGGCTAAGTCTCCATTTGTTTCCCTTGACCTAGCATTTTCCCTTTAGGGATCCCCTTTAGGTTCCTTGCTAGTTTGAGCGGTAACAGGGCCTATTGCCTAGAATAAATCATCTAGAATAAATAATCTATATGGTCATTGGCATTTTGATCAGCAATGCCTTTGAACTTGGGCAACCATTCATGATATTTCTTAGGTAAGGGATCGGGATTGTCACGTAACTTCAAAGGTCTAAAAGCTCTAGAAAGGAGCCTTTTTCTTCTTGGGATCTTGGGTTAGTTTTGATTTTGGTTGGCATTGCCATTGGCATCCATATTGAAGGTTGTGTTGCCAACCTTTTTTTATTTAGGGAGAAGGTTAGTTTTAACAGGTGATGGAGTTCTCTCCCCTCTTTTTGCAGCAACCCTAATTGTAGGAGGAATGTCATCTTCTTCAAGCAAACTAGGGGGTTTGATAATGAATGGAGTCGCCAAAGGAATACTTATAATGTTTGTGCCCATGATGCCCTAAACTCCTCCAATCTTTTGGTGTAGTCAACCTTTTCATCTTGAAGAATGCAGCTTCTAAAGTCATCATAAGAAGGGATTTTGTACCTTGGGCCAACAATTGCAATAGCATCAACAACACACTGGAAAAATGGATTATTCCTTGCAACGCTGAAAGGAATATCACTCCAAAGGAGAAACTTGCGCAACAACTTGTCAACTTGTTCTTTCTCCTTTGTTTTAAGCATTGAAGTGATAGATGTTTATGAACCAGTCGTGGTTCTAGGAACAAAAAATGATGAGGTAGCTACAGGGTTGGTTGTAGACAATGATGCTGAAGTAGAACCAATGCGACTTTCATATTCACCTCCTAACACTCTCCCTGCTAGTTTCTTCTTCAGACCTGCTTTGGTCGCTTTGTCTTGCTCTAATTGTTCCAATGATCTGATGGCTCTTCAGATGATTTCCGCATTTGTATTGCTGCAAGGCCCTACCTCATGTCCAGGGATTTGTGCAAGATGATACTTCAATCTATAAACCCCCCCTGACATGTGATGCCCACACAACTTGCAAGACAAGTTTGATCTATCAAACTCTCCATTAGGTTCACCAAATTCCCACAGAAGGTTCAATTTCCTTGGCATGTTTGTAACTTGGTTGAACTCTTGAGTTTTAATGTAAGATGATATTTAAAGTTGAACCTATGGCACAATAATAATTGCAAGTAAAAAAATTTAAAAAAAATTACATACATGACACAACACATTGAATTTTTGACATAAAAAAAACCTCAACTCAATTCAACAATAATAGAAAAAATGCACATTCAAACCCAATAAAAAATGATGCAAAAAATAGAGCACAAGAAAAATTAAACTAACAAATCTAACAATCAAGCTTTTGCATTTTTGACCAAAATGAACCCTCTCCACTCTATGCAACAAAAATGAAAAAAAAAAAAAAAACACCATCAAATCCACTCAAAAATCATTAATAATCAATGGGTTATAGAAACCCAAGCAAAAACAAGAAAAACCCAAAACAAAATGGCCAAATTTGGTGCCCATACCTGGAAACAACGGTTTGCCAAAGACCAAACATGAAGTTCTCTTGCTTGGGATGCTAAAATCTCCTGTTTTTCTCCTCCTCTGCCCTAGTAGACGTCTTCCTCTCCTCCTCAGCTCTCAAACAAGTCCACTGTCTGCTAAAAATGAGAAATAAAACTCATCAAATCACTTATAAAATGCATTGTCTCGGTGCCCCATGATTTCTTCCATTCGAATCGCGATTTTTTCAACGATTTTTTTGAAAAAAAAACTTTATAAAAATTGGGCGATAACATTGGCTGATTCAAAAGGTCGCGATTTTCGCAACACTGATCCAAACATCCAATTTTTTCCAACAATTGGAGTTCCAAATTATTTTTCAAGAGAGATCAAAATCCCACTGATGATGTTCAATACAAATGAGGCCTCTTGTATTTATATGAGGCTCCGCAAGTTCAAATTTGTCTTATTTGGCCTAATTAAGCCCCTAACAATATTTTAATATACAAATAACATCTCTTTTGGTGACAAGTGCACCAAATAGCTTAACAAGTGAAAAGTAAGCCATCCAAAGCTAGCCGAAATGATATAATAATGGTTAAGAGGGTTCTTGGAATGCCTAAATTAGTCCTCAAAGTGCCATGATGAAGAGGAGGGATCGAAAAATGAGGATCAAGGGTTTCAAGAAAATCCTGTGGGGCACAATCAATGGTCTCATGGGTCTCCAGTGGCTCAATAACATGTCAATGGTCCACCAATGAGGGATAGAAAATGATTCATTCCCTCTCTTGTCTTTTCAGATGAAACAAAACCCCATTTGGGCCCTGGATTAGCTGCCAAGTGTTGGGTGCAAATGTATAGCTGGCTAGGCAACATGGTCGAAGTGCATCATCGTCTCTGTATGACTGGGGCATGAACAAGCAATATGTGGTGCTGAAAAATCCCATGGTGTGACAATCAATGCTTTGTTATGGTGGAGGCCCATGGCTCTCAACGCTCACCTTGCAAGTGCCATTATGGCCCTCTGGAGGGCTTGAATCCCGTATAGGGAGGCCAAGTCCAAGATGAAGACCCACTTGCAATCTTGTATAAGATCCTGTTAGTTTTTGTAGCATTGGATGCATTCTAGCCACGAAATTTTGTGGAGAGGCTAGAATACATGAGATCTCCAAAACCTCGAAATGGTTTCTAGAAATTCCACCTTGAGATGACTTAATTAGATTATTAGTCGTTTTTTTAAATATTCCCTAAGTCTAAAATTAGGGAATATGACTAATTAATAAGAATTAATTAAGTTATGGTGTGAATGTTCTAGAAATTCACACGTATCGACAGGGAAATATTTTGGGCCATCGATTATGTTGTAATATTGGTCGTTGGTGCCCCAACAAAAGATTATAAGAAGAAGTCGATGGGTAGATGGAGAACACACTAGTGCAGTTACTCAGTTGCCTAGGTAGATCGATTTTCTTAGTAGTTGTGGCTTAGCTAAGGAGATAGAGTCAGAGGGTGAGTAACAGGTGAGAGAGAGAGGGTAGTAGCAAGAGCCCAGAAGGCAGATTTCCGAATTCAGGAAGAGGCAGCGTGAGGGAGAGTGTATTCCATAGAGAATTGTGCAGTCATTGCACAGGGAGTGACACAGAGGCACCAACATATGGGCAGAGGGTCCATCTCAGGGTCAGGAAGTTGTTGTGGAGAGTGAGAATTTTCTTGTAAAATTTCTCTTAGTATTTTTCTCAGTTTCGATTGCCAGAATTCTTGTACTCATATTTGCTGCTGAAAACTAATAAGAAAACCCTCATCTGCTGCACCGGTTTTCCCACATTGGGTTTTTTCGGGGAAAATTGTCCAAAAATAACGATGTTAATGTTTTTTATGTGTTTGCTAGAATTTCTCTATTTCCAACATTCTATTTTCCGCAGTAACATATTGTGAAAATTGCAGTAGTAAACTTATTTGATATTTGCCGTAGAAAATAAACTGCATAGTCAATTTGTCAGTTAGAAGAATATTTTTTAGTTATTGCAATAGATGAAATTTTCACATGGTATCAAAGCACAGATGATCATCCAGAGTGCTCAATAGCGAAGAGGGAGTTTTGTTGTCCATTGAGGGGCAGTAGTTCGAAATCCTAGAGGCAACGTAGTCACCTTTGCCAAGAGGTCGAATTCTTGAGGAGAAATCTATTTTTCTGAGAGGGACAGAAAAATTTATTCTCTCCAGATCGGGGGTTTGCAGAGGCAGAGGGAGTAGCCAATCTTTTTTGAAGAACAGATCTCTAGCTGGATGTAGTGATTTTGCGGCAGTTTGCTGAACAGATTCAATGTCAGAAGGAAAGAGAAATAGCACAGAAAATCATGGACAAAATTAACAGTCAGGATGATTCAAATTTATCTTCCAGGATGGAGGATGAATTTGCGTGCCTATCAGGATCAACTTTACCTGGTGTCTGTTATATAGATGGTGGATCTTCAACTCATATGACAAGAGTTAGAGAATATTTCTCTAGTTATCAAGAAGAGTAGATGGACTTCTAGATCACTATGGGCAACAAAACTAAATGTACTCCTATAGGGAGAGACACCATAGAGTTTCACAGGGAGTCTGGAGCCAACACTAGCATTACTAATGTATTGCATGTCCCTGGATTAGGTATGAACCTAATTTAAGTGTCCCAGTTGTAGGACAAGGGGTATGATGTACACTTCGTAGGGAAGAAAGTGTATGTCAAACACTCAAACTAGAAGAAGGTAAAACAAATTGGAGCTCGAAGCAACAGGTTATACAGGTTGCAGCTCGATTCTCCAATGGAACTAATAGGCAATGACAGTAGCAGTGGAAAGGAGTTGAACAAATTGTGGCATGGGAGGATGGGACATTTACACAATGGAGCACTCAAAATGCTCAAAGAAATTGTAACATGAGTTCCAGTTCTCAGCACAGAGGACGATGATGTATGTAGAGGGTGTGTACTTGGGAAGTGCGTGAAGACAACATTCCCGAGAAGTGACAGCAGAGAAAATGGCATGTTAGGACTGATACACTTAAGATATTTGTGGCCCTATGTCCACTAGAGCTCTTAGTGGTGGCGAATACTTCGTCACCTTTATTGTAATATTCCTAACCCAGAATATTCCTCAAACCCCAGCAAAAACTCCAACCAAATATGTGCAAATGATATAATAACCCAGAAGTGATAAATAACAGTGGAACAACATATAATAATGTAAACTGGAAATATAAGCAGATACAAGAAATGCAGCGAGAAATGCCAAGCCATTTTATTATACTGAGCAATAAAATGAGTACAAGAGGTGATTAGACAGATGGCACCTCGACTTGCACAAGGCATGTGAAGAAATACTCTCAGAATGACAAGAATGGCCTCTCTGCGTGGATACTGCCGCTGTGTTGCTGTTGTTGCTAGGAAACAAATGATGATTTGGGGCTGCTCCCCTCCTCGGAAAAAGCTGAAACTCTGGATTCGGGCTCTACTCAAGAAACACAGAAAAACCCAGAAAGCTTTCCTCGAATGGCCGACCCCTGAAAAACACCCTCTTGGGGTTTTGCACAGTTCCTCAATGCCCTGCGCTGCCAATGAAGAAAACCCCACTAAACTTTGCTTGAAACATTGCCTGAAACCCTACCAAAAATCCTCCAATGAGACAAGAGTTGGACCCCTGCTCAATCTCCCAGCATGACTCCACCTGCAAAACCCCAATCCAGCACTACAACCAAAAAGGACTGCATCCCTCTCCAAGTGCTGCGTAGTCCTCCAAAACGCTGCCAAAAATGCAGCTGGAACGCTGATGAAACTACTGCTGAAATACCAAAGGAAATACCTTGCCTGAGCAGGCACTCGAAGTCTCCCGGGGCTAAGGGTGAGATCTCTGAACAGAGACACTCAATGCACTAAATAGCACTGCAGACTAGCTAAACAGCCAGCATGCTTAGAAGTTGAAATGACTAGCTCAAAATGCACATAACTGAATGATCCAAAATGAGGGGGCTCCTCTCTATTTTATAGCCTTTGCCTCTCACAATCCCTAGGCTCACCTCCTCCTGCGTGATTCCCCTCTTGCCATGTGTTCTTCCCTCCTGCGCAGTCCCTCCATGTGTCTGCGTGGGCTCCCTTTCTGCGTCCCCCTTTGACCCCCTTGGCTCCCCCTTTAAGTCACAACGTTGTGCTACCTAGGAAGTGACTTTTTTTATTCTAACGTGAGATATGTCCCTCTTCCTCACTTTTTATTCACAAATAACTATAGAAGGCAAAAATTGAACAAAATCGAATATTCCAATTAGCCATAGCTAATTAGGAATATTACAGTCTCCCCCGGCAAAATGTTGCTTGTCCTCAAGCAACTGAAGTGATGGATGTTGTAAGATCTTCTCACTCTCCCAAGTGGCATCCTCATCCGGCAAATTCTTCCACCTCACCAAAAATTCCCGGACAGTCCTGCTCCGCAGCTGCCTCTCCCTGGTATTAATGATAGCCTCCAGCTGTAATACCAAATGCCCCTCGTCATCCATGGGTGGTAGCTCATTTGTCATTGTCACCTGCTGTCCCAATGCCTTTTTCAGGCATGATACATGGAAAATGTTATGAATCCTGCTGCCTTGGGGCAGCTCCAACTCATATGCAACCTATCCAACGCTGCGTATAACCCTGTACAATCCATAAAAACGGGGCTTAAGCTTCTCATCCCCCTTCTGTTTTAGTGACGACTGTTAGTATGGCTGTAACCATAGGTAGACCATGTCCCCTACCTTGAACTGTCTCTCCACCCAGCCCCTGTCGGCATACAGCGTCTGCTGGTTCTGTTCTATAGCCATGTTATACTTGAGAGCTCGGAGAATATCCTGACTCTCTTAGATCCATATCTTGGCTTTGGCAGCCTTGCTATCACCAAACATCACGTCAGCAAAAGATAAAGGATGATACCCATATAAAGCATAGAATGGTGACATACCAATGGACATGTGATGTGAAGTATTGTAGCAGTACTCCCCTAGATGCAGCCACCTCAACCATGCTCGCTGTTGCCCACTGACATAATTACGCAAGTAGCCCTCTAGCCACTTGTTAACTATCTCTGCCTACCCATCCGTCTTTGGGTGATAGTTGGTACTCAGTGTCAACTCCGTCCCCACCAACCGAAAAAGCTCTTGCCAAAACCCGCCCATGAAACGACTGTCCCTATCACTGACGATGGTCTTAGGAAGACCATGTAGCTTGAAGACCTCCCTAAAGAACAACTCGGCCAACTGTGCTGCTGTATAATGTGCGGATATGGCAAATAAATGTGCATACTTCGTCAGCCGATCAATGACGACAAAGATACAATCCTTGCCCTGTACCATGGGCAACCCTGTGATGAATTCCATCGAAATACTCTCCCATTTTCCCTCCGGAATGGGAAGAGGCTGCAATAGTCCCGCGGGATGGCTCATCTCCCCCTTGTTCCTTTGGCAAACATTGCACTCCCTGACGTGCTAGAGTACGTCCTCTTTGAGGCCCTTCCATGAGAACCTCTCTCTAATGGCCCTGTAGGTTTTGGTAAACCCTTGATGGCCTGCCAATGGTGAGTCATGTGATGCTTGGAGTATCATTTTCTTGAGCTGAAATCTCTCAGTCAAGAAGATCCGATCCCTATAATGGATGATCCCATCGATCACCCTGTACCTGTCATCTGCCACCTACCTGTCCAGAATCTCACATGCAAACTTGTCCTTAGAGTACTCTACTAAGAGTCGAGCTCTCTAGTTTGTATCCAAGCTCATAAGAGACAATGTGGCTAGTCTACGTGAAAGGGCATCTGCTAACACGTTGTTCTTACCCTTGACATACTTAATGTCAAAGTCATATGCTTGGATCTTGCTGATCCACTTCTGCTGCCTCTCCTGTAGCTGCTTCTGCTCCAAAAAGAACTTGAGGCTATTGTGATCAGTCCTCACCCTGAACCTGTTACCCACCAGATACTGCCAGTATTTAGCCAATGCATGCATGATGGCCAGCGTCTCCTTGTCGTATATAGAATACAACCTCTTGTGCAGAAGGAGTTTTGGGCTCTCGAAGGCTATAGGGTGACCTCCCTGCATCAATATTGTGCCAATCCCCTCTCTCGACGCATCACACTCCAAAACAAAAGGCTGCGTAAAATCTGGGAACGCAAGCACTGGGCAGCTGCTCATAACCTCCTTGAGCCTGTCAAAGGCTCACTGCACTATATCTGACCAACTGAATGCCACTTTCCTTGTCAAATCTGTCAGGGGTGCAGCAAGCTGCGAGAAACCTTTGACGAACTTCCGGTAGTAAGTACAAATGCCAATGAATCCTTGGAGTTCCGTCACATTTTTCGGCTCCGGCCATTCTCTGATGGCCCTGATCTTCTCCTCGTGGACCCTCACTCCGTCCACCCCTATGATGTGTCCCAAATACAACATCTTTGTCAACCGAAACTCACACTTGAAGAGTTTGGCATAGAACTGCTGCTCCTATAAGATACGTAACACTGTCTCAATGTGCTCGAGATTCTCCTCCCAAGTCCTGCTATAAATGAGAATGTCATCAAAGAATACCAACACAAACTTCCTCAAGTGACTACGGAAGATGTGATTCATGCAGGACTGAAATGTAGTTGGGGCGTTGGTTAGCCCAAAAGGCATTACCAAGAACTCAAAGTGCCCATAGTGACACCTGAAGGCGGTCTTGGGAATGTCCTGCTCCCTCACACGAATTTGATGGTACCCAGATCTCAAATCAATCTTTGAGAAGAAACATGCCCCTCTGAACTCGTCCATCAACTCATTGATCCTGGGTATGGGGTACCTGTTCTTCAGGGTCTTCTTGTTCGGGGCCCTGTAGTCAATGCACATCCTTAATGTACCATCATTTTTCTTCACCATCACCACAGAAGAAGCAAAAGGACTTGTGCTCGGTCTAATATGCCCAAGAGCCAGCAACTCCTAGATAGTCCGCTCAATCTCATCCTGATAGACCTTGGGGTGCCTATAGGGGGTGGTGATCACGGCTTGTATGCCCTGCTCAAGCTCGATGGTGTGCTCAAACCCCCGATCCGGCGGCTGTCTTGGTGGAATCTCCCCAAACACTAGGGTCCTGAGGTCCCTGCCTCTGATGCACGCAACTCCACTACCCACTCTATGTCCCCCTTTCGGAAGACTGCCTCCATTCGATGAGCGGAAACAGTCTGAGGCGGATATGTGTGCTATCCCCATATCTTCTCATGCCTCCCTGTCTTCTCATCATCCCACTCCATCTCTAGGGTCTTTCAATCTGTCGTGACCTTCGCTAAAGTGATAAGCCACTAGACACCCAGTATCATGTTGGTGTCCAGAATATCGACCGCGAAAAAGTGGTCAGTCAATGTGTAGGTGCCCATTGTCATTGAAAGCTCTAGAACATATCGAGCACACGTCATGGTCTGATCTCTTGGGACCAAGACTGAAAACCCATTGAAGCTCTTTGTCTGTATACCTCTCCGCTCAACCATCTGGGCATCGATGAAGTTGTGGGTCACCCCACTGTCCACCAAAACTGATACTTGCTGGCCACATACTGTCCCCTGTACACGTAGCGTCAGATATTTGGGTACTCCTCGCAATGCTGCAAGGGCCCCTCCGGTAGGTGCAAATGATGCACCTCCTGCTAGTGGTGGTGGAGGTGGTAAAGGTCCCTGTATGGCATGGCTAGCTCCTGCCTCCCCGTCATCCTCGTCATCCTCTTCTCCACTGCTCTCGGAGAAGACCTCAATAAAATGTGCTTTACCAGCAGCACATCTATGTCCCAGTGCCCACAACTCCTGACATGTGAAGCACAACCGCTTCTTCTTCAGCTCCCTCCTGGCACCATCATCAAGCTGTACTCGTCCTCGATTCCCCTTTGGAGGTGGAATCCTCACGTCCTTCCCCTTAGACTGGAAAGCCTGTCTCTGGGGGTAAGGTGTCCGGGTCCTGGGTAAGACATCCTGTAAGTCTCGGGTCCTATTGATAGCATCTTGGAGTGTGGCTGGTCTCATGGATCGAACTAGACCCCGAAGTGGCTCTGCTAACCCCTCAACATACATATAGACCCTCCGTGCCGTGGATAGGTCTGCCACCATCACGGAGACCCTCAAGAAATTTGCAATGTAGGTCTCTGGGCTCCTTGTCTGTTTGAGCCTTGTCAGCTCAACGAAATGCTGCTCTGGAATCCTCTGATCAAATCACTCCATCAGTCTCCTGGTAAACTCGGCATATGTTGTCACTGTGGAGTACCCCAGTGTAACCATCCCACGAAACCACCAATCCTGGGCCTCACCATCTAAATGCAATGTTGCCACCTTGATGGCCTCTCCCTTCGACATCTGGTTAAGCTGGAAATAAATGTCCAGCTTTTCCACCCAAGACTTTGCCGAACTGTTTGATGAGCCATCAAACGTAGGCAAGTGGAATCTACTCGCTGCACGGTGGGTGTCGCCATCATGGTAATGTCGGTACCCTCTGTGATGGTCGCGGGGTCTACTATCCCGTTGGAGCTGAACAAAATCTCTGAATGAGAGGGCTTCCCTGAACCCCTGCCCATAGGCCTGGTACTCTGCAAAATAATCGCCCATATGTCTGGGCTCTGCCTCCTGCTGGGCTACATCCCTCGTGTCTGCTCCTAAGAAAGTGGGCATGGTAGAGCGTGTAGGGGCATGTGAGGCCACCTGCTTCACAGTATCAGGCTGCTCTGACAAGTGATGGGATGCACCTCATCCCTCACCAATCTGAAAAAGTTGTGGGCTCTCACGCTGTTTGGCCTCCACTTTCGTGAATCTCTGCCCCATCACCTCAATCTGCCTCGACAAATCCTGCACTAATTTGAGGAGCATATCCGCAAATCTCTTCCCGTCCTCGTCGGCTATTTGTTCTGCATCCACTACTGGCTCTCTCTGTTCTGCATCTACCACAAGAACACAGTCTCCCTCCCCGTAGGTATTCTCCAACCTACGTCCGATGTCTCTGTACCTCCTACCTCTGTAACAAATGTAGGGTTTTTCCCTTGGTGTCATAGATTGCTAGCTCCACAAGCTGAGCCAGATCTATGCTCTAATACCATTGTAGTATTCCTAACCCAGAATATTCCTCAAACCCTAGCAAAAACTCCAACCAAATATGTGCAAATGATATAATAACTCAGAAGTGATAAAATAACAGTGGAACAGCATATAATAATGTAAACTGCAAATATAAGCAGATACAAGAAATGCAGCGAGAAATGCTAAGCCATTTTATTATACTAAGCAATAAAATGAGTACAAGAGGTGATTAGACAGATGGCACCTCGACTTGCACAAGGCATGTGAAGAAATACTCTCAGAATGACAAGAATGGCCTCTCTGTGTGGATACTACTACTGTGCTACTACTAGGAAACAAATGATGATTTGGGCCTGCTCCCCTCCTGGAAAAAGCTGAAACTCTGGATTCGGGCTCTACTCAAGAAACCCAGAAAAACCCAGAAAGCTTTCCTGGAATGGCCGACCCCCGAAAAACACCCTCTTGGGGTTCTGCGCAGTTCCTTAATGCCCTGCCCTGCCAATGAAGAAAACCCCTCTAAACTCTACCTGAAACACTGCCTGAAACCCTGCCAAAAATCCTCCAATGAGATAAGAGCTGGACCCCTGCTCAATCTCCTAGCATAACTCCACCTGCAAAACCCCAATCCAGCACTACAACCAAAAAGAACTGTGTCCCTCTCAAAGTGCTATGCAGTCCTCCAAAACATTGCCAAAACTGCTGCTGGATTGCTGATGAAACTACTGCTGAAATACCAAAGGAAATACCTTGCCCGAGCAAGCACTCAAAGTCCCCCGAGGCTAAGGGTGAGATCTCCGAACGGAGACACTCAATGCACTAAACAGTGCTGCAGACTAGCTAAACATCCAGCGTGCTTAGAAGTCAAAACGACTAGCTCAAAGTGCACATAACTGAATGATCCAAAATGAGGGGGCTCCTCTCTATTTTATAGCCTCTGCCTCTCACAATCCCTAGGATCACCTCCTCCTGCGTGATTCCCCTCTTGCCATGTGTTCTTCCCTCCTGCATAGTCCCTCCATGTGTCTGCGTGGGCTCCCTTTCTGCGTCCCCCTTTGGCCCCCTTGGCTCCCCCTTTAAGTCACAACGTTGTGCTACCTGGGAAGTGACTCTTTTTAATTCTAAAGTGAGATATGTCCCTCTTCCTCACTTTTTATTCACAAATAACTATAGAAGGCAAAAATTGAACAAAATTGAATATTCCAATTAGCCATAGCTAATTAGGAATATTACATTTATTGATGACCATTCTAGAAAGACCTGGATCTACTTCTTAAAGACCAAAGATGATGTCTTTGATTGATTCAAAAAGTATAAGGCACTCGTAGAGAACACGACAGAGAAGAAGATCAAGGTGCTTCGCTCAGATAATGGTGGAGAATACATTGATAAAGATTTCATAGATTTCTGCACGAAGGGAGGCATCAAAAGAGAATGGACAACTCTGTATAACCCTCAGCAAAATTGAGTAGCGGAGCAGAAAAAAAGAATGATAATTGGGGCTACGAAGACTATGTTGTATGATCAGGATATACCCAGATTTCTATGGGCAGAGGCATGTAACACAACAGTGTACATTCAAAACAGAACTCCTCATAGAGCATTGGGGAAGAAAACGCCAGAGGGAATCTTCACAGGAAAGAAGCTTGAAGTAAGTCACTTGAAGATTTTTGGGAGTGCAACATATTGCCACGTGCCAGATGAAAAATGCAGTAAATTGGATCAGACTGCAGAGAAGGGGTTCCCCGCCAAGTATAGCGAGACCTCAAAGGCATACAAGATCTACATTCCTAGCAGTAGGAAGATTGTAGTGAGACAAGATGTAAAGTTCATCGAGGACAGAGCTTTTAGGAGATCTTGAGAGATGCCTGCAGATGATTAGAATCAATCTGCAGAGGCTTTGCTAGTCCAGCAACAGGGACAGCTAGTGGGACTAGCAGGAGTCACAGAGATCAAGCACAGTGACTAGTACGAGTATTTCCTCAGGGGTAGGAGATCCGGGGAGTTCTCAGCAAATGGAGCAGCAGGAACAGGAAGAGGAACTAATTGCACCTCCCACCACTAGTGGTAGAGCCAACAAGGAAGTTCGTCATACATTGAGAGACACAGAGGAGTTTATCAAAACTTCTAGGACAGACAAGAGACAACGTAGGTAGGCTAATAGATATGAAACCTTGGTAGCTCAGGTTATAGAACCCTCCATCTTTCAGGAAGTTGCACAACATCAAGTGTGGGTGGATGCCATGGTAGAAGAGTATAGTTCTATCATGACAAATGATGTTTGGGAAGTAGTGTCGAGGTCAGAAAACAGATCATTTGTAGGCTCCAGATGGATCTACAAGATCAAGTACGCTGCAAATGGCAGTGTAGATAAGTACAAGGCTAGGTTCATGGTAAAGGGGTATGCATAGAAAGAAGGAATAGACTATGAAGAGACCTTTGCCCGAGTCGCCAGATATACCTCTATTAAATCTATTATATCCCTATTAGCTCAAATGGGATGGGAGATTCACCATATGGACGTCAAGAAAACATTCTTGAAAGGGGTGATATAAGAAGAGTTGTATATAGAATAGCTTGAAGGTTTCGAAACTCATGAGAAGCACACTCATGTGTGTAGGTTGAAGAAATCCCTATACGGGCTCAAGCAGGCACCCCGGGTGTGGTATGGTCGGATTGACAGTGACTTGCAACAGTTGGGATTCGTCAAGAGTGATGTAGATCCAAACCTCTATTATTTAATGGTAGAGGATGAGCCACTCATTCTAGTTTTGTATGTGGATGATCTATTTTTAACAGGATCATCAAAGCTCATAAAATATTGCAAGAGGAACCTTGTCGCAGAATTCGACATGAAGGATATGGGGTTAATACACTATATCCTAGGATTGGAAGTTTGGAAGAAGAATGGGGAGATATTCCTTGGGCAAGGGAGATATGCTACAGATATTCTGAAGAGGTTCATAATGTAGGATTGCCAGCGCATGGATATGCCCATGATCACCAATTGGAAGACGACAGATGCATCAGGGGACAAGGAAGTCAACCCCACCTGGTATAGACAACTATTGGGTCTCTCATGTATTTGGTCAACACTAGGCCAAACATTTGTTGCATTGTTAATAACCTTAATCAATTCATGGTTTGAGCCGAAAATGGTACATTGGGCAACAGCAAGGCACATTTTGAGGTATGTGCACGACACAGTTGGGTATAGGTTGAAATATACTCGAGGAGATGATGTCAGATTATGTGGATTAACATATGCAGATTGGGCAGGTAGTTTAGTGGACAGAAAAAGTACCTCTGATTACTGCTTCAACGTTGGATCAGGGATGGTTTCTTGATGTAGCCAGAAGCAGAAGTCAGTAGCATTGAGCTCAACAGAAGCAGAATATATGGCAACCAACACATCTACGTACGAAGCTATATGGCTTAGGAAGTTTCTCGTGAGCTTGTTCAAGCAGAGGATGGAAGCAACCAATGTCTACTGTGATAATCAGATTTGCATAAAACTCTCTGAGAATCCAGTGTTTCATGACAGGTCGAAGCACATAGATATCAGATGTCATTTCATCAGAGACTGTGTATAGCATTGGGTAGTTCAGCTGCAGTATGTTCCCATGGAAATCAGGTAGCAAATATACTCACTAAAGCTCTAGGAAGAGCTAAGTTCATCCAGTTCAGGGAACAGATGGGTATGGTGGAGAACCCGTTTTAGTAGCAGATATCGGGTACTTTAGATGTTTCTCAGTTGCAGATGTTTGCAGTTGCAGCAACAACAGATGAGAGAGAGTTTCAGTGCGGATGTAGTGTTGGCAGCAGTTCATCGGGGTCAGCAGCAGCACAGATGCAACACATATCAGAGTTGTGCAGTGGTTGGTGGGCAGCAGCAACCAGACATCAGCAACGTAACAGGAGATGATGCAGAGACAGGGTGTTGTTTCAATGGGTTGTAGCACTAGAACACATTCCTCGCTAAGAGGGAGTGTTAGTTTTTGTAGCATCGGATGTGTTCTACCTACGAAATTTTGTGGAGAGGCTAGGATACATGAGATCTCCAAAACCCAGAAATCATTTTTGGAAATTCCACTTAGATATGACTTAATTAGACTATTAGTCATTTATTTAAATATTTCCTAAGTCTAAACTTAGGGAATATGACTAATTAATCAGAATTAATTAAGTTATGGTGTGAATGTTCTAGAAACTCACACGGATCAATAGGGAAATATTCTGGGCCATCGTTTATGTTTTAATCTTGGCCGTTGGTGCCCCAATAGAAGATTATAAGAAGAAGTCGATGGGTAGATGGAGAACACACTAGTGCAGTTACTCAGTTGCCTAGGTAGATCGATTTTCTTAGTAGCTGTGATTCAGTTGAGGAGATAGAGTCAGAGGGTGAGTAGCAAGTGAGAGAGAGAGTAGCAGCAAGAGTCTGGAAGGTAGATTTCCGAATTCAGGAAGACGCAGCGTGAGGGAGAGCGTATTCCACAAAGTACTGCGTAGTCACTGCACAGAGAGTGACATAGAGGCACCAGTGTATGGGTAGAGGGTCCATCTCAAGGTCAGGAAGTTGCTGTGGAGAGTGAGAAATTTCTCTGTGTTTTTTTGCCTCGATTGCCAGAATTCCAATACTCAGATTTGTTGCTGAAAATTAATAAGAAAATCCTCATCTGCTTGTGAAAATTTGAAGACCCAAATTTCTACTGCAGCAACTGATTAAGTTCCTTCTATTTGTTAATTACTGAACAAATTATTTTTAGCTTCCTTTAGCAAATACCGAAACTAATAGAGAGAGTATGCAGAAACAAGAAACTGAGCAAGAAAGAAATACACAACACATTACACCGATATTTTTGGACAAATGTGCCCGAAAAAACCCTATGCAGGAAAATCGGGACAACAACTGAGGGTTTTATTATTAAGCAGTAGTTTTTTTAATAAAATATTTGGATGCCTTGTTGGCTGTCTAATACAGAGAATATGACTGACAGAGAGATGAGTGAGATATACCTCACACTATCACTGGTGATCCTGACTTATCCAGCCACACAATGGCTAGTCCCTTGTTTCCTTTGCACAACCTCTGCGCAGTCATTGGGTAGGCCATGCGTCACAGCTTCTGGGGACTGCGTCACTCCTTCTGCTGATCGATTTGCGTCTGAGACTTCGATTTTTGTCCTCCCGATATCACACCCCGGCTTCCGGCTTCAGAACTCGACCTCTCCAGCAAAATACAGATCTCCTCTCAGGCTCTGCGCTGCTTCTGCGTCAGCCTATGTTGCCCAGTGTAGCCTTTGCGCTACCTCTTCTGGATCTCTCTCTGCCTCCTCTGCGATGTATTCCCGGATCAGGGAATTCTCCAACCGGAACTATCCCTGCCCCTCACTGCAAGAAATCTCCTCAATCGATTCTCTAGCAACTGTTGCGTTGCCCTCTTTGAGAAATTCGATCTCTTGATCTCTCTATTATGTGTCTTCCAAATGCCCATCAAGCCTCCTCTTATAATCCTTTAGTTGAGAACCAACAACCCAAATTATATTCTTATCAATGGCTTATAACATTTTGGTTTGATCCTCGTCTTCTTCTAGACGTTTCACCCACAATTTGATTAATACCCTTTAATTATATTTCCTAAGTTTAGACTTAGGCAACCATTAAAAATAATTAATTATTTTAATAAAACTGTCTTTGGGTGGAATTTCGCAAAACGATTTTTGGGTATTGTGGAATACATGTGTCCAAGCCTCCCTACAAATTTTGAGGCTTAGAGCACATCTGATGCTACCATAAATCGACACTCCCTCTTAGTGAGGAATGTGCTCTAGTAATGCAACCTGTTGAAGCATCACCCTTCTCTGTAACATCTCCCTCTACAGTGTTGAGGTTTGACATTGTTGCCCACCAACTATTGCGCAAGTGTTGCATTTGTACTAATGCTAACACTGCCACTGTCATCACTACATCTGTACTGCAACCCTCATAAGTTCTGCATCTATGTTGTTGTTGATACTACCACTGCCAACACTGCAACCTTCTCCAACTGTTGCTGCTACTACATCAACAACGGAAAAGCATCCAAAATTACTGAACAAGTGTTCAACCTGATGCATCTGTTGCTAGAGTTCTGATTGTTGCTAGTCTCTGCGTTGACCCTCTGAAGCCTCTGCGTTGCCGCTGACTTTGCATTGTGCCAACTGCATTGCTGCCAACTCTGGTCTGCGTTGCTTAGTCTCTGGGGCTCCTAGCCACTGCAATTGTCACTCCGGCACTCATCTGCACCAACTGACCCAGACCATCTTGCTGCTTCTGATATGGGATCCCGTAGCAAGGTATTGATCCAAGAGGTGGACTCCTCAAGGATCCTGCCCATCTGCAGTTCTTTCGAACTACAATTCTAGATCACCCCACCTCTCTCGTGGAGGTATCTGGGCAACCATGGCAAACTCCTCCTCCTCGATCTTTGTGGATGAAACCTTCGGATTATGGTTGTCATCCTTGTCCTTTGTCTTGAGAGGATACTTGATAGCGTAGTGACCAAGTTCACCACACAGGTAGCACTTGATCTTTGAAACATCTTTTTTCTTCTTTTATTGCTCCTACTGCCCCTTAGATGCAATGGCCGCATTCTCTTCCTCGTCCTTGGGCTTTGTTCCACTGTTGCTGCTGCTACTATCAAGTTTGCACTTGACTAAGTCTCTCCTCATCTCTTCTTGCTGAAGAGTGACCCACATTCCTTCCCAATCTGACAATCTTTCTTTGCCCAGGATACTCTGGACAAACACTTGCCACACTTCTGAGACTAAATTCAAGGTCAGCCTCACCATCTCTGTAGGCTGAGGTGTTGACCCCACAGCGGCTAATGAGTCTTGGATTTCTTGAAGCTTCATTAGGAACGGATCAATGCGTTCCCCCTTCTACATTTGCGTGTATGAAAATTCCTCAAACTCGGGAATTCCTACTGCAGCACTGATGATATTTCTCCTACTTATTAGATTTACATGAACAAGTTATTTACAGTTTCCTACGGCAAACATCGAAATACATACACTGCAGCCTACACCAATTAAATTATATGCTGAAACAAGAATAGAACAATAGAGAAAGATACACACACGTGACAGTTATTTTTGGACAAATGTCCCTGGAAAAACCCAATGTGGGAAAACTGGTGTAGCAACTGTTAGGGTTTTATATTATTAAGAAGTAGTTTCAAATACAACTCTGGATTCCCTTTCGGCAATCCAATTATAGAGAAAATAAACTGGCAGAAAAACTTGGTGAGATTACCTCACTCTACCTGACAATTCTCAGTTGTTCCGGCAGCTGAACCAACTGTCCTTTCCTATCTTTGTGTTGACCCTGCGTCAGCCTCAAAAGATGCGGCGTCAACTCAATTGGGAAACGTTTGCCCTCTGGAGCAGTTTCTAGTTGTCTTGGCTTAGAAATGTCAGCACCCTCAGCAACTCAAACTTCTACGCTGAAGACTGCACAACTTTTGCGTGATCCCTCCTGACTCAGCGTCAACCTCTATGTGGGCCCTTTGGCCCATCGTCAAACCCTCCTAGGTCTACGCTGCCTCCTCCTAGTGTCTCTCTACCTCTCTGCTGCGTATCCTGGGTCCTGGATAAGATACTCCAACCCAACTATCCCTGTCTCTCACTACAATAGCCCACTATCGAAAATCTCCGGCAGCTGCTTTGCTTCAGAAAATCGATTCTCTGAACTATTTGTGTGTCTTTCCAAGTGACCCTCAAGCCTCCTTAAATAATCTCCTCATTGACATTCAACAGCCCAAATTAGAAGCTAATCAATGGCTGAGATCATTTCTGCTTGATACTTGTCTTCGTCTAGAAGTTACACCCACAATTTATATTAATACCCTTTAATTATTTTATTTTCCTAAGTTTACACTTATGTTCCCTTTAAAAATAATTAGTTATTTTAATAAAATTGTTTCTGAGTGTAACTTCCCAAAACGCTTTATGGGTTCTTTGGATACATGTGCCCAAGCCTCCCTGCAAAATTTGAGACTTAGATCACACCGATGCTACCAGAAATCAACACTCCCTATTAGTGAGGAATGTGCTCTAGCAATGCCTCCCACTGAAGCATCACCTTGACTTCATCTCATCGTCCTCTGTGCTGTTGATGTCTGACCTACTATCCATCAACTACTACGCTAATGTTGCATCTGTATTGCTGCTCACCCTACCACTATCAGCACTCCATCCGTACTACAGCTCCCTCTAAATTTTTGCATCTGTGCTGTTGCTGGCATTGGCACTGCCAACTACCCTTGCATTGCAAACTGTTGCTGCTACTCCATTAGCAACGGAAAAATATCCAGAATTACTAAACTAACTGTGTTCTGTATGATACTGTGTGAATGTTGGAGCCTAACTGCTGCTAGTCTTTGTGTTGACCCTCTGAATCTACTACTCTGCTGCTGACCACTACTCTGTGCCATCTGCACTGCTTCCAACTCTGTTGTGCACTGTTCAGTCTCTGGTGCTCCTAGCCATTGCAACTGTCTCTCCTGTTGAAGAATCTAGGGCAGTTAGAGTTAATGAGATTCTTCTTGCATGATAACTATCTGTGATGTACTGTACTTCACTTCTTAGCACAATATTCACTTGTTACTATTATTAGAGTGTGTCTTCTTAGTTCATCAAATAGATACCAAAAACAAAGAGACAACAACACACGATGTTGGTTTTCTGCCAAGGCCAAAACCTCTCCCTCTTGGAGAGGAAAACCTGCACAAAATTCTTCTTATAGAGACTCTAATTGATGAATACCAAGACCATGACCCTTGACCTATTATGCCATTCTTCTTTGACACTGTTGAGATCATCATCATTGTTGCACCATCACCGAGGTCTTCATCAACGAGATCTTCATAATGTGATATGTATAGGAGAGTTGCACGTAGATCCACCGATATCATGATAGTCTCATCATAACTGTACCTTCACTAAGATCATAGCCTTTGTGAGTATGTCTCCATCAAGAACAAGATCATGACTGTGATAGGATCATGACTGCACCTTAGTGTATGTCGAGATAAGTAAATCACTATGAGATCCTTCTATCATACTTATGCCGAGACTGTGTATGCTACTGTGGGATCCCTGAGATCCTTGTCATCAATGGTTATGCCAAGATTTTGTGACTGCGTTTTCTTCCTATACTAAGGCCTTCATGATACTGTCTAGCATGTTGAGACAGACTCTTATCATTCTACCTATGCCGAGACTGTAACCATTTCAGTGGCACCCATCCGACATTACCGTGAGGCTTTCCATCTGAAGTCTAATCCGCACTGTTATACGATGAAACCCATGCAGCAAGGCATAATGATAAATACATTTTCTTAAGAATCATAATTACAATGTTATGAAGGCCGAACCTAGTTACACTTTCTTCAACACTCCCTCTTAACTAGGGAGGTGTTCATGCTGGTACTTGGTCATTCTCAATCTGAAGAAAACTAGGGAGGTATTCATGATGGTACTTTGTCATTCTCACTCTGAAGAATTTCTCATAAGAAGAATGAGATTGGTAACCCATCTGTATAGCATCATGGTAACCGACATTGTTTCCACAACAAGGCCTTGATTGATAGCTCTATCTCTCATCAGATCAGAGCACAATGTTAGCGAGACCAATGACTATAGACACCTTCATCATTGTCTCTCAAGGTACATACCCACTCGGGTGTTCACTGAGTATGACCTTCTAAGACTATTCTTATCTTGGGTTCCCAATCCTCAAAGAATATCGGTCGTCTTGCCTACTCTTGTCTTGGATGCCCTACACATCCTCAAAGAGCATCAGATGCCAGATGATTACCCAATCCTCCATTCTTTCTTCAAAAGTGAAGACAAGAATGTTGTGTCTATCTTTCCCTCTCAACTAGGGAGGATATCATGTGTTTACATTTTTCTTCATGGCCTTCACCTAGACTTACGGTTGTTAGTCCTGGTCTATTGCATGACACATGAAATAGAAAAACACAATTGTCATTCATTTTTAAGCAGGGGTGATCTAATCCAAGCTCCCTCTTGATCAGGGACTTGTCAGAGCTTCCACTTAGCTAGGGACTCTTCTATACATTGACAACTTCTTCTTCGTGGGTCCTTCAGTTGCTTGATCAACTTCTCTTCTTGATGTCATGAATTTTAGTTGAGCTTCTTCCTTGTACGGCCACAACTATCAATCACTTTCCTCCTTCGTTCGTCATGGCATCCCTTTCTTCATGGAAAGTGGTCTGCTTCATATCTGGAACCTTCGTCATATGGTTACTTCATCATCATGCTTCTTCTATCCACCACATGAATGCTAGTTGTATTTTTATTTACAACTCTTGTTCGAGTAGCCCTGCATTATCCAGATATTATTCAAGAAATCAAAACATCATATTACATCAAATCATACCTTACGAGATGGCTCTGTTGATCAGTGGTTGTCATTGATGTCAATCCAAGCAGCACCAGGGGCTACTCCAATCTTGCATGGGCATTTTGACTTGACGACTTACTCTATTCTGAGCCAAGGATCTTCTAGATGGATTCTACTTGTCAAGATGTTTCCGTTGATATATGGCACACCATGTAATTCTTCACGGCTTGAGAGATATTCATGTTTGAAGTTAGTAACCTCAGTTAGTGGGCTAAAACTCTGTGGTTGTGGCATGGCACTCATAATTGGTTTTGGTCATTGGATAGTCAATAATTAATAATGTTTTTTTTCTCCTAAAATCCCTCCAATGTTCACTTGTTGAGGACCCTCTCAACTCAAGACATTCATATAAATAGTGACCCTCATATCCTCCTTTAGTAAGGATTTTGTGGCTTCAAACACGTCATCGTGGCATTTCGCTATAACCCTTTTTCTACGAAACTTCAGAATTTGAAATTAAAATCCGTTTGAGCCGAAATATTGATGAACCTCCTGACTGAATTTCAGATCTTCGTTCGCTATATTTTCAGATATATGATCGAAGGAAGTTAAGGTTTTTGCAACCTCCCGAATTCCATGTCAAACAGGTGACGTTGGGAAATTTGTCATAACTTTCTCTCTAAGCATTGGATTCAAATTTCATAAATAGTGACAGAAAGAGGATGGACTGTAGTTTGTTAGGTACCTTTTTCAGGGTTGAATATCCAACAGTGACACGTGGCACTTCGTACAAGTTCGCTTTACTAAACCAGTCTATAATCAAGTCATCGTGGGAGATTGGGCATAACACTTTCTTGAAGAATCCAATCTTGATCAAACCTGTGTTGTTGGAAAGAGGACTCAAAGAGATACCACAAGAGAAAATTTCAGACCCTGGAGATCCAAAATTACATAGATACAACAGATTCAATATCGAGCTCCTAGAAGGCAAGAAAAAGCATGCATTCAAGGATCACTATAGTAAGGACCACACATCAACAATCAAGGGTAAGTCTCCTACAACAAGGTATATATGATTAGTGTTTACATTTGAATTTTGAGTATCATCTCTGACATATGTTTTTGCAGGACAACGTAAGTATACACAGGGTCTCAGTTATATCTCTGTCTCTATATGTCACAGTTAGTTTTGATCAATGTTGCACGAAGCGCCTCCCCCCCCACGGTTCCAAGCCCTGAAGTGTGTCCCGTACGAAAGCGCCTAGGAAGCTTGGCCGGAAGTGCCGCTTCCGAATTTTTTGCCGCTTCCTGGAAATTCGGAAGCGTGGTACGGAAGCGCCGAAGTGCGCTTCGTACGACGCTTTGGGCGTCGGAAGCGTGGCGCTTCGGAGGACGAAGCGTATGCTTCCGGAAAAGCGTTTAGAAAATCGTTTTTTTTTTCAATTTTTTTTTTAATTTTAGGTGAGTTTGCTTGTTGGTGGTGGGTCCACCTTGGGTTAGGGTGACGAATGAAGGCAAAAAAAAATATAAATATAGCAGATGCTCCCTCATGGTAATGTTAAATTCTTAAAGTAAAAGTGACATTCTCCTTTATTTTTCATTTTCATCCTTTTACTTAAATTTTTAACATTACCATGAAATGACTCAGGATGTTTAAGAGTGGTTCCAGCCTCATTGGACTTCATATGGAGAAAACAGAATTTCATATCCTATTCAAAATTCAGCAGACTTAACAGTTTTCAGGAACTTAGGATCAATGGGATTGTGGCATTTCATTAGATTATATCAAGTATGAAGGTATGCGATTAGTATTTAATCAAGAGCACCAAGCCCTATATGTACCCTAGTGTTGGTGGTGTTAATTGTTGAACTCCTTTGTCACGCGGCACGCCCTTAGCAAAAAATTACCTTTCAATCAAGTCAAAATCATCGATCAAGCGTGTTAAGCTTTTTATACCATATTTTAAGTCTTGAATTAGGTAGTTTGATCAAAATTGGGCAATGTTGACTAATATCCCTAGACAATCGAGGTAGAGGCAAAGGCTAGACAAGAGGAGAAGAATCTAGATTCTAGATGGTTGATGCATCTAAATGGTTGATGCTCGAATAATTAATCATTAATGTACAATGGATGTTATATCTATCTTGATTTATGCAAAAATATGCATGTTTTCGTGTTTTCTACAATTAATTTGCTATTTGGGATGTTTGTTTTGAGTATAAATGCAAAAAAATATAAATATATATATATATATATAGCAGACACTTCCGCGGACACTTCGCTTCCTAAATTTTTGGAAAATGACGCTTCCGCGTCCCCGCTTCCAAAAAACGCTTCCGCTTCACCCCCGCTTCGTGCAACATTGGTTTTGATACCACATTTCGAATGTCCTATTCTTGATACTACACATTTGATGCTACACCAATTCTGCTAAATCTATATGATATTGTAAGTTCATGTTACTTGTCTTGACATGGTTGATAGAATGGTCTCTGTTGTTGTACTTAGAACTTGGTCCATCACAAGTCTAGGGTTTGTCATCATTTTTTATTGTATATATCTTTAGGTTAGTTTTGGATATAGTCTTGCATAGATTCCAGGCCTATATCAATAGTCGGATTCTTTTTCTACTGCTGAAACAAGTCAACAACAAAAGTGACAAGCGCACTTCAGGGACGCATTGTAATTTTAATTTGTATTTATTCATTATTATGTACTTACATGTGTTTTGCAGGTAGAGGTATGTTGAAGCAGTGATGATAATATCGACAATATATCACCGAATATCAAAAATATTGTGATATTTTCGGCAAGCCAAAATATCGCTGAGAAAATATCGCGATATTTCCGAGATATCGCTGATACCTCGGCAAAATATCGCGAGACAACATAAAATATCGCCGGGAGTGTTTTGCCGCGGCTAGAAAAAGGGAAAATCGTTTTTTTTCTTCATTTTTGTTTCTCAGTGTTGGAGAAGGAAGGGGAAGAGTTTTGTGGTGGTTGTCAAAGAGGGTTTGAGGATCAAACAACAATTATCACCACCAACTAAGATTTTTTTGTGGATCAAAGATTGAAGAATAGTGAGACAAACTTCATTTCTTCCATTAACAGGTATGTTCGTAAAAACCCCTATGTTAATGATTTTTTCATAGATTTAGGGTTATGCTTGCTTGCCTCTTTGCCTACCAACATTTTGTTTCTTTGTTTTTTTCTATTTGCTATGATTTCCATGCCCATGAGCCAATGCAAGGGTTTTCTCCATATTTGGACAGCAAGCTTCATTTTTTTTTTCAACTTTCTTATGCACCCTCTTATTGCCATTTTTCATTCACATTCCAAAATGCAAATAATGTAGTAATTTTTTTTAAATGAGGTGGTTATTACTTATTATTTTTTGTGTTGGGGGGTTTAATGCCAATTTTTTGTTTTTTTTGTGCCTTAGGTTTGAATTAGTTCACTACAAATGTCAAATATGCAAAAGCCTTGGACCCATTTTGGGAGTATGGGGAGGTTGTTGGTGGGGCAAATCAGGCATATATGTCATGCAAATTGTGTGGGACCAAGATGTCAGGAGGGGTTACGCGATTGAAATACCATTTGGCTAGACTCTCTGCACATGATGCAGATGTAATGCATTGTATGGTTTCTAGTGCAGAGGTTATACAAAAATCTCTTGAAGCAATTGTTGAACAAGATAGAAAGAAAGTTGCTAGGGACAGGCCAATGGTCTCAGATAGATCGTTGCTAGTTTTATTTGTTTTGCAACTTTTGCTACATATAAGCTTATAATTCATGATGATGAAATATTTTTAAAGTTTTATATATGTGATGTTATTTTGTTTGAGTCCTTGATTGGACAATTATCAGGGATCAGCAGGATATGTGATGTTATTTTGTTTGAGTCCTTGATTGGACAATTATTAGGGATCAGCTAATCCGGACTTAAACAGGAACGAAACAAATTACAGAGATAACCATAAAAACATATGTAGCGGAAATAATACTTCATTTCATTAATGTAAAATACTGAAATATGCTTACAAACAATAATGGAAATAAACCAGTTAGGGCGATGGTAGCTTATCTCTGAGAAGAGATGTGTGGTGGCTATATGCCTCTGAACTGTGTTACAATGAGGCTCGAAGGCCTATTTATTGTTGAGAAACAATGGAAAACCCTTAACATTCCAAAACATAACCCTAGAAGATGAAACGCCAAACTGTGGGCCCCGTTTGGGTAAATTGGTACATCAACTTCCCGAGGTCGTAACTTTGGCATATGATCTCCGTTTGACGCGTACCATAGCTTGTTAGAAAGATCTATCCGAGCACTACCACTTTGGACCCATGTTGCCCCCAGATTTCCCAAAAACATCGTTTAGGGCCTCAAAACGGCTCCGGAAGTCGAAAAACTGCTAAAAATAGTAAGTTGTGCTACAATTGAGGAAACTGAAAATGCTGAGAGAAACAGTGGTGGGGGTCCAGGTGGACTTGGCAGGTGGCCACCAATATCCACCTGGATCATTAGCAGGATTTGGTATCACCTTTGAAGTTTGATGTATCATTTCTATTTGACATCATATATATCACTGCTTTCTTCATATTTATGTGCCAATGTGTTTAGCTCATGTTGTTAGTGCTTTATATGTTTAGAAATCTGAAGAAAAAAATGAATATATTACGTATTTTTTATGCTTGCTGATATTTTCGCCGATATTGCCGATAAGATGTTTTCTGGACCCTCGTCGATATTTTTCCAATACCGATATTTTCAACACTATGTTGAAGGGTATTTTGTTTTGTTTTGGGATTGGTTTCGTCGGGCAAATATTGCATGCAGGTAGAAGAAGATTCGAGTACAACATCAAGCAAGAATTCAAGAGAAGAAGTATCAAATCAAAGGAAGCATTGCAGCGGGACATCCTTGAAGACATGACAACCATCCAAGTATCATGAAGTATTGTCAAGGCCAAGAGTCATCATTGTAAAGTTGTAAAAGAGTCATTTATAAAAGAGTCATCATTGTAAAAGCGTCATCATTGTAAATTTGTAAACGAGTCATTTGTAAAAGATTCATCATTGTAAAGATTGTAAAAGAGTCATTTGTGAAAGAGACATTCTGCCTAGAGTCGAAGAGGCAGTGTTGGGAGGTATAGGAGTCACTGTTGGAATGATGTCATAGTTGGGTTGCAGGTCATAGAGTGATGGGGTATTTGGTCAAGTACATGAAAATCATTTTACATCTTATTGTATCATGGATTGTTGTCCTTGGTTTGGGAATCCACAGTCTTGTCTTATTCGAGTCATTATAGGGTGGCAGGGAGGTGCTAGGCAGGTGTATGAAGTCGCCTACAAGTTGCGGCATGTGAACACTTCAAGGTGGTAGGGTGGTGCTAGGGCGAGTTGTGGCTCGCTAGGGTGTTGGGGCATCCATTCAGTTGATTAGTGTAGAAACCAGGGCGTTGGGGTGTCCTTCCAGTGGGAGCTGAAGAATAATGCTTTTCTATAATTCTAGGAAGTTTTTTCTTTCACTTTAGTTGGGGCTGAATATTAAAGAATTTATTAGAAAAGAGTTTGGCGGTTTTTGACCCGAAGGGGGTTTTCCACCTAAAATTCTTGTGACTACTGTGTTCTATCGTTTACTTTTTTTACTGCATAAACATTAATAATAATTGAAGATTAACTAATGCTTTGGCCGATGTTGCCCCCAGATTTCCCAAAAAACGTCGTTTAGGGCCTCAAAACGGCTCCGGAAGTTCAAGACTCGAAAAACTGCTAAAAATATTAAGTTGTGCCACAATTAAGGAAACTGAAAATGCTGAGAGAAACAATGGTGGGGGTCCAGGTGGACTTGGCAGGTGGCCACCAATATCCACCTGGATCATTCCTCCCCCCTTAGGAAGCAATGGTCCCCATTGCGTTGAGTTCCTCCATGAGATGAGGAAACTTTTGCTGAACTTGGTCCCTGGTGAGCCACTTGCCCTGGTGAAGGAGTTGGCCTACTTTGACAACTCTATACAGTTGGATATTCTGTTGGCGAGTGTTCTTGATCTATGTGTCCATGATCCGATCAGTTGCAGCTTGTTTCATGCAATCTGGATTTAATTCTGTGGGTGTGAGCTGTTCTGCAATGTCGGATGTGTCTAGCAATGGTGGAAAGTATGGCCGAAGGCGGTCCACATTGAACACTGGGTGCAGACCAAGGAATGGACGAATGCTGAGCTCAAATGCATTGTCTCCCATAGCCTTAGTAATGGTGTAAGGACCATAGCTGACTGGTCTTAGTTTCTGATAAGCTCCAGTAAGGCGTTCCTTTTGCAAATGCAACCAGACTTTGTCACCCACCTGAAACTTGTGTGGCACCCGATGTTGATCATGTCGCTGCTTGTACTTGGCATTTGATTTCTCCAAAATGTCATGGATTTGCTGGCGAATATGTTGGATGTGCTCAATGAAGCTAGTTGCCTTGTCTGTTTCGGACTGGACATGAGCTGAATCTGTGTGAATAGCTGCAAGTGGCATGGCCACATCAATGGGGCATAGTGGCTGGAATCCCAAGCCCACCTGAAAAGGGTTGTGGCTAGTCGAGCTGTGTAGAGCTTGGTTGTAGCTGTGCTGAACATAGGGGAGGCTCCCGTCCCATGTGTGTGGATGTTTTGAGTTGTACATGCGCATAATGTGTACAATCATCCTTTTGACAACCTCTGTCTGGCCATCAATTTAAGGATGTAAGGCTGTGGACTTAGTGAGTTTGGTGTCTAGCATTGACCAGAGACTGGACCAAAATGTACTGAGGAACCGACTGTCCCGATATGAGATGATAGACTGTGGAATCCCAAAGTGCACCCACACTCGTTCAAAGAAGAGTTTAGCAGTGGCCTCTGCTGTGATATTCTTCTTGCAGGCCGCCATAATGGCCATCTTCGAGAACCTGTCGACGACCACAAAAAAACAGTCATTTCCATGCTTAGTGTACCCAGATGCCATGGAGGCTAGAGTCTGCTTCCAGCCTAATGCCATCACATAGTTTGGGGAAGTCATTGCGCAGTACAAAGCTTGGCACTGTAATGTGTCTGAGAACCTATAAGTCGAATTTGTTGATATTGGAGTTTCCACAAACTCAATCTTAATGCATTTGTCTTATTATGTTGTCTAGTTGACTCTGCCCATTTTTTTCTTATATGGGTACGAGTATATTGTAATATTCTTTTGTAATTAATTTTTAAGTGGAATTCCAAGTGTCAATTATGGAATGTGAAGAGCCATTTTGTAAAGAAGTTGAAGAGTCATGAGAGAGGTCCAAGAGTAACAAAAGGGAGATGAACAATCACCCCTTTTGTTATAAATATGTCCTCATAACTCAGGTAAAGGGATTTTGGGAGCCAAGATTTTGGTTAGGCTTTTAGCTTACGATCAGGAGCTTGGGCGTTTTGTTGAGAGCCTTGGCTTCTCCATAGCATAGAGGGAGTATCTTTCATGGAGGAGAAAGTGTACACTTCATGTTACACTATTGGGGCTAGCGTTTCGTCAATGGTATATGTATTCTTGTAACTTTCACTTTAATAAAAGCTTAGAGCCGACACGTTTTCATGCACATGTTGTGAACATAGTAGGACTATTCTTGTTATGTTTTCAATATATGTTATTTCACTTACGTTAACTTATGAACTATTTCATTTGCATTAGTATGAATATTTTTGAATGTGTGTTATTATTTATTTCCGTCATGGTTAGTGTGTGAACTATTTCACAGACTAACCCATGATGTCTTTTATGATCGTGTGTTCCTTTCAAGTTGCATACTATTACAAGATTCTAAGGGGCTCACTCACTTTACCTTCATCATATTAGAACCTCCATGCATTGCACTTGACCGTCCACAGAGTCACACAAATTTTCACCAAAGTCATGAATACACCACTCTATGTGTTATTGTAACCAAGGAACATCATTAAAACCCATTGCTTCGACAATCAGGCAGTATTCCAGATGGGGATCCTACTCCAAATGGTGTGCGATCTAGTTGGGACTTCATATCAAGGAGACCCCATGAATGTTAGTGGGTCCAACACCATCAACATTTTTGGCACTAGAAGGAGGGAAAGATGACAATATGAGCCTATGAAGTATGTTTGAACTTTCCTCATATTTTAATGGATTATTACCATATCTTATCCCTGACATGTTTTTCTAGAATAGAAAATCTAAAAGTGCCCACGAGGATAATTAATGGCTAGTCAAATTTGAAATGTGATGGCGAGGGTGGAACAACCATTATCGAGCACACTGCTTGCTTTCTTGAATTTTGCACTAAGCACAATATTCATTGTAAGGATGTTTCTTGCAAGTTGTTTGTTCCCACATTCGAAGCATGCATTAAGGAATCATGTTATACATTGTCAATCACTTCAATACACTAGTTTGAACATCTTGTCAAAGAGATCTACCACACCTTTGACAGGTATTATTATAAATCTGTTTTCAAGAAAATCATGCATTTAAGAGAAGCAACTGATGAATCTATTAACAATTGTCGTGATCACTTCATTCGTTTCTATTTTGAATTTTTTGAAGATGATATCGATTGGAATTTAATGAAAGAGAAGTTCAATTTTATTATTCATATTTTGATGAATGCAAAAGAATATGAATCTTTCGAAAGTCTCCCAAATTAGTCGTTTAGGGCCTCAAAATGACTCCGGAAATTCAGGACTCGAAAAACTGCTAAAAATAGTAAGTTGTGCTACAATTAAGGAAACTAAAAATGCTGAGAGAAACAATGGTGGGGGTCCAGGTGAACTTGGCAGGTGGCCACCAATATCCACCTGGATCATCAGCAGGATTTGGTATCACCTTTGAAGTTTGATGTATCATTTCTATTTGACATCATATATATCAATGCTTTCTTCATATTTATGTGCCGATGTGTTTAGTTCATGTTGTTAGTGCTTTATATGTTTAGAAATCTGAAAAAAATGAATATATTACGCATTTTTTATGCTTGCTGATATTTGCCGATATTTTCGCCGATATTGTCGATAAGATGTTTTTTGGACCCTCGTCAATATTTTGCTGATACCGATATTTTCAACACTATGTTGAAGGGTATTTTGTTTTGTTTTGAGATTGGTTTCGTCGGGCAAATATTGCATGCAGGTAGAAGAAGACTCAAGTACAACATCAAGCAAGAATTCAAGAGAAGTATCAAATCAAAGGAAGCATTACAGTGGGACATCCTTGAAGACATGACAACCATCCAAGTATCATGAAGTATTGTCAAGGCCAAGAGTCATCATTGTAAAGTTGTAAACGAGTCATCATTGTAAAAGAGTCATCATTGTAAAGTTGTAAATGAGTCATTTGTAAAAGAGTCATCATTGTAAAGATTGTAAAAGAGTCATTTGTGAAAGTCATTCTGCCTAGAGTCGAAGAGGCAATGTTAGGAGGTATAGGAGTCATTGTTGGAATGATGTCATA
Source organism: Pinus tabuliformis (assembly GCA_031772625.1). Taxonomy (NCBI): domain Eukaryota; kingdom Viridiplantae; phylum Streptophyta; class Pinopsida; order Pinales; family Pinaceae; genus Pinus; species Pinus tabuliformis. Next base: position 405,540,134 of record CM062804.1, on the reverse strand, counting down.
GTTGGGTTGCAGGTCATAGAGTGATTGGGTATTTGGTCAAGTACATGAAAATCATTTTACATCTTATTGTATCATGGATTGTTGTCCTTGGTTTGGGAATCCACAATCTTGTCTTATTTGAGTCATTATAGGGTGGTAGGGAGGTGCTAGGCAGGTGTATGAAGTCGCCTACAAGTTGCGGCCTGTGAACACTTCAAGGTGGTAGGGTGATGCTAGGGCGAGTTGTGGCTCGCTAGGGTGTTGGGGCATCCATTCAGTTGATTAGTGTAGAAACTAGGGTGTTGGGGTGTCCTTCCAGTGGGAGCTGGAGAAGAATGCTTTTCTATAATTCTAGGAAGTTTTTTCTTTCACTTTAGTTGGGGCTAAATATTAAAGAATTTATTAGAAAAGCGTTCGGCGATTTTTGACCCGAAGGGGGTTTTCTACCTAAACTTCTTGTGCCTACTATGTTCTATCGTTTACTTTTTTTACTGCATAAACATTAATAATAATTGAAGATTAACTAATGCTCTGAAAGATTTAAAAAGTGCTAATTGAAGAAATACCGATTCACCCCCCCTTTCAATATTTCCAACAATTGGTATCAAAGCTTGGTTCAATAGCAGTCTAACAACTGGAAGGAGATCATGGAGTATACTAAGAATAGAGTTCCTTTGTTCAATGGAAATAACTATACACTTTGGAGTGGAAGAATGCAAGTTCATTTGCTGGCACAAGGATACGAAGTATGAGAAATCGTTGACAAAGGCTTCACACTGACCCATGATGAACAAGGTAAGAAAAACATGGTATATGATGCAAAGGCTAAAGATCTTATTATCAGTGGGCTTATCAAATTCGTTTATCTTAAGGTATTGAGTTGCAAAACTGCTAAAGAGGTATGGGGCAAGCTTGAAAATATATATGCAAGTGACTCAAAGGTGAAAGAAACAAAGCTTCAAATTTTCAGGCCAAAATTTGAGCAACTCAAAATGAGGGAAGATGAAGATATTGTTGCATACTTTCAACATGTTGATGAAACAAAAAATACATTGGAAGGTTTGGGAGAACCTGTTGAAACGAAAATTGTTGTCCGAAAGACCATGAGAACCTTGCCAGCAATATTTAACCCTAAGGTATCTGTCTTGGAAGATAGATCGAATCTGACCAATCTCAGCATAGATGAATTGCATGGAATTCTTACGGAATATGAAATGAGGATTGAAGAA